>CM052438.1:742291-792794 GCA_028533085.1 Varecia variegata
GTGGGGGGTGTGTGGCGTGTGTGTGTGTGGTGTGTGTGGGGTGTGTGCAGCGTGTTGATGTGTGTGGTGTGTGTGTGGCATGTGTGTGGGAGGTGTGTGGGGGGGTGTGCAGCGTGTTGATGTGTGTGGGGGGTGTGTGTGGCGTGTGTGCAGCGTGTTGATGTGTGTGGGGTGTGTGTGGCGTGTGTGTGTGGGGTGTGTGTGGCGTGTGTGCAGCGTGTTGATGTGTGTGTGGTGTGTGTGGGGTGTGTGCAGTGTGTTGATGTGTGTGTGGCGTGTGTGGGGGGGTGTGTGTGGCGTGTGTGCAGCGTGTTGATGTGTGTGTGTGGTGTGTGTGGCGTGTGTGCAGCGTGTTGGTGTGTGTGGGGGAAGCCCCGGGGGAGGCCGGGTGGGGGCGGACGGAGGACAGGAGGCCCGGCAGGTGGAGGGGAGGCCAGGGGTCCGGCCTGGCCTGCGCCTCCTCCCTGGACGGGCCCCGCGGTTGAAGGCAGGACCCCGGGGGAGGCAGTGCGGGGTCAGCCCGGGAAGGGCCCTGTCTCAGGCCACTTCGTCCCTGCGGCAGCAGGACCGGGGATCGTGTTAGCAGTGGGGGTGCCCCAGAACCAGGGGGCCATTGTCACCTTTCTTGCGCTCCAGGGAGCTAGCACAGAAAACAAAACCACAGACGTGACTCAGTTCCTCACCGTAAGAAAATGATCGTAAGTTCCGTGAGCGTCTACGGGTGTGTGTGTTTTTAGTGGAACACACGCTGACACGTGGCCACGTGGTCACCCTGTAGGTACCTGGGGCGTGACCTCTCCACACACTGGGTGGTCCGGCTCCGCTCTTCATCCCAGAGAGAAATTTACAAACCCAGAGCGAATCAACCACAGGCTGCTCTTCTCTAACGGTGTGGCCGTCTCTGCGCCGTGCGCTGCCCGGCCCTGCCTGTGGGATCCTCCCTCTGACCCGGCCGGGCACCTCCCTCCGGCACCTTCCCTGGGTGGACGTCCGGGAGCTTCGCCCACCTGCGCTGGCGTCACAGGGGACAGTCGCCACGTTAGGGAGGCAGGTGGTCACTTCTCCAAGGAAGGCTGCCGGCCGATGGCCTCGGTGGACGTAGACGCAGATTACAGAGGGGAGAGGCCTGGGGTTTTTCGCTTTTGTTTGTATTTATTAGGGGTGAATCCTAAAAATCCACATTAGAGAAAACATTTAAGCGTTAAAGTGCACTTTAGCCGTGTGGATTGCACCGTGCACTTGGTTTGTTTACCATCCAGAACACTAATTTAGCTACCAAAATGGAATTTGATAAAGGGAGACATCGTTCCTTAGATAAACTTTAAAAAGCCGGCACAGGGGCAGGTTCCTCGGCATCGCAGGGGACAGTCGCTCCAGCCATCTGCTCCTCCCGGTTACATCCAGGCAAAGCGGGTTTGCGCAATGTCAGCGTAGCCATGGTAACGCTGTCGCAGGAGTGCTCACTTTTCCCAGGCACTGTGTTAGGCTCTTTGCAGACATTGTCCCTTATTTTTGCAATGACCCTTCCAGGTTTTTCTTAGCAATATTTTATTGATTTTGACCCAGAGTAGCTCAGTCGCCCTTAGGAGCTAGGAAGTGTTTGAGTTTTGATTCTAAACGGGATATTGTGACAACAAGCCCCAGAGCCTTTATGGTCACTGTTACTGAGAATTTCTCTGGACGTTCTGGCCAGTGAAATAAGACGTGACAGAGAAACCGGCCAGCTGTGGGCTGGAGCCAGTCCCCCGATACCTTTGCCTCGCCCGTCCTCTGTCCGAGGAAAGGGCTGGACTCACGCCGTCCTCCTTTGCCTGCCAGCCGGGGTGTGGGGAGCTTTGCTTTCTGCAGGTGTGTTACAAAACTGTGGGCCTTTTGTTTTCCCAAAATAAACTTAGGGTAATTGGAACCGGGAAGGGATTGGCCTTTCTGGGTTTGCTGATGCCAGCTGAGATCTCTTCCAGCCTGGAATCTCCTTAACCCAAAGATGGGAGTGAAGAAGCTGGCTTTAAAATACCGAAACTAGTGTTGCGTGGGACATTAGCTGGATTCTAAAATTTCGAGAGTTAGGTAGGCTGGGTTAATCGACGTTATACTACTTTACATAGGCAGGACTTCTCGGTATTTTTTAATGGATGTTGGCATCTCCAAGAAAGAGGGTTAGTGGGCAGCTTTTTCCTACCTTGTTTGAGATGGAACCATTTTTCTTGGGGAGTTAAAGGACTGCCGTTCTGCAGTGCTTGTTCTAGGAAGTGGTGACTTTTGTTTTCGCTTGTGTTTGCTCCAACAGCCATTCTGCCCTGGAGTTTTTGGACTTAATGTGTTTCAGCCTCCATTTCAGAAAAAATGGAAATTCCTTATCAGAAGCAGCTGATGCTAAGGTTGCCGGGTTGTTGCTGTGGATACTGTCTAGCTGTCACAAACCCAGTGTACGGCGATTGTCTAAAGGGGAGAGAATTACTTTAAGAAAGGGATTTTTTTTCCCTGGAATATTTTTTAGTGTGTACATGGGTCTTAAAAAACAAAGCTGCAATCATTCTCAAAGTCTTGACATAGAGGGGCTAAATTAAGGTTTTGTTTATTAGTGTTGTAAAATCCTTCTTCAAGAGCTTTGAGTGGAATGGTTCACGCTGACCTTCAAGTGTGTTTATTGAACACGCTGTTTTGGACGCGACTGTCGGTCAGCGGCCCGGGGCGCCCTGGTTTCTGCGGGAAGGAGGCAGAGCTGTCACCCACCCCGAGTGTGTCCCGTGAACACCACTGGGCACCCTCTCTGCCCACACGGACCATCCGTGTTGTCCCCGAACTGTGTGTTTGAAACATGCTGCGAGACTGTTGCTTCCCTTCTGCCCCCGGGAAGGCCGGCCGAGGAAAGCTGACGCCGTGGGAGTTTCTTCAAGCCCAACACACGGAATCAGAGAGGCCGCTTGGAATAGTTTCGTGCCGTGGGCTGGTCGAGTAAAGGGTGCCTGCGTTTCAGAACCCTCCAGAATATGGGAAGAAGAAGCTTTTTGACAGTGTGGCTTCTTCGAAATCAGGAATGCTTGACGTGGCCTTAACAAGCTTCCAAAAGTGTCTGGCGTGTAAGAAACAATGTATCTTGGCCACGACGTGCAGGAAAGGTGCTCTCGCCTAGTGCCAGGGCTTCTTGTTATTTTAAATTGACATTGATTCCTGGAAAGGCCCGGCTACGAGAGCTGGGACGCCTCCGCCTGGCATGGCGCCGCCTGAGGTGACGCTTTCGGTGCCCCCAGACCTCGCTGACCTCACGGTGAACCGAAGGGCCGAGCTCCCACATGTGGGGGTTCCGGGTCCCGAGTGAGGGTGGGGCCCAGCCCTCCTGCTCCAGCACGAGGCTCAGGACAGGGCAGAGCATCAGCAGCTGCCCTTGAACTTGTCCCATCTGGGTTACCAGGAGCTGGTGCCGGTGCCGGTTCCTCCCCCAGGCCTGGCAGTGCTGCCTGGGTTCCTGGACATCTTACCTGCTTGCAGGTGGCCAGGAGACAGGAGTCCCTCATGCAAGCTGCTAAGATGTGCTAATCCTTTTAAACCACTGTTTCAAGCAGTAAATGTGGGAGCGGTGCCCCGAGACACCCTTCAGAGGAAACAGGCAGAGCCCAGGGAGAGAGGAAGGCCTGACCTGAGCCGCACAGCTGGTGACGGGCAGAGTGGCCTGTGGGACCCAGGTCCCTGGGCTCTTCTCCCAGGTGGCGCTTCTGGTACCACATGGCAGCTTTCTTTGCTTGTTGCTGGGTTTCGCTGACATTGACAAAACCTCTCATCTTTGCTGAATTCCAGAAATGGCTTCTGACATACCTGGATCGGTGACATTGCCCGTTGCCCCCATGGCGGCCGCAGGACAGGTGAGGATGGCAGGGGCCGTGCCCGCCCGCGGAGGAAAGCGGCGTTCCGGGTAAGCAACCTCAGCGTTTCCAGGAACTGGGCCTGTTAAGTGTTGAGCAACTGCTCTTGACCTGTCAGGAAAACAGTTTCTCCCCCTCCTGTGGAATAAAAGCTCAGCAGTTTGCATCCTGTTTGGATTTTGCAAGATTCCTAAATATGCACATGACTTGCTTCTAAGTGCTTTTGGGCCTCGGCACCCAGCTGGGGACTTCTGTTTGCCTGTCCTTGTGGCAAGAATGTGCTTTGTGATCCTGCTGGGCCTGGCTGGGGCCGTCCAGGGTGGAGGCCACCCCGGCCCTGAGCGTCCGGCCAGACCCAGCACCGCTGAGCGGGCTGCGGGGCCACCCTGGTGCCACCACCCTCACGCTGTCCTAGGTGGCGGGCGGGATTCCTTTCAAAGGAAGTGGCCGAAGCCGGCACCTGAGGGCCTGGCAGCTCGTGCCGTGTGCCGCTCTGCCGGTAGAACTGGCAGCCAGAGCAAGAGCTGCTGACCACGCTGGCTCCGACGGGGCCAGAAAGCCGTCACTCGACCAGGTGGCACCAAACCGGAACCTGCTCACGATGTGCAGTGTTGGTAGCTGTGCATGGAACGAAAGAACCAACCAACCAAAATCCTGCCAGGAAAACGTAACGGGCGTTTTCAGGCTCCATGTGTCACCCAACCCCTCACCCGTCGAAGCCATTTTATTTTCAGTGAAATGTTTGACAGACAAGATTTCTCAGGAAGCTGAATCAGTCTGCACTTTGGACGCAATTCCTGATAACACGTGGCCCTTCCGGAACACGGCTGCCCAGCGCGGCAGAACTCACCTCCCACGTGGCGCGTGGCGGGGCCCGTGGTCAAGTGGCCCAGGGTGACCAAGGGGGCGGAGGTGGGTGGGGTGGGGGCACGCAGGTCGTGGCGGGGGCTGGGTGGACGAGCACACGCAGCGTTGTCATTCTAGGGTGCAAACAGACTGCCGTGTGTGCAGCTTGTCTTTGGGGGAGGACTGAGACTCTCTCGACTGGCAAGAGGGTAGAACGGCTGAGCGGGTGCCCTGCCCAGCGCCTCACTGGCCCTCTGGGAGCTGACGCAGCCGGGTCTCTCGCGGCTGCCACCGTCTTCACAGAGGCACCAGCAGAGCCACCATGGCGCGTTGGTCCTGGGTCACAGCTCCGCAGGTGACACTGAGGAGGGCGCTTGCCGTGGGCTTGCTGCGGACGCAGCGTCTGTCACAAGCAGCCAGTGCTGCCCGCGAGGCGCTGAGCTCAGCAGAGAGTCTGGGTTGCTGAAAGAAGGTCCACGGTGCCAATATGTCAACTTGCCGATTTTCAAAAACTCCAGGCCTTTTAGCATTACTTCAGATGCTAATGCTAAATGCACTGGCGTTCCTGGGGACAGCCCCACTGCCTGCCACGTCCTTTCCCAGACGAGGCCGGCACAGGACTCTGCGATGGGGGTGGGCTAGTCAGGGCCGAGGTCGGGCAGAGACGCCCAGGCCCAGCCCGGAATCTGCGGGACCAGGAGCCCCTCAGTGCCGGGAGACCCCCCGCCCCCGCGGGGCCCGGCTGAGGTGGGCTGAGGCTGTTACCCTCTGGGGCGCGTGTGCCTGACCCTCCCCTGCCTCAGACCCCGATTTCTGGCTGCGCCCTGAGCTGGTGGTTTCTCGGGGACTCGGTCCCGTTGCTGCAGAAGCCCTGCCCCCCTGCCCTGTCCCTCGGGCCATGCATGTGGTGTGGCGTGGGAGGCTATGTGGCCCTGCGCAGGCTGAGCCAGCCTGGCCCCAAGGGCCACTCAGAGCCCAGGAAAGAAACGGGAGGGGAGGGGACGACCCGCAGCTGCTGACAGGTCACCCAGGGGCGAGCGTGAGGGCACGACACAGGACAGACACAGGGACACAGGACGGACCAGGGACACAGGAGAGACACAGGGACATAGGACGGACACAGGGACACAGGACGGACACAGGGACACAGGACAGACACAGGGACAGAGGACGGACACAGGGACACAGGAGAGACACAGGGACACAGGATGGACACAGGGACACAGGACAGACACAGGGACAGAGGATGAACACAGGGACACAGGAGAGACACAGGGACACAGGATGGACACAGGGACACAGGACAGACACAGGGACAGAGGATGAACACAGGGACAGGAGAGACACAGGGACAGAGGAGAGACACAGGGACACAGGATGGACACAGGGACAGAGGAGAGACACAGGGACAGAGGACAGACACAGGGACAGAGGAGAGACACAGGGACACAGGATGGACACAGGGACATAGGACGGACACAGGGACACAGGACGGACACAGGGACAGAGGACGGACACAGGGACACAGGAGAGACACAGGGACACAGGACGGACACAGGGACACAGGACAGACACAGGGACAGAGGATGAACACAGGGACAGGAGAGACACAGGGACAGAGGAGAGACACAGGGACACAGGACGGACACAGGAACACAGGACGGATACTGGAACACAGGAGAGACACAGGGACACAGGATAGACACGGGGACACAGGACGGACACGGGGGTACAGGATGGACATGGGGATACAGGAAAGACACAGGGACACAGGACAGACACAGGGACACAGGACAGACACAGGGACAGAGGAGAGACGCGGGGATACAGGACGGACACAGGGACACAGGAGAGACACAGGGACACAGGATGGACACAGGGACACAGGACAGACACAGGGACACAGGATGGACACAGGGACACAGGACGGACACAGGGACAGGAGAGACACAGGGACAGAGGAGAGACACAGGGACACAAGACGGACACAGGGACAGAGGACAGACACAGGGACAGAGGAGAGACACAGGGACAGACACAGGGACAGAGGAGAGACACAGGGACACAGCAGAGACACAGGGACAGAGGAGAGACACAGGGACAGAGGACAGACACAGGGACAGAGGAGAGACACGGGGACACAGGAGAGACACGGGGACACAGGAGAGACACGGGGACACAGGACGGACACGGGGACACAGGAGAGACACAGGGCCACAGGACGGACACGGGGCCACAGGACGGACACGGGGCCACAGGACGGACACGGGAACACAGGACGGACACGGGAACACAGGATGGACATGGGGGTACAGGACGGACACGGGGACACAGGATGGACACGGGGACACAGGACGGACACGGGGACACAGGACGGACACGGGAACACAGGAGAGACACAGGGACACAGGACGGACAGAGGGACACAGGACAGACACAGGGACACAGGACAGACACAGGGACAGAGGAGAGACACGGGGATACAGGACGGACACGGGGACACAGGACGGACACGGGGGTACAGGACGGACACGGGGATACAGGACGGACACAGGAACACAGGAGAGACACAGGGACACAGGAGAGACACAGGAACACAGGAGAGACACAGGGACACAGGACGGACACAGGAACACAGGACGGACACTGGAACACAGGAGAGACACGGGGATACAGGATGGACACGGGGACACAGGACGGACACGGGGGTACAGGACGGACACAGGGATACAGGACGGACACAGGAACACAGGAGAGACACAGGGACACAGGAGAGACACAGGAACACAGGAGAGACACAGGGACACAGGACAGACACAGGGACACAGGACAGACACAGGGACAGAGGAGAGACGCGGGGACACAGGACGGACACAGGGACACTGGACAGACACAGGGACAGAGGGAAAAGGAGGGGGATGGGGAACGGTGGCAGGAGAGGCGATGGTTCCGTGCCGAGGTCTTCCCACTCCGACCCGACTCTTCCGGAGGGAAGTGCCCCAGGTTCCCGGGACAACCGCCCTGCCCACCCTGCGGTTCCAAAGCCAGGTGGAACCGACGCCCCTCGGGTCCCGGGTCCCCCTGGCCGCCTGCCTGGCCGGCACTGCGGACCCCCGGCTGAGCCCCCGTCCCCTCCCCGGCCGCCCTCCCTGTCTGAGCGAGCCGTGTGCTCTCGCAGCACCTGGCACACAGGTGAAGCTCACAAGTTCCAGATTCTTCCCCGAGTGATTCCACGCGTGTGGGAGGACGGAGCCGGGCAGGTCCCCTGAGCTGCGTTTTGCAGGAACCGCCCTCATCGGCAGGGTGCTGTGGGGTGGGGGCTGCACCGGGCTGACCCCGTTGGGGTCTGTGCCCACCCCCGAAGCTGCCCTTGCTGGGGACGGAGGCTGGAGGTGGCCGCAGGGACGTCCCTTCCCCTCCCTTGGCGTGCAGGGCTGGGCTCCTGCAAGAGCGTCACTGCGGGAAAACTGCCTCAAACCACACACAGCCACTGCCCCGCGTCCCCTCGCCTGTCACCCGTGCGCTGCGGCAGCGTGGTCAGGTCAGGGGCGCACTGGTGAGCGCTCACGCGCCGGCACGGCTGTGTCCTGCCCGGCCGGGCCAGGCTCGGGGGGAAGAGCAGCTTCCAGCAGCCTCGGCCGCGAGAGCCTCGGGCCGGACCACCCTCTCGCGTTTTCTCCCGAGAGCCTCAGTGGGTTCTGCGGGGCGACTGCTACAGACGGTGCCTACTTACTGCGCAGTCACTGCCAGGAGGAGATGCCGCCACTCCCTCCTCACTAAGCACAGCGCGGAAACGCCTGTCGCAGCCTCGTGTCGCGGCGGCACTCGGGCTCGTGCGCAGGAGGGCGAGGCGAAGCGCGTGTCCAGCTGCCTCCGCAGGACTCTTGTGCCGTCCGCTCCCTGTGCCCAGGTCTCCAGCGTGACCACAGTAGGACCCAAACGTCGTGTTTTGACGTCTCTTTTATCATCCAGCTGCGGCAGTGCCATCGAGACACATACAAGACGTGGAACAGAGGGTGGTCGGCTGAGACGTGTTGTAGCAGACGGAACAGGCAGGCGTAGGGTCGTCCTGTTTAAACGGAGGACTTGAGGGGGTGACAGGGCCCACGGCGGTGTCTTGGCAAGGGTGGCTCTGAAAGCCCCTCCGTGTCCTCGGGAGTTGCGTCGTTTCTGTCGCTGATGAGCCAGTGAGACCATTCTGGGGTGGGCTGAGTGATCCTGAGAATTTGCACAAGTTTGTGCCCCAATTTATCTCCTGGGTTCACGCCCACTCCTTGCTTTTCTGAATCACCAGGTCTCGCTGCAGACGTGTGACCCCTGCAGACGTGTGACCCCTGCAGACGTGTGACCCCTGCAGACGTGTGCTCGCTGCAGACGTGTGCTCGCTGCAGACGTGTGACCGCTGCAGACGTGTGACCCCTGCAGACGTGTGACCCCTGCAGACGTGTGACCGCTGCAGACGTGTGACCCCTACAGACGTGTGACCCCTGCAGACGTGTGCTCGCTGCAGACGTGTGACCCCTGCAGACGTGTGACCCCTGCAGACGTGTGACCCCTGCAGACGTGTGCTCGCTGCAGACGTGTGACCGCACACGCAGGAGGAAGGCAGTGTCTGGGCCCTGTTTTTCCCCAGACAGATCCTGGTTCCCAAGTTCCCATGGTGGCCAGAGCAGGGCCGTCATCTTCCATGCCCCGGCCAGAGCGGGGCCCCTCACCACAGGGCCGAGACCCCCTTTGTCTGCTCCACGGGGGCTGGGGAAGGAAAGGGGAGAAGAAAACCAGGGTGACCAGCCGTCCTGTCTGCCTGGGACGCTCCCCATTTAGCACTGAAGTCCTGGGTCGCTGTCTCGGGGTCCCCAGTCCCGGGAGAGTCAGGAGGGGGGGCTACACCCCGAAGGTCGTGCAGGCTGAGGAAGGAGTGCTGACTCAGCTGCAGTTTGCAGGCACCTGGCAGTCACACTCACGCCAACCGGAGCAAAAGGAACTTTACCTGCACATCTCTCCCCCACGTGCAGGGTTGTTAAATGCTTGCATGAGTGTTTGGCATTTTTACAGCGCGGCTTGTTCTTGACACGGAGATGTTTGCATGAGGTGCTCAGTCTCCTTCACACGGACAGCGAAGCCGCGCTCCCCCCGGCGAACACTGGGTGGCGGTGTGGCTCCGCGGCTCCGGGGACGCCGGCGAACCCGATCCCGGTGTTTGCTGGTTCCCCCCAGGTGTGGTTGTGGGGAAAGGTGAGGCGATGGCTTAGTGATCAGGCCGATACCGGCGGCTTTGCTGCATTTAGAAAGTCTGCACTCAGCTCCCGCTTGCCCACGACGCCGAGGGCTCCGCGGCTGCCCGGCGCCTGGATTCGCGACCGCACTGCGGGCGCCTGCCCGTCCTGGTGGGGCCTGTGGTCTTCCAGCGGCCCCTGCCTGTTCTCCCGGCCGTCCCCGCTCCTGCGCACAGCTGTTCCTGTTGCCCTCGTTGTCCTCACCCGACCGCCACGCCCTGCGGTCTCGGGTTCTCGGTGCAGCCCTCGCTCCCGGGAGCCGGGACACAGTTTGGTGGGGTCCCAGCAGGCCATTCCGAACAAAGTCATGCCCGGCTTGGAACTGTGGCCACACTGCTCATAAAACAAAGCAAAAATAGACAAAAATACTAATTTTAAGGAGAAAATACTCCTTCCCTTATCTGCCATATCCCCAGGCCCTTCAAGTTACCCCAAAGCCTGGAGAACAGGGTTTTTCTCGGTAGCGGCTTCTCGAGTGTGTTTGTGCAAGGACGGCCCGTCCTGTGCACCTGGCTGCGTCCTGGTGGCCTGGCTGTCCTCGCCCTCCCCGTCACCCCTGAGCCACGAGGCCCTGCCGTGGGGGTGAGCGCCCGTGAGGCCACAGCTCCGGTCCGTAGCTGGGGTCTTGGCTACACACGGCCCTCCTGTGGGGAGCTCCCCAGACAAGGGGTTTCTCGGTCCCGGCGCCCGGCAGGCCGGCCTCCCTTCCGCTCAGATTCCACGGGGACTGTGCCTTGTCCGGTCGGCCAGGCCCACTGAGAGCACGGTGGGGACGCAGCAGCTCTGTGACATTCTGCCCAAGGGACCCGCTCAGCCTGGGCGCCCAGGAGGCCAGGGCGTCCCCCAGACTCTGGGCATGCCTGATGCCAAGTGAGTGTCCCCCTGCCCTGTCACCTTCAGGGGTGACACTGACATTGGAGAAGAGTGTGGGATGGCAGTTAAACAAGTATCGATCAAGACTTTCTGTTTTATGTTTCCATGGAGAGGATCAGGAAAGGGGGAGGCTTAATAATAATTATGTTTGGTGACTTCCGACAGGCAGATGACCAATTTGAGTAGCTCAGGCTGCAAACAACTATTTTTCCCTCAACACCCCTTTTTTGGGTCCTGGACTTCGTAGGACAATGGCCTTAAGTGTCCTGTTTATCTGAACTTGCCAAGTTCTCTAGCAGCACAGCCAGTGGCGGGTTCTCTCCCTTGCGATCCCGCGTCACCCTGAAAACTTCCTGTTTTCACAACCCCTCAAATTTTCTTAGTCTGTTACTATACCGTAAAATAAAGTGAAAGGGAAAAAGGACGTCTCAGTGTGGAATGGGGGATGTGGAGGGTGCAGGTGTCCCCAAGGCAGGGGGAGACGGAAAAGCTGGGCAGTGCCCGCGGCAGAGGGCGCCAAAGACGGGGGGTGGGCGGGTGCTGGGGGGACCCCGGATGCCTAACGGTTTCCAATCAGGTAGTCAGCGTGCTCACACCCAAGGCCTGTCCCTCTGCCCTTCCTGCCTCGAGCCTGTCTGAGGACCGTGGGGGTTTTGCCGGCAGCTTTGCTGAGGGCTGGACCGTGGCCGTCGGCTGGATAAGGCTCCCTGGTCCCAGCAGCTAAAACGTCCCACTTACATCGATGCTCACTTGTGATCTCGACTTTGCAGGATGGACTTCGATGACGAAGACGGTGAAGGCCCCAGTAAATTTTCAAGGTAAGTTGGTTTTATTTTCCTCAGATCTAGAGAAGCCAGTGGCTGGCAGTCACCTCACTGAATTACACGGTGTAATGTGTGTCATTGAGAAAGCCGTTGCTGGCAGTCTGACCTTCTCACCGGTCCCTTGCTCTGTGGCCGTGTGTGGCCTGGTGTCAGCCAGCCGTGAGCGACCTGCCACCTCCCAGCCCAGGTGACCGGAAGTTAAGTAGCAAGTTCTCAGCTCTGCTGTCTGGGACACACAGGGATGGCCAGTGTTAACGGATTCCTTTCTAACAGACAGCCCTGGGGTTCAGGCTTAGAAAAAGCCACCAGGGCAAGTCCCTTTTCTCTACCGTGGAAAATAAAGAGAAACACGGGAGCCCTGGGTGGCCTTGTCCTGCGGGCGGGACAGAGCTTGGTTTGGCTGCCAAGAGCCGCGGCCGTGCTCTGCGGGCCGTCCCGGGTGCAACCCACCGCGCAGACGGGGTGCCGGGTCACGGGCTCCAGGCTGTCATGTATGTTCCATATGTGTGGGATAAGGCAGGCCCAGCCCTGAACTCTCGTTGCTGTTGTTTCACTCCGTTTAAGGTGTGGTAGGTTTGGCAGAGCTGAGTGGAAGGCGCAGATCACCCCACCAATCCTAGTGGACTTCCCGCCTGTCCCCAGGCTGTCCCTGCCCTGGCACCCTCCCGCCAGCTGAGCCGCAGCCTCCTAAGTCTCCCTGGCGGCTGCACTTGAAAACGGGCCACGGGTGACGGGGACTTTTCTCCTGTATCCGTGGTCTGCGGCCCGGACCGACAGCCTCTGTGGCTCTAGAACCGTGTTTTGGAGAACGGCGTCCGTGTGGAGAATGGCATCTGTGTGGAGAACGGCGTCCGTGTCGAGCCGGGGCCACACTGCCGTGTTCGCTTCCTCGTGGCAGCGGGTTTCGGCCGTGGCTCCTTTCGAGAGCCGGCGTGGCTGTGAAGGCTCTCACCTTCCCGCCCGTCCGGGGGGACGCGCATCTCCTCGCTCCCCGGGCATTGCCAGGGTCTCCAGGTCCAAGTCAACTTGCCGTCGTTCTAGACGCTTCCGCCCCCAGAACTTTTCCCTCCGTCCCGTCCTCCACCTTCGGCTTTGGGGGAGACGGGAGAGGAGATGGAGACGTTTTGACAGTCAGTGACTTTGGAGTTTCCGACCAAAATGAGACTTGCATGTCAGCAACAGAAGCCTGTACTGTTTTCCCTCGTGCGGACGGAGCCCAGCCTGGGCGTCCACCTGGTCCCGGGGTACGTTTGACAGCAGGGAGTGCTGTGCCCCGGAAACGGAGCCGGCCTGGGAGACGAGGACACATATGTCTTGTCCCCTTAGCTCTGGCCGTGCACGGCCTCCCTGTGCGAGGAAACAAGGACTTTGACTCCTCTGTGCCAAAGTCCCTTGAGACAGCAGGTCACCTAGGAAACGGCGTTCTGGGTCTGGGAACGGGAGGAGGAGGAGAGATGAGGGTGGCGTCTGTGCGACCCTGAAGGTGGGTGTCGGGGTGAAGTGACTGTGCGGGCGCAGGGAGCTCGTCAAGTGAGGCCTGATCGTTAAGAAGTAGAAACCCCAGACTGCGACTCTCTCGGAACCTGCCGGTCGGGTCAGTTTCCACGTGGCCACGGCTCCAACCTGGGCTCCTGTGAGCCACGTCTCTGCCCCCCAAGTCGAGTATGCACGTGCTGTGCCCCCGACACGCACTGTCACTCACGGGGCTGAGTCTGCAGGGCCCGGAGCCCACCTGGTCCCTCAGGGCAGGGCCACAGCGGCCCCTGCGGATGGGCTGCGGGGGCGTCTGGCTGCCCAGGGTTGGGGAGACGCCTGCGTCCACGCCCAGCCCCCCACTTTGCAGTGGCCACAGCTGCTGTCCAGGGCAGGGGTGGGGGGCCTGCTTCAGACTGTCCCCCTCCCGGGCTGCAGGGCACGGCCTGGGGCCCCCCACTTCTGTTCTGCTCACAGTCAGCCGACAGGCCCCTCCAGGTGAGCAGCGCCCCGGCGTTCGCTGACTCGGAGCCCAGGCAGGGTGCCGCGCCAGGATTTGTGTCCCCCGACGTCTGTGCCGTCAGCTCTCCCAGCTTTTCTTGAGGCAGGTTCCCAATTCAAATGTGCTGCCCATCAAGACACCGCCTGTGTCGGTTTTTCATTTGGGAGATATGGTCGTAGTCACATAGGAGCTGAATCGTGGCCAGTTTGGTGTGGTCCCTCCCTTGTGACAGCCAGGCCCGTCACAGCAGGCCTTGGTGGAACCAAGTAGTAGGCGTGAAGCTGCCCCTGCTGCCTGATCTCAGGCACACACACACACATACACATACATGCACACGCATGCACCTGCACACACATACATGCACACACGCATGCACCTGCACACACTCGCGTGCGCACTCCAGGATCCTGCCTTCCTGAGCCAGAAATGCTCTCAGGCCTGCTTCCCCCCGGCTGTCTGTCCCGCGCGTCCTTGGGGACTGTGACGTGCAGAGCCTGGCTCTGCTGACTAGACGTTTCCTTCCTCCCACGCAGGTGTCGGGGACCAGGGGCAGGAGCACTGGCTGGGGGGGCGGAAATGAGATCGGGGGGCAACTCTTTGAGCTCTTTGCATGTGGGCCACAAAGGAAGGGTCACTCAGGGCTCAGGAAGGGGGTGCTTTTTAAGGACAGAAAGACCCTGAGCGCATCTCCCCGAGGAGGGGAAAGTGTGAGGGTAGCCGGAGATCCGGAAGATTCAGCAGGGAGGGATGGGGCAGGGGAGGGACAGGTCCACCGAGGGGACCCGTCTGGTCTGGGCAGAGGGAAGGAGCCGCAGGTGTCAGTGCGAGGCTGGTGCGTGAGCCGGGAGCTACAGGGGTTAATTCTCGTGGCTTCTCCTCTCTTGCCGAGTAGGAAATGGGGCCACGTGCCGGTGAGCTTGAGAGGGAAGCTTGGGGGGCCCCCGGGGCGAGTTCAGAGCAGGCTCACAGAAGGCAGCGCTGTGAAAACCTGAGGTCCCATTTCAAATCACAGGCCCCAGGTGTGAGGTGGCCCCGTCTGCAGGAAAGCACAGTCCCCACCCCACCCCCCCGGCTGTCCCTGCTGGGGGGAGACAGGAGATGCGGGTTCTTCCCGGCTCAGGGCTGGCGGATGAGGACAGGTGCAACGAGGGTCCGGGAGAGGAGGTCAAGGTGTTAACGAGGGGGTCATCAAAGGGACTGAGCTATGGGTCCAGCTGCACAGGGCGGCCGGGCACCAGGAGTGATGAGAGTTGATAGTGGGAGAGGAAGACAAAGGAGGCCGGAGGCCGGAAGTGGGAATGTGGTCAAAGAATAGCTCTGACCATGTGGGAGTCTGAGAAGGCTGGAAAAGTAGGAAGCTGTGGTCAGATAACGGGGAGCTGTCAGCGTGGGAGCGGCAGGCTGAGGTCATGGGAGAAGAGGTGGTGGGCAGACAGGAGGGGTCTGCGCCCCCCCCCGCCGAGCTGCCGGGTGCTGGGTGCTGGGTGCCAGTGCCAGGTGCAGGGTGCTGGGTGCAGGGTGCTGGGTGCTGGGTGCCAGGTGCGGGGTGCTGGGTGCAGGGTTCTGGGTGCTGGGTACAGGGTGCTGGGTGCTGGGTACAGGGTGCTGGGTGCTGGGTGCCGGGTGCTGGGTGCAGGGTGCCAGGTGCTGGGTGCAGGGTGCTGGGTGCAGGGTGCTGGGTACACAGTGCAGGGTGCTGGGTGCAGGGTGCTGGGTACAGGGTACAGGGTGCTGGGTGCTGGGTGCAGGGTGCTGGGTGCAGGGTGATGGTGCCGGGTGCTTGGTGTCTGTGTGGGCAGCTGGCGGTGACAGTGGTGAAGACCCTTGAGGGTGGTAGAGACAGACACGAGGGCTGCAGAGGAGGCACCTGTAGCCAAAGAGGGGAAAGGAGCAGAGCGCAGAGTGGCCCTTCTGCCCGCGGGCCGCAGCGGCTGTCCTCTGGCCTTCCCGGCTCTTGTGGCACCTGCTGTGCTGCCCGGGAGCGGCCGGCCCTGTGCCTCGAGTGCACAGCAAGACCCCGGGTTCTCTCCTGGGTGTCAGGGCCGGGGGCCAGAGCCAGTCTGTGCCTGACACGCACCGGTGGCTGCTGGTGGCCACAAAGGACCCGTGTGCAGACCCCTCGGCAGCCACTCTTGGTCCGGGTGGCCCCTGCAGCTGACGTGGACGGCCAGGGGGCAGGCACCTCTGCAAGGGTCTCTTCCCACGGCCTTGACCCCACCCGGGAGGGTCGGCTCTCGGAGAGAAGCCCTAGCAGGGGGAGGGGTTGGCGCTGCTTTTGCAAGAGAAGTGCTGAGGGCTTTAGCGAGTCAGGAATTGCAGGAATGGCGGAAATTGCGGAAAAGCCTCGTCAGTAACTTGCGGCACGCTCGGCTCGCTGAGTTGCTCAAGAGCAGAGGTTATCGCTGTGAGTTCTGGAAGGGGAAGACCCGGTGACCCATCTTCTAGCTCTGATACAATCTGAGGAACTGGGAGCAAACCTCGCCCTGCGTGAGGCCTGTCCCCAAGCCTCATGCCTTGGAGGGCAGCAGCTGCTCGGTGACACTTGTCCAGGTGAGGAGAGGAGCATTTTGCTTGTTTTGGGCAGGTTTGTTGTGGCAACCGGAGGGCTTGTCGTTAGGGTCGGGAGAGGCACGCGGATCTCAGGAGGGTGACACGGAGCTGAGGCATCGCAGAGGAATGTGGTCGTGGTACCGTCCGTAGCACGGCTGCTCCGCACGCGGGCCTGTGCAACCCGTGTAGCCGGGAAGCTGGCAGGGAGGTGCCGTGACTGGTGGGGTGTTTCGAGTGCTGGCTCCCCGGGACAGGGCCGTGATGGCGTGGGTGGCCTGGCTAGCGCTAGACCTGGTCCTGTCTCTGAGGGTCCCCTCTGTCGGTCCACCTGCTGCCTGTAGGTGCTCACAGCTGGTCACCTTGATGTGACCAGAGAGGCAACATAAGGCGCTTAGGGTTACCACGTGGCTCCGCCCAGCCAGGCCTGCACGGGGGCTTCCGGCATCTCGGGCCCTCGGGCCTGCTGCTCGGGGGACTCTCCCGCCACGCCATCCCACGGCAGCCTCTCCTGACCTGCGGGGCATGAGGGAGCAACCCAGGGACTGTGCCAGCACCTGTCCACTCTGCTGCCCCTGCCGGTCCGTGAGCTCTCTGTGGCACCCAGCACCCGGCCCCAGCACCCAGCACCCAGCCCCAGCACCCAGCACCCGTCCCCAGCACCCAGCACCCATCCCCAGCACCCAGCACCCGGCTCCAGCACCCGGCCCCAGCACTCAGCACCCAGCACCCAGCACCCAGCACGGTGCCTCCCAGACACTGCAGTGTGCCCCACATGTCCCAGGTCTGCAGTGACGGGGGGTCCCCGGGGTGGGGCTGTCTGGTCCAGTCTGCTCGTCTCGGCTCTGCAATTCCCTCCCACGGCAGACAGGAGACCCGTGGGGACGGTGACCCAGCCACTGTCTGCAGAGCTTATGGATTGATCTTTACGGGAATTTTGTGAAATTCTCCTTTGCTGTGTTTTAATCAAGCTAGGCTCAGACCTCACGGACCAGATGAAGCTTAGGGGGTCCCCTCTGGACCAGGGTTGGAACAGAACCCAGGTTGGCACGCAGCGAGCTGCACCCCTGCCCTCGGCCTCGCTTTCTGCAGCTGTGTCCTGGGGCCCCACGCTCCGCCCGGCCACACGACGGCCGTCTCCTTGGGTCTGGCCAGGTGTCCGGCTCTCCTGCCCTGCGGCCTGTCCCCACCAGGCCGCCGCCTCCCCACCCTCCAACGCTCCTTCCCAGTCCCAGCCTCCCTTTGTCCTGCTGGCATCCCCAGGACATCCCTCCACACAGGGACAGACAAGGTGCAGCCCCTCCTCCCCGCCAGGGCCGCCTCCTCCTCTCCCCTCTCGCTCTTTCTGGTGGTTTTTACTTCCACGTACCGTTCGGAGCGTGTGACCCTGTTCTGCCTTTCGTTTCCGCTGTGTGGCTCTGTGTCTGCCTTGCTAACGGAGCCCCGCTGGTGAGCAGGGTCGGGGGGAGTTCCTAGTTTTCTCTGCGTCCCTGTCCCTGCCCCGTGGGCCTGGCCCGTGCCCTTTGGAAGGTGCACGCTGGGCGGCTCACCCGCTCGCTGCAGAGACCTTCCCCTCAGCCTGTGTGTCCCAGAGGCCCCGGCAGGTGCCCCTCGTGTGTGGTCAGGCCTGCCCGGCACACCTGCCCCCCGGACGGGGGTGGGGTGCTGAGCTGGTGGGTATGCGCGGTGCTTGGCGGCAGCCGGGCCTGAGGTGGCTCTTTCCTCGCTGGTGGCGTCACCCTCGGTCTTCCGGCACCAGTGCCGCCTGGATCCTGCGGCAGGCGTGGGTGTGTTTCTGGACAGTTCTCAATCCCGAGTAACGGCTTTGTCTCAGGGCTGCCGCGCTGGGTTGGCCGTGACTCTCTTTCCAGCCTACAGGTGACAAGCCAAAGGGGGAAACACTCTGCCACCATCCCACCAGGTTTTCACTGAACACATCAGAGATCCAGTTCAGTAGTTCCTCATAGTGCTTTTGTTAAAAATTGGCCATTTGTAGTTTATTAAGCCCGGGGGCCCTGCTGTTCCTCAGCTGCAGAACGTGTTGGCTCAGAACAGAGGCTCGTTTGCAACTTTGTGTACAGTGAATTCGAGGCATTGCCGGTCTGCTCAGCGACGCACAGAATGGCGGGGTTAGGCATCGCTCCCTCCCGCAGGGCCCATGTAGACCACATGTCCAAGCCGCCAGTAACCACATTCCATGTGTGTGTGCGTGTGCGTGTGTGCACATCTGTGCATAGATTCACGTGTGCACATGGAAAGCGTGTTGGGAAACATCATGTCTTACTTTGCGATGCTGACTGAAACGTCCATGGGTGCACGGAGCGATGAGAAGACGTCAACATACGCTGAGGGGTTGAGACTGCAGCAGCCTCGCCCCCCACGGGGACACCAGAGCTTGCGGGGTGTCGGAAGAGCGCTCAGCTCGTAGAGCCGAGCCCGGTTCTGAGTCCCCCGCTGTTGCCAACGTGCCCTGTCCCCCCGCTAGACGGTGACCGCTAATGTGGTGTTTCTCTCTTTGCGCCCTCCGGACTGCGTGCTTTGTGGGAAGAGAGAACCACAGTGAGATCGAGAGGCGCCGGCGGAACAAGATGACGCAGTACATCACCGAGCTCTCGGACATGGTCCCCACCTGCAGCGCGCTGGCCCGGAAGCCGGACAAGCTCACCATCCTGCGCATGGCCGTGTCGCACATGAAGTCCATGCGAGGCACCGGGAACAAGTCCACCGACGGCGCGTACAAGCCGTCCTTCCTCACGGAGCAGGTAGGCCTGAACCCTCGCCAGGCGCGGCGGGACAGTGTCGCCAACACGGCGTGAACTAGGCGGGCGGCAGGGTTCACAGTGGGGAAAGGGTTGAGGCCAAGACGTTCTGTTTCCCCCGCGCACCGTGAAGCTCCCCCCAGAGTGTGTGTCTGGCCCATGGGCCTCCTGCGTTGGGGCTTCCCGTGGCCGGAATGAGGCGTCACTCAGCAAAGCACAGCCAGTATCTGTGCCGTGTGCCCAGCGCACCGACGCAGGGGGAGGTTCGTGAACACCGTGCGCCGGCAGGGTGGGGCTGACGTCGCCTGGGAGCTGTGGTGGCACCGACAGGACCACAGCACTGAGCAGGCATTTGGGGGCACCTGGTCCGAGTCACGTCTTCTGTGCACTGCTCCGCGCACTCTGCTCCAGCCCATGGAGAAGCCGCTATTATTCACCCCGAGTTACTGATGGGGAAGTTGGGGCTGGAAAGAGCAAACTGCCCAGAGCCGTCTGCGGCTTAGTGAGGGAGCCAGGAGTGGGCCCGTGAAGACAGGTTGGCAGGACCCCAAAGCCACATTTTTAACACCTATATTCGTCTTTGAATATTTGGGAAGAAGAAACACACGAAACGGCTAGTGAGGTAGTATTTTACAAATGGACTCACACGAGCCGGGGGCCCGTGTTTGGAGTCCTGTCCTTCCCTGTGCTGGTCGTGGGGCTAATCGGCAAAGACCGTAGACTTCGGTTTGCTCCTCTGTGCAGTGAACTTTTTGCCTTCCTGTCTCTGAGCTTTTGCAGGAGAAACGAGATGACGGATTTGAAAACACTTTGTATGCAGTGGAGGGGAAATGGTAAAATTGTAGAGTTGTACAGGGAATGCATTTCCTAGAAACTGCAAAGGTATGTCCTGTGTAGGGGCTGAAAGTCATGGTGCATTTAACAAGACACAGAGCATGTGGCCAACGTGAAATAGAGTGGAAGTGGCCCGGTGTCATCGGGGGACTTTTTAGGACAGAGGAAGCGTTGGCAGGAAGCCACAGGGGTAGGAATGCAAAAGGCGTGGTCGGGAGACAGGGTCGCTTCCTCTGCCCGCGCTGAGGTCTGCTCCTGTCCTGGGAGTCGGGTTTGGAAGAAGAGCAGGAGCTGCTCCGCTGTTCCTGTCTGTGCTGTGGCAGACGTTTCTGTGAGAGCGTCACCTACTCCATCCCTTTGCAAATCATCCCGGCGGTCACGGGCCCCGTCACGCGGCAGGTGTCAGGAAGGAACGCCCGTGGTGCCGTCTGCCACGCGCAGGGCGCGGAGCATGGGGGTCGGGTCCCGGCCTTTGGGTCTCGCTTCCAGCCCCGAGAAGATGAACGTGGTGACACTTCCCGGCTCGCGTGGCTGTGACGAGGAGGGCAGGTGTAGACGGCTTGACACGGGGCTCGGAGCAGATGCAGGAGGGGTGGCTGGTCGGTAACAGACAGGAATGCACTGAGCACAGCTAACTGCCAGGGTCAGTAAAATGCCTTTTTCCCCGACATTTCATGAATCCTGACAAAAGCCTGCAGGGTGGATGTTTGGAATGAATCTCTGTACCTGTGCGTGACTGAGGTCAGGTGTGGAGCAGCGAGGAGGCACCGTGCAGGGCGAGGGCGTCACGCCCACGCTCGCTCTCGGCTGCCTGGACGATGCTGTTAGTCACATCTACCCAGCGCCTACTGTGCGCCAGGCTGAGTCCACACACAGGGTCTCACTGAACTTCACAAAATCTCACTGAGAAAAACCGTGTGCAAAACCAGCTGAGGAAATGGAGTCACAGGCCCAAGCTGCCCAGCTGCGCGGAGAGCCTCTCACTGCACAACCCAGGCTCGCAGCCCTCGCTGCGTTTCCCGGGGAGCGGGGCAGGGCCGGGTCCGGGTTCAGGATGCGGGACCTGGGCCATGAGTGATGTGGTCCCGGGGGTGAGCGCCGGGGAGGGAGGTGGAGAGAGGTCTGTGTGCGGGTGGGTCTCCTTCCCCACGAGGCTCCCACAGTCCTGCAAATGGACGGAGCAGAAATGTGCGAGTGAAGTCACTCGGCACCCCCCTCCCCGGGGACAGAATCCTCTGCTGCCCAGACATCCTGTTGCGTTTTTCCCTTTTCACACATCTTCCTGTCGGGAAGGTCTTCCCAATGCTGAAAATAAAAGTGCTGACCCCATCCTATGAACCAAGTCAGAACCTGGGAGGCACCAGACAGAAATGCAAAGCCTGAGAAATCAGCAAAATGGACTTTTCCTTAAAACACGCCTGTACCGGCTGTTTCCAGCCCGTGTCCCGGGCAGAGGGTGTCGGGATTCCTCCCCGCCAGGTGCTGAGAGGCGTTTGCCAAGCCCCCGAGTCCTGCTCACCAGCACATCCGTGTTCTCTAGTCTTTGAGTCCTCGGACCCCCTCGGGAACTGGGACCGAGGGCCCCAGACCCCCCATCTTTCACGCCCACTCAGCACTGTTGATGCGTGAGCAGCAGGGTCTCCCCGTGAGGTCACGTTTGAACACGGGGTTCCCAACAGAGCATGTTTGCAACCACTGGTCCAGAAGGACACCGCTGCCCTTTGGGGTCTGAACAGAGCGTGAAGCAGCTGAGGGCGTCTGCGGACTCCGCACACGGCAGGGGTCGGGGCTCTGCCCGCAGACGCCCAGCCGGGTCACTCAGCGGCAGGGGCTCCTCAGCTCGCAGCGAGAATGTCATGGTAGCTGCAAACAAAAGGCACCTCATTTTAACAAAACTGACTGCCCCGTCCCCATCTCCTGGAGACGATGGCCATGGCTCATGCTGCCCAGTCCTTGACCCCGAGCAGTTGTCTTCCTGCCTTCAGTGACAGTTGTGACCCTGGTGAATCCACGTGACCACAGGGCTGGTCCTGCTTCCGCTTCTCACTGTAAGGTGACATGAGTAGCGCTACATGCCCGCGACCCCCGGGGTCACTCTGAGAGTCTGCCGAGATCATGGCGTGATTGTCAGTTCCGGACGCCCGACAGCCGTGCAGATGTAGGGATGCTCTCACGTCTGGTGAGAAATACAGTAAGAGAAGAGGAACAGAGTGCACTGTCAGCGTGGTAGGCAGTGGGTGGGAGACATGGGTCCTTTTCCTGCTCTCTTCCCACCTTCCCGTGCTCCTTCCCTTTCTTCCACCCGTCCGTGTGCCAAGCACCACGTGCTGGGCCCTTCTGGTCCAGTGACATGACCTCTGTTTCAATGTGTGAGTGCCGCTGTTTACACCTTGGCAACGGTGACCACCCATTGCTCTCCCATCCCCCCAGGCTGGAAATTTTCTCTCTCCCTCAGAGAGGACGAGGTAAGACAGGGCTAGTGGTGTTTAAAGTAGCTGTATCTCAGGGATGGGGCAAGCTGTGTGCATATTTCTAGCTAAAATAAGCTAAAATACCCCGTTGAAAAAAAAGCACTTGTTTCTCAAACTGTTTATGTACCAGAATGAATATCTGAACAAAAGAAATTGAAATTGCTAATAAGAAAGCTTAATGGCCCAGGTCTGTCGTGTGTTGTGCTAATCATAATCTTTTCTTTCCAGGAACTGAAGCATCTCATCCTTGAAGCAGCTGACGGGTTTCTGTTTGTAGTGGCCGCTGAGACAGGGCGAGTGATTTACGTGTCTGACTCGGTCACCCCTGTTCTGAACCAGCCGCAGTCGGAGTGGTTTGGGAGCACGCTCTACGAGCAGGTGCACCCCGACGACGTGGAGAAGCTGAGAGAGCAGCTGTGCACCTCGGAAAACTCGATGACAGGTAGGTGTGCTCCCTCTACGAGGCTGTTTGACTCCTTTTCAGCAAAATTCTTTCAGTAAATAGACCAGGAAGCTGGAGTTCATTAGAAACTGCCTAAGGAGGAAGGACTGTATTTGATTTGGCTTGTGTCATGGGTTCATTCACGCTATAAGATTTTTAAAAATCCATTGTTAATACGTTACCTTTTCCTGTATTTTACCTGCAATTAGTGGACATGGCCGCTAGGAGGCGACGTTAGTCAGGGCCACGTGCTGCGTGATGAGCTGTCACGGCAAATGCGTGAGCATCTGTGGCCCTGACCACAGACGTTTGCTCCCCAAGCCACGGTCACCTGAAATGCAGCTTCTCACTGAAACATGTAAATACAGCCAGTTCTGCTCTAACATAACACACGTGTTCCTAAAGGATCACTGCAGTGTATGAAACCACACAGTAGAAACTACAGGGCTTGTGGGGAAAAGGGGGTTAGGAGCACAGTGCTCAGTCATCTCTCAGACAAAAGCAAGAGTAAGAACCTACTAGACGTGGAAGCACAGCTTTGCACGTCACATGGTTAAGAAATTCACAGATATGACCATGAATACGGCCCTGGATGTTGCAAACGACCTAAGCTTTGCTTTCGGAAGTGGTCTCAGAAGGTGTCGCCACTTGGTGTCATTGCGAAGTGGTAGGACGGTCACGTGACGTTAGACAGAGGGTTTGACACCAAACGTGGGCGAGCGTGGCCTGCAGCATGCGGTGGACCCAGAGAGCTGACAGGTGTCCGAGGTGTGTGGATTTTGTGTATTCCTCTGCGGCTTGGTTCAGCCGAGCTCGGTTTTCTGTGTTTATCTGGCGTTTATTTCTCACAGATAAGCAAAGACAAAATCCATAGTATGCTCAGACTGCTCCCTACTGTATCAGTCACACTGGAACAAAGGTGCCTTCTCGAAACAAGAGTTACAGCAGCGTCATACCCAGATGTTTGCACGCTGCTGTGTGACGGCTGTGTTTGTGCCGTGTCGCTCTCCCTGACCAGGCCGTGAGATGTCAGGTTCTCACTGCTTTGCGTCTTCCCGTGGTGACCAGCTCAGGCTCTGTGCGCTGTCGGCCTTCAGTCGGAGATTTGCTTATCATAGTCACAGCCCGGGCTGCTGTGCCAGAACCGTAAACCGGGCAGCTCTCACACAGCAGAAACCTGTTTCTCATTGTTCTGGCACTGGCAGATCTGGTGTCCAGTAAGGGCCACACTCTGGGTCATGTGTGGCACCTTCAGGCTGTGTCCTCACGAGGGGACAGGGACCAGCCAGCTCTCTGGGATGTCTTTTCTGAGGACACCTCCCAAAGCCTCGCCTCCTGATACCACCCACCATGGATTAGGGTTTCAGCACGTGGATTTGGGGAGACACGAGCATTGGGCCCATAGTGTCCACGGTCAAAACGCCAGCAGGTTTGGTCTCCCGAGGCCTCCCGTGGTTTGCAGATGGGCTCCTCGCTGTGTCCTCGCAGGGCCTTTCCTCTGTGTGCAAATCCTCTGTGTCTGTCCCTCTTCTTGCGAGGACACCAGTCATGGTGCGCTGACTAGATACACGTTGGCCCACCCATACGACCTCATTTAGCCTCAGTGACCTCTGTGAAGGTCCTTTGTCCAAATGCAGCCACACTCTGAGGGTCTGGGGGTCAGGACTTCAGGTGAATGGGGGGGCACAATTCCACCCACAGCCTTGATGACAAGAGCACATCAGATGTGGTCAAAAGTGACAGAAGTGCGGCCGTTCCTGAGGGTGGTAGTGATTGTCTCCATGGTGGCTTCGGTGACGTACACGGGGAGGAAGAGGAGAGGTGAGTAAGGTGTGAGGACGGCACACCCATCCGGGACTCTGTGTCCTGCACTGAGCTCTGCCGGCAAAGCTGAAGCCGACTCGGAAGGCCTCGCTGCGCCGCCCGCTGCCCCGGCTGAATTAGCGAGCTCCATAGAACCCTCTGGAACATACCGTATAAAGTCAGACACCGGGGACGGGTATGAGAGGAAAGACAGACCGACCGGAAACTGTCGGTCTGGCAGCTGAAACCACCTCCTCTGGGAAGAGCTGTCTCTGCCCCGACGTCCACATCTGACCACAGGATGTGGCTTCTGGGAACCGGGCAGGAGACCCAGCCGGGCAGACGGCAGGGAAGCGGTGGCCAAGGGTGGGTCCCGCTCGGTCAGGATGTAGCTCACTGGCTCACCAACGTTGGTGACATTTCTTTTTTCTTTTCTTTTTTTTTTTGAGACAGAGTCTCGCTCTGTTGCCCGGGCTAGAGTGAGTGCCGTGGCATCAGCCTAGCTCACAGCAACCTCACACTCCCGGGCTTAAGCGATCCTACTGCCTCAGCCTCCCGAGTAGCTGGGACTACAGGCATGCGCCACCATGCCCGCCTGATTTTTTCTATATATATTTTAGTTGTCCAGATAATTTCTTTCTATTTTTAGTAGAGACGGGGGTCTCGCTCTTGCTCAGGCTGGTCTCGAACTCCTGACCTTGAGCAATCCACCTGCCTCGGCCTCCCAGAGTGCTAGGATTACAGGCGTGAGCCACCACGCCTGGCCTGTTGGTGACATTTCTGTCCTTGGGAAGTCTGTGTCTGGCAGAGTTGAAAGGGGCAGTGACCACATTTGGACAGACATGTCCTTGGAGCGTCCAGGCAGCCAGAACGGGGTCAGCGGAGCAGGTCCGGGTGGCAGGGCAGGCCGGGTGGAGGGTGACCAGCGGGCCTCTGAGCTCTCCCCCCAGCCGGGCTCCTCTGGCGGGAGCAAGATGGTGCTGGAGGAGGGTCTCTCTCAGAGCCACAGAGAGTGGATGTGACTGTCCCAGGCCCAGTGGGGACAGAGTGGAAGAGCTCCCGTGGCAAAGCTGGCACGCAGACAGGCCCTGGGCGTCCCAGGTGACAGCAGAGCCCCTGACCGTAACTGGGTGGGCCCTGGCGGTGCAGGTCAGGGGGCAAGCAGGGAGCGCAGAGTGAGCGGATTCTCCTCTGTGCCTCCCCGTGGCCCTTCCCGAGTCCCCCTGTGGCTGCCGAACTCCGGAAACCCTGATCCTGGTGGGCAGAGGCTGGAGGCGCCTCGTAGGTGACCTCGAGCGCTGTGCTGGGTGGGAACAGCCCCGATTCCGGGGCTGGGGGCGGATGTGGACAAGGATGACCGTGGGCCCTTCAGGACGAGGTTTACTTGGCTCATTTCCCTGCGTTGCACTCAGCAGCTCTGTTCCTGCTGGCTCTTCCTGCACTGGGAGAACCGGGTCAGCACCGCGGCTCAGGACAGGCCGTGACCTCGAAACAGAGCTGCCGCCCGACAGTGCAAGACGGTCCATCCTTCCATCCTCCCTCCCTCCTCTGCTTTTGTCTCTCCCTCTCTCTCTTTCTCTACCCCGCCGTTACTTGGTTTGCTTTTGTATTCATCCATTCGACACTACCTGTGTGCGTGGCTGTGAGAGGGTCACGGAGGTGCAGTCACCTCATGATCGGCCTCCTGCCCCATCCCCCGCAGGCGCTCCCAGCTGTTGCTGAATGGACGAATCCCCGTTTTCCAGCCGTTCCAGCCCAAATTCTTTGTGATAAGTGGGGGAGAACCCAAGCCAGGCCGGTCCCCAGGGGACTGGGCTGGAAAGTCCCTGTGCGTGAGTCACATGTCCCATCAGCTGTGATTAAGCTTCCCTATCTCCCCGAGAGCTTCGTCGAAGTCTAGAGATGCTTTCAGCCTTGGATCACAGGGCCTGGCCAGGCCGCGGTCTGGGCACAGACAGCAGCTCACGAGAACAGGGCTCCAGGGAGCCGCCGTCAGCCAGCTCCGCGGCGCTGCGCGCACGCCTGTCATCGGCCTTGTTTCCATGACAGCTTCAACACGGCATGTTCACCGAGTCTCCCTGCCTGTCCAGGACAGAGGCCGCCTGCGGGGCGCGGGGTGTGAGCTGCTTTTGTTTTTCCATTCAGCCACGGCACTGAAACATTAATGACTACGGCCAATTCTCTGACATTCTTATAACACGTTTACCTGCTTCAGTGGGTGTCAGCCCCGGCTGCAGGTCAGCTCTGGTCACCTGGGCAGACTCACAGATGCACCTGCCAGGGCCTGGGGAGGAGGCCGGCACTGGCGCTCAGTTGAGTCCTCGGGCGGCTCTGGCACACAGGCAGGGTTGGGAGCCGTCGGTCCTCTGGGCCTCCTCGTGGCCCTGCCAGCCCCATTGCGCAGGTGAGGGGCGTGGGGCAGACGTCACTGAGAGGTTCCCAGGGCCACACAGCTGCGGGAAGGCAGAGCCCACAGTCGGTGCCGGTGAAGCGTGTTGCCTCTGGGGACGTCTGGGTACAGAGAAGCCTCGGCTTGGCCCAGTGTCCCCGGGTCCCCAGAAGCCAGTCCAGCCACCGCAGTTCAACCTGGGAATCCGGGGACCCCAGTTCATGGAGGGAGGGTCAGGGCAGCGTTCGGCAGGGTTCAGGGTGTGCCGGGGTGAACGGCGTCCAAGCCCCAAGACCCCGGCAGATGCCCCAGGGTCTCAGTGCGTGGTCTGGCGCCGTGGTTCTCAAAGTGTGGTCGCTAGACCAGCTGCACGGACACCATGGGGAACTTGCTGGAGGTGCAGCTTCTCCCCACTGGATCAGAGGCTCTCGGGGCCCAGAGATCTGTGTTTTCACTCACCTTCCAAGTCACTGTGATGCCGCCAAAGCTCGGGAACCACCGACTCAGTGAGACCATCCAGGGACGTCACGTCAGCTCACCTGGATGAGTCCACCTTTGCTCTGGACCCCGGCAAGCACCTTGATCTCTGCCTCTCACTTTCCTCCTGCGAAGGTTGGGGGATATGGGTGTCGTGAAATGTCTTGTTAATTATAAAACTCCGTGCACGTGCTTATTTGAGATCCGGTCAGTGTGCTCTGCGAACCAGCAGCACTGGCATCTCCAGGAGCTTCTCCGCGGTGCAGGATTGTGGCCCCAGCCCAGCCGTGGATTCAAGACTGACGTTTCACTGGATCCTCAGAGACTCGCATGCTTGTGTGCGGGCTGTAGTCGGAGCAGAGCTGAGCTGAAGAACTCAGCAAGTCGGGGGCGGGGAGGAGCTCGCAGCAGCTGGGGTCAGGGGCACCTTTGGCAGCCAGACTGGCGTGAAGGGACGGGCTCTGCCCAGGGGCTCCTGCTGCCCAGCTCGTGTTTGCCCGGCTCCCGGTGACAGACATGGCTTCGGGGAGAGCAGCTGGAGGAGCAGCCCGAGAGGTTTGCTGCCCCTTCCACGCTCACTGTCCGGGCATGGGCTGCCCAGCGCAGGGAGTGCACGGCACAGAGCAGTTGGCCCTGGGAACGCTGGTCCGCAACCCACATGTCCCCGGGCCTCCACCAGGGTCAGCAGGAGGTTTGCGGGGTCAGCAGGTGCATCCTCCACTGTGGGACGGCAGAGAGTGGGGGATGGAGGGGGCGCCCACGCTGTCACCCCGGGAGGACCCAGGTCAGAGCAGAAACGAACCCGGTTGTGGGCAATGCCACAAGGGACAGCATGTGTCCTCCTGGGACGGATGTGCCCGGGAAAGTAGCTGCCGGTTGTCAACATGCAGTCTCAGCCCACCCAAGGCCCTGGGCCTCCTTCACGGCACTTTGCAGAAGGCGGGAGGCCACCGTCGACCTCAGCCACGCCTCGGACCCCGCAGCGGGAGAGAGGCGGGCAGGTAGCCGGCCCCCCAACCCGCCCCCGCGGTATCAGTTCTGGAAAACGAGGGTCCGTTTCCAAATGTCAGTCACGAAGGTAACTTCATGAAGACCGTACTTTCCGATACGTGGCGTATTTTCTTTGGAAAACCCAAACTTAGCCTTTGGCATAATGCCAGAATCTGAATCCTAAACACATTCAATGCTCCATTTTTTGCCATATTAGGTAACGTAGATAAACGTGGCAAAAAAAAAAAAGTTTATCTGATTTTATCTAGAGTCAACTATTAACACTGTTATTGAGTTTCTGTTGTTTAAAATAGAAAGGAAGCATTTTAGTGGCAAGAAAAGCATGTTTATTTGATTTAGGCCCGTTGGAAAGTGACGAGTTGTGCAGAGAACACGCGCTGCTGGGAAGGGCGTGCTCGGCGGGGCGCGGAGGTGCGGGGAGCGCACGTGAGAGAGAAATCTGAGACCGGCCGGTTGTTTTCGTGTCTGTGTGGCGACTTTTCCCCGGAAACCGCAGCCTCCTTGGAGCTGTTATCCCAGATGTTCCTCTGGAGCCAGTTCAGTTCTTTCTCGTTTTTAAATATTTACACAACCTGCCTTGTTTTGCTTCGCTGCATACACCGCATGCTGATGCCACCAAACTGTTTCTGCTTTTCTCTCATGTTTTATGTCGGAAGATTCCCACAAATCTGGACAGGTTTCTAGCCGGGCCGCGGGGTTCATTATCACTCCGGTGTCCCGGCAGATGAAGGAGCCGGCGCGGGTTTTGCACATGCGGCAGAGCCCGGCTGAGAGCACCGGCCGGCATGTGCCGAGGGTGGGGAGGGCGCGGGGGCCTCGGGGAGGCAGCTGGGGAGTGAGAGAATCGCTGCACTTGGAGTCAGAGGGACGTGGTGACAGCCACCGTCCACGGCCTGTCCCTTGCGTGAATGACTTACCTCCCTTGGCCTCAGTTTCCCCACTTGCAAACGGAGGCAATAACATGTTCCCCACGGAGCTGCGTTGATGCGTGCGTGAGATGCATGTGGGGTGGTATTAACGGCAGCATTTGGGAATTGTAGAGATTTCATTCACTTTTTAATAATCGAAAATTCTACCTCCAGACTTTCTATCTTGCCCCACTTAATTTTCATCTTATCCTCTAAAATGTGTCTTGGGGTTCGGTGCTGTTGACAAGGGAGATGGGTGGACCCGACCTTTGTAGCTTTGCCCCTTGTCAAAGGGTGACGTCCCTGCTGCGCTGTGCCTGAGGACGCCCATCACAGGCTGGGGCAGGAGAGGGAGCAAAGGTGGCCTCACTCTTCCTCTCTCTTGGTTCTATCACCCGTCCGTTCACCTGGCGCGCTCTCACGAGTCCCGGCTAACTGCGCGCGGCGCTGTGCTAAGTGTGGGGACAGGGTGACGAATGAGCCCCGTGCAGCCTGCCGTCCTGCAGCTGGATCTCAGTGGGGAGGAGACACCGGAGACACAATCGCCGTGGCGGGTGTGGTGCAGGCGCGGTCCACGAGGGCAGCGAGGACAGACAGTGATGACGTGCGCAGACTCGCGTGGCAGGTGGGAGACGGCTCCTGTGGGTGACAGATGCTCCGTGAGACCGGGGAGGGTGGAGGCTCCCAGAGCTGTGGTGGCCGCGGGCTCTCAGCCGAGTCGCCCGTGACCGTGGTGGGCAGAGCGAGCCGCGGGATGACCAGACTGGCCTGGGGGGGGGGGGGCGCTGATGCAGCCGGGGTGGGGGGTGTGGTTTCCTCCAGACGCCGTCACAAACTGCCACAGACCTGTGGCGTAAGACAGGGAGAGTTTGTTCTCTCACAGCTCTGAGGCCAGAAGTGCAAATCGAGGTGTCTTCCGCGGCGTTCGTGTCTCTGTAGTCTCAGGGGCGGGGGAGTCTGCACCACGCTCTCTCCGGCCTCCGGCACCTGTCAGATCCTCGACGTCCCTTGTGGGCACATCGGTGCTTCCTCCACCTCCGTCACGTGGTGCTTCCCTGTGTCTGTGTCCTAACGTCCCTCCTCTCATACGGACGCCAGTCTGAGTTGGGTTAGGGCCACCTCAGTCCAGTATGACCTCGTTTTAACTTGACTGTCTACAAAGACCCTATTTCCAAATAAGAACACATTTGCAGGTTCTGGGCAGACATGAATTTGGGGGACAGTAAAACCCCGTCCCGGAGGTGGACAGGGAGGGAAGTGGTTAGATGCAAGAGACATGTAGGCAGCGAATCCAGTAGGGGTTGGTCCCCTCACCTGGCTCTTTCTCTACCCAAGGAGCGTTTAAAAAGCTGACGTCTAGGCTCCTTGGCGACCTCTCTTGCTGCCTCCTGTTCTCGCTGACAAATCTCTTCTGCCAGAAGTGAGTTCAGCTGTGGAGAGACAGGAAGCACCTCTTCAGCGTCCTGCCCTGTCCTGCTGAGTCTGGCCACGGAGTCCGGCCCTTCCTGTGATGCGTTTGCATCCACCGCGGACCCGCCGGGCCCCGCAGCCTGTTCACAGACCGCGGACCCGCTGGGCACACAGTGCTCAGGCTGCCCTGCCGCGAGGTGGGACACTCAGCATCTTTGTTCTTCATAACCATTAATCCCTCCGCTGCGGGTCAGCAGCCTCTCGACCCCAGGACTGGTCCTCCAGGCCACGGCTGGCGTGGGGCGTGACGGGCCTGCCGTCCTGGCGCGGTGCTCACGCTAATGTGAGCGCGAATGCAGGCCGAGCTCTCTGCCCTCTTCCGTTCCTTCCACGGGCCCTCGCCCGTCCGCGGGGGTGAAGCCTTTCCCAGGCGGGAGAAAGAGCCGCACTTTCTCCTCCTCCCTCCACACCTCTCAGATCACCCCTCGGTGCCCCACTGTGCTCCTCCCTGCCATCCTCCCTGCCCCACTCCCTGCCCTCTGCCCTGCCCCCCTCCCTGCCCTCCTTCCCTGCCCCCCTCCCTGCCCCGCTCCCTGCCCCCTTCCCTGCCCCCCTCCCTGCCCTCCTTCCCTGCCCCCCTCCCTGCCCTCCTTCCCTGCCCCCCTCCCTGCCCTCCTTCCCTGCCCTCCTCCCCTGCCCTCCTCCCTGCCCTCCGCCCGGGCCTGCGCCCTCTCCGCCTGCCTTTGTCCTGACTTGGTTCACTCTCGGATGCCTGGGCCCTGCCCACCTGCCCCTGCCGTGGGCCACACCCGCCACTGTGCGCTGTCGGTGTGGACGGACGGCAGCGGAGCTGGGCCAAGGCCGTTGTGCCAGGTCGCCACAGCTGCGGTGGTTTAGACGGGTGCCAGGGAGGGGTCCAGGTCGGGGACTGGAGCAGGGGAGGAGCCGGGAGATGGGCCCGGATGCCGCAGGGGGAACAGGCGTTACATCCAGGGGTGAGGGGCAGCTTGACCTCCAGCTCAGGGTGTGGGCTGCTGTGACCGGGACCTGGCCCCTCGGCCTGGCCTGCCAGCGTGCCGGGCACAGGCGTCGGCCCTGGGCGGTGAGTGCTCGGCCCTGAGCCTGCAGCTCCAGAGGCCTCCTGTGCGGTTGGACCTGGAGCCAGGGCAGGGCCCCCGCTCACCAGTCTCCCTCTTCCTGCCCTCGCCACCCACGTCTGGGGACCAGACATCACGCGTGTCCCGAGTAACAAGTTGCCGGGGAAGGGTCACCGGGTGCTGCGAGGCTGCAGGAGACTCGCCCGGGATGTCGCCGCATGCCTGGATTCCCGCCCGTGACGCGCATTCCTCTGCGAGAGGCCACGCAACATGCAGAGCCCCCAGCGAGGGCCTCACGGGGAATCACGGAGGAGCCGGGGTGCAAGTGAAACCGCCACCGCTGTGGCCTTGTGCTTGTCGCACTGACACACAACCACCGGCTGCCGAGGACAGGCCACCTCCCTCCGAGTGAGACTCCACGTCGGTGAGTCGAGGCGGCCCCCAGCCTCTGCCCGAGCGGCGCTGTCAGGGCAGGAAGCCGGGCAGCGGGCGGGAGGGGGCACGGCAAGACCCCGGCTCCCCGGAACCGCGTCTCTGTCCCGGACGAAGAGGCTGAGGGAGGTCAAAGGTCCCCTAAAAGGCCCAATATGCACTTTCCACCCCATCAAACGTGTCTGAATTAGAGCTGAGAACCGTAAATCTTGTTTTAAACTCACGCAGAGACCTAACCACGTAAAAGAACCATTGGTTTACGGTGCTAAGAATCAGTTCTCTACACCCTCATTTTTTGTCACGGCTTTTTGAAACAAGGAATATCCAAGTTGCACGTGAACAGCGTTTATTACAGCTTTGTAGATAAGTTTTGAATATTCCCAGCTCTTACAACAGTGGCTCTCAATCTCAGTGTGCATCCGAATTCTGCGGGTTCTTTTAAAAATCCTGGTGCAGGGGCCCTGCCCGTTCTCTGAGCTCAGCGGTGCTGCGCGGGAGCTCCGGCCTCTGTCTGTGTAGAAGCAGCCCCAGGGATCCCAGTGCAAACCCGAGGTTGGGAAGCACTGCACCCCGGTGCGACCCCCGCCAAAAAGAAACCCACACCGATAAAATGAAATAATACGGCTCGATCTGTCCTATATCTAGGAGAGAAATTTCAGGAAGATGAAAACATTTTTGTTAATTTGCTGCCACCAACACACAAAGTGTTAAAAGCATAATCAGCAACACAATTGGAAAACGTGCTGCTCCGGCATTCTAAACTCTCTTTGCAAGAGTTCTTGATTTCCTAATGAGGCATCTTTTATCCTAACTTTCATATCCAAGAAGTAAATAAAGACTTTTTTTCTCCTTCTATAAAGGGAAGCTATAACAAAAATAACCTAGACGTAGTATTGTTTACAGGCAGATATAATTGACGTTTGAAAAGACAAATTGAATCACAGCTTCCTGCCGGGCCAGTGTGATTTAGATTTCAGTAATCATCCCACGTGATGGTCGTATTTTGTAATGCTTTGGTTAAAAATAGCTCGATTGCAAGAACTCCAGCATGATCAAGAAAATTAAAATAGTTTCCTGTAGCTTCAGCAAAGAAACACACATTTCCCTCCGAGATGTCATGACTCACGCCAAATGGTTAAGTAAAAATGCACTTACAGCCCTGATCGTTCCTGTTTATTGCTTCTTCAGTAGAGGATAATTGAGGAAAACATCTGCATCCAGTTTTCCCTTTATTTTTGCAGATTCTTTCTGACACTCCGACGCAAAGCCTCCCCTGACGGTCGTTGGCTTGGCAGCGAGCTGGCGATGGCTTTCAGTTTTCCCTTTCGGGCGATGACATGAATTACTCTCTGATGAGCTAGTCACCGTGTCATTCCTTAACCTTGAGCCGGGTGCACGTGCTCTGGGACCTGGCACCGCGAGGCTCTGCCTGGTGGCGGTCACAGTGGCCGACTGTTCCCTCGGTCCTGCTGCCCCCCCGTCACAGGCCTGCGCAGCGGTGCCGGCTGCTCTGCGAACATCGCGGTGGCAGACTGGCCACCCAGCACACGGCCCTTTCCAGGCTGGAACAGTGTACTTAGGCTCCGTTTGAAGTCCTCCTCCAGTGACCCTGCCACTGCCTTAGACGGCACAACTCACACTGTTGGGTGGGACGGGGGCCGCAGGCGTGTGGCCTCGCCAACAGCCACCGTGGTGCATTAAGAGCGTGGCCTCTGGAGACACCAGAGCAGCTGGCTGAGGTTGGACGAGGCACAGATTCTCCCTGAGCCTCCAGGTGCTCGTCAGTGTGGGCGTGAGGACAGAGCCCGGGGCCGTCCCTGGCGTGTGCGGGGCCTCCGCGAATGTGTAGCAGCTTCCTCTTCCCTCCTTAGTCATGTGCGGTTCCCCGGACGCAGAGCTGGGCGGGATCCACGCACACATTTTGTGAGCGCTCTCGGGGACGGTGGAGAGGCAGGAGCTGGCCCAGCCAGGCAGCTCCGAGGACAGGCCGGGCAGAGGTGAGGCTCCAGGGGGCCCGCGCGGCCTGACCCACAGGGACCGAGCTCAGGAGTGGGGGCTGCAGAGTCATCCCTCCTGTTGGCCAGGGAGGTTCCTGTGACCCTGCCCCAGTCACTCCCAGTCACAGGCCTTGAGGGGAGGGTGCGACTCTCGGGCAACCTCAGGCCAGGTGGCTTCCAGGACAAATTTCTGGAGAAGATTCAGGTGTGAGCCGTCAGCGAAGAACCTGCAGCTGGGGGAGGGGCCCCAGTCAAACTGGCGCGAGGGACACAGGGGGCTGGGTGGTGGGCGCGGGGTGTCCGCTGCAGCCTCCAGGTGGGAGCCCGGGAGTGGAGTTGGTGGCCTCAGACTTGCCACGGCGCAGCTGAGGTTTGCCCAGCACAGCCCGCAGCGCACGGAGCCCAGCTCTGCACTGACGCTGGCCCGGGGCTTGGCCGCCGGTCTCCACGGATGAAGGGAGGCAAACTGCACGTCCTTGTTGAATTCAGCAGATAGTTATTCGGCACATGCCACGTGCTGGAAACTGAAAGTGCCGCGGTGGACGTGACAACCATGGTCACCATGCGCAGCGGAGCTCTCCGTGTGGCCGGGTGAGCGGGTGAGCAGCGAGTGTTGTGGGACAGGAACGGGGCCCTAATTCTCGTGTTAGAGGTGGTGGGGACAGTGGAGCAGGGAAAGGCGCCTCTGAGGAAAGGGCATGAATGAATGGGGCTCAGCAGTCTGTGGGTGGTGGGGGCAGCAGGGTCAAGAACTGACCCAGGCGTGGGAATCGCACGTGAAAAAGCCCTGTGGCAGGGACGGTGTGGGTGAGTCTGGGGTGCTGAGGAGGGCCATGGACTGTGAGTAGGGGAAAGGCCAGGCCAGGGACAGCCACAGAGGACCATGTGCATTTAGAATTCCCTCACAGTGCGGGAAGCAGCCTCTGAAAGGATGTCGGCATGATCTGATTTGCATTTTTATACATAAAGACTGTTATGGTTGCTGGGAAGGAAATGGGGGGCTGGAATCCAGGAAGAGAGAGAACTAATATTTACATACTATGTGAAATGACTTCACAAATATTTCTCATTTAATCCCCATAGCAGGCCTGTTGATAGCAGAGAGGGGATATGGGTATTCAGTTGTTCCAGAACCTTTGTTGGAAAAACTTTCTTTCTCCACTGATTTGCCCCTGCGTGTCGGCTGTCTGCTGTGTGGGTCTGTCCCTGGGCTGTCTGCTGTGGGTCTGTCCCTGGGCTGTCTGCTGTGTGGGTCTGTCCCTGCGCTGTCTGCTGTGTGGGTCTGTCCCTGGGCTGTCTGCTGTGGGTCTGTCCCTGGGCTGTCTGCTGTGTGGGTCTGTCCCTGGGCTGTCTGCTGTGTGGGTCTGTCCCTGGGCTGTCTGCTGTGGGTCTGTCCCTGGGCTGTATGCTGTGGGTCTGTCCCTGGGCTGTCTGCTGTGTGGGTCTGTCCCTGGGCTGTCTGCTGTGGGTCTGTCCCTGGGCTGTCTGCTGTGGGTCTGTCCCTGGGCTGTCTCCTCTGTGGGTCCAGAGTGTCCTGACACTGCAGCGCTGTCAGGCCAGACAGTGTCGGTCTCCAGCTTTGTTCTTTCCCATCTCGCAGGCTTCACTGTCCTTTACTGCCTGACGCCCAGTGCTCCAGAACTACCGTTCTACAGACTTTGTCGTGTGTTTTGACTGTTTCAGAAGGGGGTCAGCCTGGCCCCTGTTGCCCACATTGGCTGGACACAGAAGTGCCTGTGATATTGCTGTGAGCCCCTCTCCTCTGCCCCTCTGTCAGCTCAGACTGCACGTCCTCGACTCTCTTCTCCAGGAACCTTGGCCTCTGCTTATTGTAGTTACTTCCTCCTCCTTTTGCTTTTCCTGTGATTTCTGGGAGAATTCTCGAGGGTTTCTTTAATTCCTTTGTTGAGTTTTCAGCAGTATCACTGTTTGTGCTTCCATTCAGGTGTTCAATTCTGAAACCATGTTTTTCATCTAGAAGTAATCTTTCCTGGTCTCTGGTGATTCTCTTTTTATTTAAAAAGGTCTTCTCAGAGGTTGCTGAGATTTCGGATTTCAACATTGTTGTCTTCTTTCTGTGTCTCAGCATCTCAGTCGGTTTCGTGCTGCTGTGACAGAACTCCGCAGACTGGGCAATTTACAATGGACAGGGATTTGGTTGGCTCACGGTTCTGCAGGCTGGGAAGTCCAAGAGCGTGGCGCCTGCATCTGGCCTTCATGCCACGTCATCCCACGGCGAGAGAGCGAGAGAGTGAGAGGGAGCACGCTCACTTTTATACAAACCCACTCTTGTGATAATGGCATTAATTATGCCTCTTGAAGGTCCCTCCTAAAGGTCCCACCTCTCAGCACTGCTGCACTGGGTGTCACGTTTCCAGCTCGTGAACTTTGGGGGACACATCCAACCATGGCAAGTGAGGTGGCTTGTTTTGGTTTTTCAGGCCACCTCCTTTCTTTTAACACACCGAGTCCTCTCGTGTATTCAGTCCTCCCCCTTTTTATCCATCCTAAGTTTCTAACATTTCTTAAGATTTGAAATGGTTACAGTTAGTGTGCATTTCTTAGAAACTTAATTTTCCTAGATTGGGGGTACAGCTGTCTGGGACCTGCAGTTGGGGCAGCCCTGCACTTTGGCCACAGCCACCTGAGCTAGCAGGGACGTTGCCCTGTCCTCTAACTGCAGTGCTGTCCCTCGGAAGCCACCGGCACAGCCTTCCCGCCTCTCCCCTTGGCAGGCTGGCTGCCTACGTCGGGACGACGTGCGGGCTCTGCCCGGCCTGTCTGTGTCCAGTCCCTGGGCCACTCGCCCTCTGTCCCTGACTCCCATTCTCCGTGCCCTGCTTGCAGTTCCCAGAGCTTCGGTTCAGGAGCTCTTTCACCGTCTTCCTGGGCAGGTTGTCCCTTTGTATTTGTTGAGCCACAGGCTGCTCACACTCACTTCCAGCCCTTTCCGGCTGCACTTTTTGCAGAAATTCTTCACTGTCTCTCTGATCTAGTTAAGGCCTCTTCCACTGTTTTTCTGCATGGATGCAGATTTTTTCCTGCTACTTTTGTATTTTTAAAAAATCATTTCATTAGCGGATTGCAAGGTGGCAGTGGGGGCGGCAGGGGGAGGGAGTGGGACACGAAATTGTGTTCTTAAACCCCGTCAGGCTGGTCTCTGGCTGTTCACCAAGCTGCCTTTCTACAGCGGATGAGGGCTAATCATTTACTCTTAAAGTTAAAACCCTCGGGCTTGCATTTCTGGCATTTTTGTAGCATGATACCCCAAGAGGAATGTATTTCTTTAAATCACACTTCAGCATATTCTAAACAGGATGAAGAATTTGTACTTTTGTCTACAGATTAAATAGCAGAAGAGGTGCTGGGGGCGGGCGGGGGCTGTGGGGTGATGATTTTATAATGAATCGCAGAGTAACGGCTGCGGCTGCGGCAGGCGGCGCGGGGACCCCAGGTCACGCCGGGAATGGGAAGGCAGGATGGGGGCTGTGCGGCTCTGGGGCCTCTCAGACAGGGGAGAGCCCTCCCGGCCCGGCCGCTCCTTGGAGCTCTCTGCCCTGGTGTGGAAGTGCAGGTCCCAGGCTTGGTTCTTCATGGCTCACGAGATGTGATCTCCATGCCCTCTGGGGACTGGCCCTCTGTGCCATCCTGCCGCCTGCTCCCTGCCTAGTTAGCATCTCATTAGCGCCTCCCCAGATGGCAGAAGGGGACGGGATTGACATGCAAACCAGCCTGCTTGGCAGAGAGCTTCTGCGTGTCTGCAGGGCCTATTAGTCACAGGGCTCTGTCCCTTCTGCCTGTCCCGACCGGGCGCCGGGAGCTTTCTTCTTCCTTTGTTGCGGGTGTTGCTGCGGACTGTTCCTTCTCCCACACACTCTGTGGACACTGGTACTCTTGTCACAGCCCAGCCAGGTTCACTGCCCACTGCTCAAGGAGAAGCCAGTGCCGTGAGACAGCAGGGGTCACAGCCGAGGAAGAGCTTAAAATCACAGGTGCCATGAGAGGAGATGGATGGGAGGAAGCTCTCAAACCCATCGCCCCAAGAATTTGGGAGATAGAGTCTGTGAAGCCAGTTTGGCGGGCAGAGGGCCAGGCAGTTGGGCCTGCTGATTGGCGAGTTAGGGTGGAACCACAGGGGTGCAGAAATTGTCTTTGCTGAGTCATTTGTTGGGTGGGGGTCACAAGACCAGCTGAGTCAGTTCCTCGGTATGGGCCGCGGGTCTGGGTGGGCCTGGGTGGGTCTGCCGCTGCACCGGAATGCAGGGCCCGGAAGGTACCTCAGAAACCAGCCTCAGGTTTCAGGTTTCAGGTTTCAGGAGGGTGAGGACGCTGAGAATCCTTAGGCCCATCAGCCGTGTGACTCCAGAGTGTGAGCAGGTGCAGGAGAGCACCTAGGGGACAGGGGCCGGTGACGGACATTATTTCCTGCACCACAGTTCCCGCCTGTGGCCTTTTATTGATTTTCTAAGGGTGGTTTCACTCTCCCCTGAGAGCTGGACACTCCGGCTCCAAGCTCCCTTTCCCTGGGTGTCAGATAGGGGCCACCTGGGATATGAATGCTAACTAATCTTACAAGTGTTTGCTCCTAAAAGGTAAATTATTGATATTCTTATATTTAAAATGCAAATCACATGACTTTCCCCAGGCAGTTCTGGGGAGGTGGAAGTTTTGCTTTGACAATTTGACGTGGCCTTTGCAAAACTCACTCCGTATTCAGGCCACCATCATGAAGGGCCAGGGGACTGTGGGAAGCACATGTCCTAAACATGGCAGGCCTCTGGCTTTCCTGCCTGCGTGAGCGACAGCTGAACTGCCCTGCAGGCTCGACTCCACTGTTTGCTTCCACTCATGCCTTCCTGGGCTCTGTGCCCTGGGGCAGGCCCGGCTCCCTCTGCAGCCTCTGCCCCACTGCTCGCCAGCCAAACGGGACTTGGCCGCTCCTTGCTCTGAGCCCTCAGCCCGGCCTCCTGCCCCCGCGGCACCAATCCCTGAGCCTCCGGGGCTCCTGTGATTCCTCCTCCTGCAAGAAGCTTTCCCTGACCCTCTTCCCCCCCACCCCCCCCACCCCCCGTCTGCTCTGTGCTGCCGTTGCGCTGTGTGCAGGCGTCGTCTCCAGACCCCAGGTGCGCTGCCTTTGTACTTAGGTGGGAAGAGTCTCCGGTTTCCCCAGACCGTGAGCCACTTTGCTTGGGACTGTAGCTTTCACTTTGAAATTTCTGTTCGACGGAGTCAGTTAATAGACTCTTGCTCCCCACCCAGCTCTAGATGCCCGTGAGCTTCCATGCACCCTCTTTTGACAATATTATTTTGGAAAAAAACAAAAAACAAAATTCTATCACTCCGTGGCTCACTCCTGTCAAGGGGTGGGACTGGGCTGTCTTTCCTAGTCCATTCCCGTCTGAATTCACCACATGCCAGCTCCTTCCTCCACCCCCAGCTCGCGTTGTGGGCATCACAGGTGCAATGGCAGAGGCCTGCTCGGCACTGGGCAGGTGGCATTTAACACAGCCTGGAACTCCGGCTGGGCCAGGAAGCTGCCCGCAGCTGCTGCCGGTAAACCACGTGGCCTGTCTCAAAAACCCCTTCCGGACTCAAGTGCCAATGTCCTTAAGTGGATAAATGGTTCTGAACTGGCCAGTGGGACACATGTAGCCTGCCACTCACTGGTTGTCACCAGCCTTTCCCCTCCTGGATAACTGTACAGAATCGGGAAAGGGTCCTCCTTGGGAGGGACCTGTGTTTACTGCCTCCTGGTTGTTGAGACGCTGCCAGGAGCTGAGCTGCTAGAAGCCGCTCAGGATCTCTCCTGCCAAAGGAAAATGCTCTGTTAGGCTCGAGGCAGGATGGAGTTGCTTTTAAAGAGATGCCTTAGTCCTAAGTCCGCAAAGATCCTTTGGAAAATGACAAAGAGACACGTGGGGCCTCCCCAGGAGCAGTGCGGAGCTGCAGTTGGGCCAGCGCACAGTCAGGATGGCGAGGCCTCCACGGTAGGTGCATGTGGCTCAGGAATACTGGACACCAGTGAGAGGCTCCCTGGCCTGGGGGCATGGAGAGGCTCAAGCCCTGGCCAGCTGTGTTGGCAGAGTGGGTAGCCCAGGAAGGGAGGTAAGCCATCTGCCTGAGCAGCAGTGACGTTGGGGACCATGGTGGGCAGCATGCCAAAAGGCCCCTGAGGTTCCCGTCCCCGGTTATTCAAACACTAATCTAGGTACTGCTGTGAAGGGATTTTGCTAATGTAATTAAAGTCCCACGCCAGTTGACTTTAAAATACAGAGATTATCCAGGTAGGCATGGCCCAAGACAAGCCATTTAAAAGCAGAAACTTTTATAAGTCAGAGAGATTCGAAGCACAAAAAGGACTCCATAGGCCACTGCTGGCTTTGAAGCTGGAGGGTCACCAGCCAGCAGCTGTGAGTGGCCTTCCGGTGTGGCCCCAGCCGTCAGCCAGCAGGACGCCGGCACCGCAGCCCGACAGCTGCAGGGAACTGAATTCTGCCAACAACTGGCACAGAGGCAGATTCTTCTTCAGAGCCTGCAGGTAAGAGCCCAGCCCAGCCAACACCTTGATTTTGTCCTCATGGGACCCTGGGCAGAGAGCCCAGGCAACTGCGAGCTATTAAATAGGCATTGTGTTACGATGCTGAGTTTGCGGTCACTGGCTACCTGGCAACAGAAACTAATACAGGCCCTGTTCTGTGCAGGGCAGCAGCCGCCCCGGGGCCGCAGGGCATTCCCAGAGGAGTAAGACATGGTCCCTGCCCTCAGAAGCTCACGCCTGTCGTGGCCACGAAATGCCGGGTGTAGATTTGAAATGGGAGAGCAGTGACGCAGAGGAGATAATTGTGAGTGTCTTCTTGCTGAGCTAAGTGTGAAGGGCAAAGGCTTTCTGTCTAGAGTAAGAAGTTCAGAGAGAAGGGGGAGGAGGACTTCCTAATGCATTTCATGTTGTGATTTCACCTTTGCATTAGCCTCCAAGTGTTTGCAACAAGCTGAGCTTCTGAGTGTGGCTCCTGCGTAGTGTTAGCCTGGGGGCGGCTCCAGGATGAGGCACAGCCAGCCGCTCCACCTGGAGCTCCCAGAAAGCATTTCTCTGGAGGAATGGAGCTTTCTGACTCTACCTGAGAGTTAACTCACCCTTAGAGAACTGGCCAAGCTTGAAGCTACCTGAGCTCCTCAACCTTCTTGGGGTGGGGTCCACTTCTCACTCTGACTCCCTCTTTGCTACTTGCGAAGAGTGACCATATAGTACACATAATCTATCATCCAAATCAGGGTACTTCGAGATAGAAAAGAGGCTCCACTGACAACTATGCTGGGACAACGGGCAAAACCGGAGGGTGTGGTCACTAACCATGCCTGCCCTGAGAGGAGCTGCTCCTCCTGTAACCCCACCCAAATATAGATGCAAACCCACTCCACTGAGTCTCCCAGGCACGGCTGAGCAGGCTGGAATGACTCAAAAGGAGAATCCAAACAGCAATAAACAAATACAAAGAAAGAAAGGAAGGAAAGAAAGCAAGAAAAGAGGGAGGGAGGAAGGAAGGAAGAAAGGGCATATTTTCACAGTCTAGGTTTCTGGTCCTGAAACAGCCACAGGCTGCCACAGTCCCCTGCAGATGGCTGACCTCCTGTCCCCCTCGCCGCCCATCTGCTTGTTGGGTGGGTGCCGTCTTATTTTCTGCCTTGGGGAGTAGTTCCCAAGCTTCCTGGAGCGGTTGCTACCGTGAAAAGTACGGACTCCGCAGTCAGCAGCCCCCGTTCACATCCTGGCTCCCCGCGGCCCAGCTGAGAGACGGCCTGGCTGGGTGACCAGCGAGTCCGGGTTTCAGTCCCTTCTGGGAAGGACGCCGCCCGGCAGGGGTCCGGGGAGGGCACTGCTGGGAGCGTCTGCCCGGGTGCGGGCAAAGGTGCTGCATTAGCCACAGGAGTATTCGAATGTCGTAACCGAACGTACTAACAGTTAATCTGCTTTTCGTGATGACTGCGCCCCAGCGACTCTGGGGTGACGGCTCCTGCGTCTTCGTGGCACGCGGCCACCGTGGCCTACGTCCTCAGGCCGTTACGTAGATGAAACAAGATGCTGAAATGCACGTCCGACGTTCAGACGTGCTCTGGTTCAGCTCTGCCTGGTCCTGGCAGAGCCGGGCGAGTAGGCAGCGCCCCGTCCCGCCTTCCCGTCGGGGCCGCAGGGCGCCGTGTAGGACACGGTCCGGGTTGTCGGGTCGTGAGCGAGAGCCGGTGCCGGGATCGAGGCTGGGTAGGCACAAAAGGGCAATTTATTGACACCGGGAGGGCTTTTTCACTGTTTTATATTTTCACTGTTTCCTTGGAGTCAGTTTCTCTCTCTTAGAACCAATTCTCCACCAAGCTAAACCACTTGCAGCTGAAAGAGCCACGCTCAGACCTCCTAAGACAAGAGAGGGGGAAAGGCGGCAAAGGTCACGTTTTGACTGTGGAGAACTCTGATTGGCCCAGCTGCATCGTGTGCTAGTCTGGGACCAATCACTGTGGACAGAGGGCGGGCGAGGTGGTGTGATTGGCCCAGATTGTGTGAGGCACCTAGCCCTCAACCAATCAGTGCAGCCAGGGAGGTGGGAGCTGGTAAGAAGATGGTGGCTTATGTTTTGACTTTGGAAATGAAGGCTACGTGAGAGCTGCCCTGTGGTGGAGGAGGTAATGGGAGGTGGGGTGAGAGGTGCCCCTACACAGCGCTCTGCCCATCGAGAGTTCCCTCTTCTGGTTTGGGGTCAAAGGGGTTTGGCTGCGCCCCGTGGGCTGATGTATCTGCGCCCTCGGCCGTTTCCGAACCCGCGCTAAGATGGCGGAACCTGAGGAAGACGCGGCCTCGGGCAGCGGGAGCCCCTCGTTCCCCGCTGGGCGCAGCGCGGGGCTCGTGTCCCCTGGCGGTGTTTGTTCCCGTGCGCACAGCTGCTGCGGTGCCTGGTCAGCCCTTTGCCAACGAGAACACGCTGTCACGGGGACAGCGGCCCTCGGCCCGTGTGGGGCCGCAGTCTTGGAACCACATCAAATACTGTCCATCACGGGGCCGTCTCTGCTTTGCTTTTGTTCCTAATCATTTTCTCTTGGTTTCCTCCCTGGCTTTCTTAGTTTTCCTCCTTTTTTAACCAAGATAAGATGTTTTCAGTTTTCTTAGGGATTCTTTTGGTGAAATAATTCTAATTTATATTTTTATTTCTCTTGTAGCCTGGGGAGCATTTTTATGTGCACAAACCCTTCTTTTGTATTCTTATCCAAGAAAAACTTCTGATCCTTCTTTTTTAAAAAGTTGCTACTGACCAAAATAATATTTAAAATTCAGCTTACTGAAAACAATTGTAGGAGGGCCCTCTGCCCTAGTAAAAAGTGCTGTGTTTTGGACTCTTTATGATCCTTGTTCTAAAGCAAGAGTCAGCAGATACTTTCTTTGTAAAGGGCCAGATAGTAAATGCTTTAGGCTTTGTGGGCCGTACAGTCTCAGTCACAGATACTCAGCTCTGCCATTGTCCTACAAAAGTGGCCATGGGCAATAAATGAATGGCATGGCTGTTTCTCAGTAAAACTTTATTTACAAAAACAGATGATGGGCCAGGTTTAACTTCAGGCAGTAGTTTCCTGACCCCAGTTATAAGGCATTTTATGCATTTCAACTATCTTAGAAAAATGGAGTTAAAAACTTTGAGTTGGAGTGGGTGATAATATTATTATTATCATTTCACAGAGTAGAAGAACTGAATATCAGTGTAGGTGTTGACAGCAGAGTTACTTATGAGCTTTAGAAGTTGACTAAGGTGTTGGTATTAACAGCCTTAAAAATATTCTCCTTATTTGATGCAGTAATTCCATTTTGGGGAATCCATCCTATGGTGGTTTGGGTTTTTTTGTACCTAGATGTTCGCCACAGCACCTTTTGCCATATGGGAACCTGGGAACAACTGAAATGTCTAGCAGTAAATTATCTACTCAAAATAACATCAAAAGAGCCTTTACAACAAGGTTTGTGAATTGTTATCAGTTTATGCTAAGTGACTTGAAGTGGAAAAATATATACCAGGAGACCTCAGTTATTTAAAATAAAGAGTAGGCATGCATAGAAAAAGATCGACAGGAACTATACTAAATGCTAGCAGTGTTTTTCTCTGGGGACGATTATCTGGGATTTTTACTGTTTGAGAGAGTGTATGTATGTGTGATTTTTCTTAAAAGACCATGCTAGTTTTAGAATAAAAACAGAAAGCACGTTAAGGAGAATAATCCGCAGATGAGGATCTCCCACTGTTCAGCCCGAGGCAGTGCTCTGTGCATCTTTCCTGGTGACCTGGATGTGTCCCCTCCCTGGAGACCGAGGCAGGCCCTGGACTTGGGAGGCCCTCCCCGCCGGTGGCGCTCTGGGCCAGGAGCCTGCCAGTAACTCGTACTCTGATTCTCTAAGGGGGTTCATTGGCCTCTTATGTGAAAGTTTTCATATCTTCACGTAATGCTTCAAAGTGGGAATGTCTGATCCCATTTTCCAGTTGAGGAAGCGGAGAGGCAGAGAAATTAAGTGACCTCCTCCAGCTCCTTCCAATCGCATATGGAGGAGCTGCGTCTGGGATCCTTGCCACCGTTTTCATTTAAAATAGCATACTTACTGATTTATTAACTTGCTGATGGTTCCCTTTTGTACATCAAACCCAGAAAGATACCTGCTTCCACAGCTTCTGGCGATGTTGGGCGATTCCAGGACTTCCTGACAAAGCGCCCGTTGTGCACCTTGATCCCGATGCTCTGGCGGCTGGGTACCAGAGCCCCAGAGAGAAGCCCGTCGCTCTGTGCTGAAAGAACACTGATAGGACGTCCAGGATTCAGGCACTAGATTCTCCCTGAATTCAAAGAATAGGGGAGTCCTCCATTAGAAAGTTGTGACCCGGCGGGGCTGTTCCACTGTGAAATTCCAAAGGGAGCAGTTGTAGGTGACGTGACTGCAAGTTCCCAGGTGCAGCGGTGGGGTGGCTGGCTGCCCTGGGGGGAGGGAGCATGACTGGAATTGAGGAGGCGGAGCCCGAGAGGGGGATGTTAGGTGCAGGTGGGCCTTCCGCAGGGGCTCTGAAACCATGGATGAGAGCAAGTCCTGGGGTGACAAGAGACTGCGGGTGCTGTGCTCATGTCCAAAACAAAGGAAGGGGGGTGACCCAGGGCTGGGAAGACTGCAGGACCAAGGAGGGGTAGCAGGTGAGCAAGCATGTCATGAGTTTGGAAGGAGCAGGGGGTTATAGAGAGCAGTGGGGTGCAGGTTTGGGAGGGCTCTGGGGCGTGAGGGAGGCCACAGGCCTGCCACGACCCCATGGCACGTGGGACGTGGGAGGGTGCACCTCCTGTCCTCGAGGAGCCTGCTGCCAGGGAGCGGGAGGGCAGGCCGGTTTCTGCCGAGGCAGGGGTGGAGTGGAGGGGGTTTCTGTAAGGAGCTGGGGTGTAGGAGTCGGCTTATTTCAGACTGAACGTTCTGGAGGGCACCCACGGGAGACTAGGAGGGGAGCAGGGGCTTCAGTCGGGGTGAAGAGTCCACAGAGCGAGGCGGGAGCGTGGCTGGTAGTTTGGGCGCTGGCCCAGGAGAGCAGGATGGATGCGTGGTGGGCCCAGCCAGAGACAGGATGGCAGGAGAACGCGTCCTCTCTGCCCAGTGGACGAGCTTGGGGTGGGGCTCGGCCTTGGCCGGGATGGGCTGCGCAGGGATCTGCTGGGAGCCAGTGCTGGGAATCGGGGCGCTGGGGCCGGGCAGAGCCCAGGCTGCTGGGGGTCAGGGCAGAGGTTAGGCCAGGAGCAACACGGGCGGCAGCAAGGTCTCCGAGCTCGCCCCTCTCCCGGGACCCCCAGAGTGAGCAAGCTCACACCAGCTCTGTGGGACGAGACCAACCCGCTTCCCACGACAGTGGGGTTCGTTGCCCAGTGCCGGGGGACGGCCACCTGCCTTCACGCATCTCGACTGCTATGACATTTGTCAAAAACCCAGTTGACACAGGCTTTCAGGAGCACGCCCACGGTAAGCAGTCAGGCGTGCGTTCCTCCCAGAGGAGCCAGGAAAGGGATCCTCGTGCCCACGGAAACTGGAGACGCACACAGAGAAATAAACGCCGCAGCAGCCGTCTCTCGGGGTCACGCCAGCAGATCATGGAAATGTGCTTTTTCGTTTCCTCATGTTCCACCGCCCACGTGCTTCGCAGCTGTGATTTATTTTCAGAGCACACGCTGGAATCTGACAGGCCTGGTGCTGGCCTGCTTCACAGCTGAAACCATTTGCCATTTGGTAGCTGATGAAGCAAGTGACAATTTACACTAACACGGCTGTGAAAAGATGCTGTCTGTGGAGGAGACAGGCAGGTGTCAAACCCGGGGCCCAGACGGCATTAGCAGACGCGGCCTCCCCGCACCGGCCCCGCCAGAGCTCCCGGCACGCTGAGCCGGCCTCGCCGCGGAGCTGGATTCTGGTCTGCACGTCCTGCTTGAGGATGTGCACGGCGGTGGGAAGCGTGACGGTGGTGGCTGGGCGCCTGCGTCCCGGCCCCCGTGTGAGGGGGAGGCTGCCCAGGCCCAGTGGCTGCTGCCGGCGCAGAGGAGAGAGCTGACCAGGCCAGGTCCAAGGCCACGAGCGCCGGATGGTTCTGGCTCAGAGCGACAGGGCTGGCCCGGGGAAGGCGTGGCACGCTGGGGCCGAGTGCACCGGGCAGCCGACTGCCCTGTCTGCCACACACTGTCCCTGCCCGGTTTGGAGCAGAGGGACGCAGGCTTGGGGAGGAAGTCTTCTTCAAGGCCCTTTTGATCCCAAATGATAGAAACCCGTTTGAAGCCCTGTCGCCCGCAGAGGGGCGAGTCTCTGCTCGTTCTCTCGCTCCTGCTCGGCTCTGTTGTTCCTGGGGCTCAGCTTAACGACCTGGTCTAGTCGGTCTAGTGACCCCTCTCTCCCACGGTCTTTGCCTGTCTAATTCTGTGTGCTCAGCTCAGTGCCTCCGTATTGTATGCGCGGAGAAAACGTTGATTAGCTGATGGCTGAGGCAACACCGTGGTTAGGTTGTGAGGCCCAGAGCAGAGGCAGGAGAGAGCAGCACAGTGGGAAGTGGCCGGTCGGTCCCCAGGCCGGGCTGAGCGCGTGGCAGGGAGGCGCGGGGTGGGCGGGCCGGACCCTGGAGGCCTGGGGTGCGGGGCCGTGGGGCTTGGATTTCACTGGCCACCAGCAGCGGGAGGGTGAGAGGTTGTGGAGGAGGAGTGCGGCCTGGGCCCTGTCCCGAGTCTGCCGGACGCCCACACTCCCTGCTCGCCTCCCGGGTGCGAGTCACGCTCGTGTGTCTGTGTCTCAGTAATCCTGAGAGCGAGGTCCGCTCTCCATTCTTCAGAAGAGAAAACCATGGACCAGCGAGGCCACGTGCCTGGGGTCACGTCGGTGACAGAGCCATGATCATTTCTTGTGTTTTAAGTAAAGAATCCCGACAGCCTTGCAGAGGATGAATTGAAGGGGGCAGGATGGCGGGAGGGATGGTGCCCTGTTGCCGCCGTCCCTGCGGCAGCGCAGTGAGGACGGGGCTGAGGCGGCAGGGACGGGGCTGGGGGACGGGGCTGAGGCGGCAGGGACGGGGCTGGGGGACGCGGCTGGGGGACGCGCAGGCCGAGGAGGGATTGCGGGAGGCAGACTTGCCAGGTACGGGTGACTGCCCAGATGTTGGAGTCAGTTTTTCCTATTCTTTATTTAATAAGTGTTTACAGAGGACTTTTTGTGAGTCAAGCACAGTTTTAGTTACTTTCTGTTAATGATGTTAACTCATTTAATGCTCACAAAAAGCCACCTGCGAGAAGTACTGTTATCTTCACAGATGAGGGAGCTGAAGCACAGAGGGGTCAGGGGACTTGACCAGGGTCGCACAGGAAGTGCAGGAGGCAGCAGTCGAGCTTGAGTCTGAGCAGTGGCGGCACCAGTGACAAAGGGAACTAGGGGGACAGGGCAGCTCTGGGCAGGAAGACAGATTTGTTCCTGGGTCTGTGGAATGTAAGACGTCAGTGAGGTGCCCAAGAAACGGGGGGGGGGGGGGGGGGCACGCGGGAGCTCCCTGGAGAGGCTGAGCGTGTTGGAGAAGAAACGGTGCCTGACGCTTGTTGAAGACGGTGACGCAGACTTTGCCCACAGGGAGCCCTGGCGAGAGGGGTGGGGCCTGCCGTGGGCAGAGAGAGGGGACCCAGCTGGGCTCCAGCAAGGACAGGTGGAGGTTTGTAGCCAGGGAGCAGGGTGGGTGTCCATGGGTGGGTATAAGCCTGGGGGTGAGGCGGGGTCTCGCCAGACTGGCCGGACGGAATTCTTGCTGACAGCGGCTGGGGTGACAGATGCCAGGGTGGTCAGATACCAAGGACAGGGGGGTTTTGCCAAACTGACTTGGCAGGATTCTTGTCCAAACTGGATTCTACGAGATCAGAGAGGGAAGCCCAAGGTCAGGCCTCGTCAGGCAGGGGACTCAGAGGACCTTGAGTTTTGGGCAAAAGAGAGAGACTTTGTCAGCTAGAGACATCTTGATGTCCTCAACACACAGAGGGGGGGCGGTGGAGTCAAAAGAGTCACTGAGGGTCCCTAGGGGACAGCAAGAGAGACAAGGGCCAAGGCACCACCCCAGGGACGCCAACTGGGGGTGGGGTTTGGACTGAGGAGGAGGTGCCACCACTGTGGCTGAGATGCCACAAAGGAGAGGCCGGAGACTGTGTCATGTCATGGGGCAAGAGTGTTCTGAGACGAAGGGACTGGGGGCGGGGCAGGGGCTGAAGAGTGTTGATTGAATCTGGCTACCGAGAGTCCCTGTGGCCGGGGCGAGAGCAGTGGCCGGGCCGTCGTGAGCGGAGGTGGGCGCTGGTGGCTGAGCCGTGCGGGGGAGGCAGCGGGTGTGGACAGACGGTCTGGCCGCAGGTGTAGAGAGAGGACAGGAGCTTCAGGGCCAGAGAAGGCTTTGGTTGGTTTGTTCCCCCCTAGGATGAAGGGGGCTAACACCACAGGAGGTGGGCAGCAGGGAGGGGAGGAGATACAGACGGGTGGGTGGACAGAGGGTAGTTGACGGCACAAAGCCTCGCCGGGGATGGGCGTACACTGAGGTCGGCACTTGTTCCTGTGAGGTGGGGCAAGGTCAGGGGGTGCAGGGACAGGGCCGTGTGCAGATGGTGAGGAAGAGGAGGGACTCGGGGGTGACGTCTGGACTCCTGACTTGGATTTCTGTGTGGATGGCGATGCTCTGGCTGGTGTCTGGGAAGGGTTTGGGGAGACGAGGGTGACGCTGCCTTTGGTGTGCACAGTCCACGGCCGGCGGTGTGGCCTGGGGCTGACAGATGGGGGCTGGTGCTGGAGGTGTAGGTGAAGGGTCGTCGGCATGAGGGGCCGTCAGAGCCTCGGCCTGGACAGAGTCGCGCAGGGGTGTGTAGAACGAGGAGAGAAGATGGCTGAGGGCAAGCCTTGGGAGGGAAGGGGCACGGGGGCGCACAGAGGGTGCTGCAGGAGCAGAGGGGGAGACGTTTGGGAGCAGGCACCGTGGAGTCACGTAAGGCCAGCAGAGCAGTCGGACAGCATGAAGGAAAACGTGTTTTGGACTTAGCACCAGCGAGGTTGTTGGTGACCTTGGCAGACGCCGTTTCCACGGCGTGGTGGGGGAGAAGGCCAGACTGGAGCAACTCAAGGCGCTGGAATCCCACAAAGCAGGGCCGGCAAGCGCAGTTGCTCTGGTAGAAAACAAGCCGTTGCGGGCTGTGTGTGTGTCATCACTCGGAGTTTCCTGCCAAAGAATGTTGGGAATTCCAAGAAATACAGAGTTCGCACAGCCCCACTTGTCCTCATGTGGCAGAGCTTTTGGAGAAGGCTCTCCCCCACCCCTGCTCCGTGTCCCCGTCCAAGGCAGCAGCTCACACGAACGTCCTTCTCTGTCCCTTAGGCCGCATCCTGGACCTGAAGACGGGGACGGTGAAGAAGGAAGGGCAGCAGTCGTCCATGAGGATGTGCATGGGCTCGCGGCGCTCCTTCATCTGCAGAATGAGGTCTGTGGGGCGAGCGCCGGGCCGTTGCCGTGTGCCGTGCTCCCCTCCGTCCCCAGTAAGAGCCCTGCCTGGCTGCTGTGGTCGCACGTGCCGACTCGGTTTCCCCCCAGTGACTTCATCTTCTTGACCTCGGTGTGTGACTATTCAGGCTCCTTGGTCTGGGCAGGACCCCGCCCCTCTTGCTCCCGTCCCAGGTGTCCGCCTTCCCGCCTTTCTGCCCACCCAGGTCTGCACCCCCTTGTCCAC
>CM052438.1:793294-808672 GCA_028533085.1 Varecia variegata
TCCACGGTGTCTGCCTTCCCGCCTTTCTGCCCACCCAGGTCTGCACCCCCTTGTCCGTGGTGTCTGCGTTCCCGCCTTTCTGCCCACCCCAGGTCTGCACCCCCTTGTCCACAGTGTCCGCCTTCCCGCCTTTCTGCCCACCCCAGGTCTGCACCCCCTTGTCCACGGTGTCTGCCTTCCCGCCTTTCTGCCCACCCAGGTCTGCATCCCCTTGTCCACGGTCTCTGGACTTTCTGCCCATCCTCCAGGGCCTTCTCCAGCCCAACCTCTCAATAGTTCCCCGGTTCTCACCTATATTTTACATTAAGACCGACTGATTTTACACTTATTCTTACATTTCCTGTGACAACTCATACATTTTTTTTTTTGAGACGGTCTCACTCTGTTGCCCGAGCTAGAGTGCAGTAGCGTCAGCCTAGCTCACAGCAACCTCAAACTCCTGGGCTCAAGCGATCCTCCTGCCTCAGCCTCCTGAGTAGCTGGGACTACAGGCATGCGCCACCATGCCCGGCTAATTTTTTCTATTTTTAGTAGAGACGGGGTCTCACTCTTGCTCAGTCTGGTCTTGAACTCCTGAGCTCAAGCAATCCTGCCACCTCGGCCTCCCAGAGTGCTGGGACTGCAGGTGGGAGCCACGGTGCCAGGTGCTGATTGATATTTTGAGTGTAAATGTCTTGGCTGCATGAGTGAATTGTAACGCCCCGAGGGTGAAGGCTCTGACTTACACCTCTCTGAGCCTGCCTGACGTCTCGCACTGTGCTCTGTGCTGTTTGGTTTGTACATCACTGTTGGGGAAATGCAGGAGGGACTGAGCTTTGGAGTCATCAGGAGAGTTAGCTGTGTCCTCAAGGAGAGCCAGGATCTTGGATCGTCAAATCCAGTTCACCCTGAACCCCGTGGCCCAGAGGGACGGATGGCGTCAGCTGCAGGGTGTACGGTGCGGGAGGCAGGGTCGAGTCGGTCTGGGCTGTGGAGCTCACGAGGCAGTGACAGGAGGTGACGCTGCTGTGCATTTGTATGCTCAGTTATTCTCTTGTTCAACAAACCTAAGTTGAGGGCCCACCGTGCAGTGTGCTCTTCAGGGTTCTGGGTAGTCAGTGCAAAATCAGACAAGGTCCCTGCCCCCCTAGAACTTCATTTCCGTGGGGGACACATGACAGACCAAAGCACCAGGTGATGGTATGGGCGTCTGGTGGTAGTAAGCGCTGTGGAGGCAAAACAGAACAGATGCGAGAGGAGTCGGACGTAGCAGGTGTCACGATGGAGGGTGGTGGTGGAGGCCTGGTGGATAAGGTGACTTCCGAGCCGAGGCGGGAAGGAAGTGAATGAGGCAAGGGAGCATCTGGGAATGTCCAGCACCAGCTGGAGGAGTAGCAGGTGTGAGGCCCTGAGGCAGGAATGTCGTTGGCGTTTTCAGGGGATGAAGAGTGGTCACTGTCTCCACAGCAGAGGGGCGGGGCACAGCGGGGCAGGAGCGCTCAGGGCGAGGTGGCCGGCAGGAGGTGTTAGGTCACGCTGACTTCACTGGACTTCAGCTTTCGCTCTGGATGAGATGGGAGGTCACTGGAGTTTGATTGTGAGAGTTACATGTTCTGAACGACATTTTTAGAAAATTGCTCTAGTACTGTGCGGAGAGTGAGCCTGCCGGGCAGGAGGAGGGTGGGAGTGAGGAGGCCGCGGCAGGAGTTGCGGTGAGAACGCGGCGACAGCGGCTGAGGTAGACACGCTCAGGTCCCAGCGACCGCAGAGGCAGAGCCCGGCTGCAGGCGGGGTCGGGGGAAGAGAGGAGTCAGGCTTTGCCGCCGGGCTGGAGAAGCACAGTCACCATTTCCTGAGGGGGAGAGGTTGTCGGGGGAGCTGGTTTGGAGTCGGGAATGTTAAGACCGAGATGCCTATCTGACGGCTGGCTGTGTAGACAGGTAGACGTGTCAGGTGGACGTGTCAGGTGGACGTGTCATTCTGGAATCCAAGGGGGGGGCTGGGGCTGGAGACGGGACTCGGGCACTGATGATAGGATCGGCATCCAAAGCCTGGAGACGGAGGGACGTGCGAGCTCACCTGGGAGAAGGGTGCAGAACGGGGGGTCAGAGGACTGGGCCCTGGCACGCCTGCCTCGGGGAGGCGGGAAGAACCAGCAGGGGAGCCCAAGGCAGGCGGGAGGGGAGCGAGAGAGGGCGAGGGAAGCTTCTGGAAGGAAGGAGGGATCCACTGCCAGAAGCTGCTGCTGAGGCCTAGACATGAGGCCTGGGGACTGATCACCGGACGCAGGGGGACAGCCACCGGCATCACGCCCACCTCCTTGTTTGCCGGGGACTGTGACTTGCTGCCCAGGCCTCTGTTGGGCCCACGAAGTTCCAGACAACAGATGCTTTGCAATAAGGACACACTTCCCTCGCTCAAAGTAATCTTTTAAACCAACTGCACTTTGTCAGACAACGTCTTAACCGAGAGGCTAGTTAATCCCCTGCAGACCACCGAGGCTGCCCGTGCTGAGGGGAGACCTGCCCCCAACTCCTGCTGGGCCCGCGGCGCGGCAGAGCTCCTGTGCTGCCCTTCACAGGTGACGGCCGCAGGGTCCGAGCCTGGCTGCGCTTTTCCCCTGGGCGGCTGGGATTCTCCCAGAGGGCACAGATGAAACCCCTCCACCCCTGCCTCGGGCGCAGGACGGTGCTGCGGGCTGCATGGATGGAGGATTGGGTCCCCCAGGCTGCGGGCCGCGTGGACGGAGGATTGGGTCCCCCAGACTGCCCGTCCCCACCTTGCTCAGCGGCAGGGCAAGCTGGTAGCAGGACCGTCAGTTACATGTTCTGAGTGACATTTTTCTTTTTTTTGTTTCTTTACTTTACTTACATTTGAAAACAAGTTGCTCCAGTGCTGTGCAGAGAGCAAACCTGTGGGGAAAGGGAAGGGTGGGAGTGAGGAGGCTGCTGCAATGACTTTTTTGCTCCTTTGGCATCAGCGTCCATCCAGGGACAAAATGCCATCAGTTAATGTAGTCAGTCACAGCAGCTCCGTCCTGCAGTGCTTTGGTGACACAGTAAATGCCCATCCTAGCCTGGTGGGCGTTTGGTGGAGCGCCAGCAGTATGAATTCTGAATTGCGTCACCGGAATAAATTGACCGGAAGCGTGATCATGTACCTTTTTTACTAGTGGCCTGCAGTGCCATTGTCACTGCCTCATCAACCAACTCTAGGCAGTCCCCCCAACCTGCCGCCCTGGTGGCCTTCTAGGGACGTCCTTCAGGTTGCTGTTAGACGTGCCAGGCCCCCGTTATCTGGATTTATCTGAGAGGTGGGCAGCACTGTATCTGCTAAGAGCTGCTGGAACCTTCTGCTCCAGGCTCTGGGCACGGTCTGGCAGCAGAGGGCAGAGGGCCGTGCCCACGTCCCTGGGCGCAGTGTCGTGGCTGGTCCTGCTGTGCAAACCGCACTTGGAAGCTGCCCTTGGACTCGTATCTTCGCTGTATTGAGAATTAAGACATCTGAGATGTTACTTGCGATGTAGTTGGGAAATGGAGGCGCCCAAAAGAGTGGGCGTGAACCACGCAGCAGTCAGAGCCACCGTGGTGCCAGCTTCGCACGTTCAGTGTCTGAAGGGCGGAGAGGCCCCTGAGAAGGGAGGCGGGAGAGGTCCTCCCCGAGTGTGCCATGTGGCGCTTCACGTCCCCTGCCTCCCGAGAGGAGCCTGCAGAAAGACCTGTCATCCTGCCCCACCCTCTCCTCTGCCACCAGGGCTCCTGGCCTGGTTCTTCCTAGCGTCAGAGCCGTGCAGGGGACGTGGGGAGTTTCCACAGCTGTGGTGCTCACGCCCGAGAAGAGGCTGCTGTTCATCAACGGCAACATCTGTTTGAGTTGGTGTCTCTGCTCAGGCTGGAGGGGACACGATTGCTGTCTTCACCCACTTCTCTTGTTTCCCGAAAGCCACCCAGTTCCACTGAAATGATCCGCAAGACCGAGCACAGCCGGGTTCTCCTAGAGTCCTTCTGTCGGTCTGCGGCTGCTGGGCTGGGCCCTGTCCCGTTCCAGTGTGTATTTCCATGTGGGTCGTACTCTCCTCCCTTTTGGCAATCAAAATTCAGAGGCGCGCAAGCCTGCTTCGCACCGTGGAGGGAAACTGGCCGTTGGTCCCCCCTGCAAGAACGTGTACGCGTCAGTTAAGGCCCATCTGCTCAACTGCGGCGCTGTGCGTCTTATAAACTTGCCTGGTCTTCACTCTTTTTTTTTTTTGTTTTTGTTTTTGAGACAGAGTCTCACTCTGTTGCCCCGGCTACAGTGAGTGCCGTGGCGTCAGCCTAGCTCACAGCAACCTCAAACTCCTGGGCTTAAGTGATCCTCCTGCCTCAGCCTCCCGAGTAGCTGGGACTACAGGCATGCACCACCATGCCCGGCTAATTTTTTCTATATATATTTTTAGTTGGCCAGATAATTTGTTTCTATTTTTTAGTAGAGACGGGGTCTCACTCTTGCTCAGGCTGGTCTCAAACTCCTGACCTTGAGCGATCCGCCCACCTCGGCCTCCCAGAGTGCTAGGGTTACAGGCGTGAGCCACCACGCCCAGCCTTCACTCTTACTAACACACTTATCCAACCTTAGGTGTGGAAATGCCCCTTTGGACCACCTTCCTCTGAACAGAATCACCACCATGAGGAAAAGGTTCAGGTCAGTGCCCCTTTCTGGTGTGTGCGTGGGACTGTGCCAACAGACAGCCAGGGAGCCCCACTTGGAGGGGGTGCCAAGTGCAGGGAGGACCCAGGGACCCATAGATTGGGTGGCCGCGGCCCAGATGAGAATGGGGAGGAGGGTGGAATTTATCTGGGGCTTTCAGACCATGTGGGAGGAGGGAAAACAGAATGGTGGTAAGTCAGGATTCAAAACCACAAAGGCAGGCCAGAGAGCTTAGTGGCCTAGATGCCAAAGTAGTCGCAGCATCCTTGCCTCACCCTCGCGTGACAAAAATAGCTTCACACATGTTCCTTCCGTAGGAACGGTCTCGGCCCGGTGAAGGAGGGAGAAGCCCAGTATGCCGTCGTCCACTGCACGGGCTACATCAAGGCCTGGCCGCCGGCAGGTAGGTGGACCCGCACCTGCGTCCGAGGCTGGGTGCTGCTCACACCTAACCGTGGTACCTGTCAGAGAGGTAGTCTTACGGGAAGAGGCAGAAAAATATTCGTATTTTCTTTTATAGTTAGAACATAATGATCTTTGTAATTGGAAACAGTCCTGCTACTTGAAACAAAGGTTTCTAAAAAGAGCTAGTTCTGCAAAGGTGATTTGAGCCTTGGCGACTCATCGCTAGGTTCTGTCACCAGAGCACTCGTTGGAGTGACAGTGGCAATTTGAAATGATAACCATACCCAAGCCATTAGAGCAGCGCAGGGAGTATCTCTCACGCTCACTAGGTTGGTTACAATAAAGGACAGGTGATAACCAGCGTTGGTGAGGATGCAGAGAAGCTGGAACCCTCACACGTTGCTGTGCAAACGAGAAAGAATGTCGCCTCCTGGAAAAACAGTCTGGCAGTTCCTCAACGTGTTAGACACAAAGCTACCATGTGATTCCGCAATTTTCACTCCTAGCGATACACTCAAGAGAATTGAAAACATAGGTACGCAAAGAAATCTGTACATGAATATTCATAGCAGAATTATTATTATTATTTTTTTATATTTGTTTTTTACCCAAACCCCAGAAGAAAATACAGAATTATTCCTAATGGCCAAAAAGTGGACACAGCTCACTTGTACACCAACAGATGAAGGGATAAGATGTGGTGTATTCATATAAGGGAATATTCTTCAGCCATGAAAGTAAATGCGGTATTGGTACAGGCCATAATACGGACAAACTTTGAGAATGTCATGCTAAGTGAAAGAGGCCAGACGCAAAAGGCCACGTGCTATATGATTTTGTTTATGCGAAGCGTCCGGAATAGGCAGATCCACCAAGACAGAAAGCAGGTTTGTGGTTTCCGGGTGGTCACGGAGGGGAGAACGAGGGGTGGCTGCTACTGGGTACAGTGTTTCTCTGTGGGGTGACATGAGTATTCTGAAATTAGATAGTGGCGATAATTGTGCAACTAGGAAAATATACTAAAAACTACTGAATTGTACACTTTTTAAGATGGCGAATTTTGTGGTATGTGAATTTTATCTCAATAAACCTGTTCTTAAAGGGATATATGCAATGTTAAACCATTTGTTTACACTTTATGGCCCAGAATGTGGTATGTCTCAGTGAATGCTGAGTGTCAGCTTGAGGACACTGTGTATTCTGTTGTTGGATGAACTGTTCTTTAAATGCCAATTAGATCAAGTTGACTGATAGTGCTGTTAGGGGCAACTGTGTCCATATTGATTTTTCCCTGCTTGATGTATCAATTACTGAAAGAGAAATGTTGAAGTCTCCAATTATAATAGTGCTTTTGTCCATATCTCTTTGTAGTTTTATTAGTTCTTGCCTCACATGTTTTGAGGCTCTGTTTTTGGTGCATACGTGTTAAGGATTATTAAGTCATCTGGGAGCATTGACCCCTTTGTGTCATGTACCTCTTCATACTGACAATTTTCCTTGCTCTGAATTCTGCTTTGTCTGAAAATAATACCACTTCTCTAGCTTTTTTTGATTATTGTTAGCATGGTATATCTTTCTCTATCCTTTTACATGCAACTGTTTCTTTATATTTAAAGAGTTTCTTGTAGACAACATATAGTTGAGTCTAGTCTTTTAATCCACTCTAACAATCTGTCTTTTAATTGATATATTTAGACCATTCACATGTAACGTGATATTGAGATAGTTTGATTAATAGCTACCATGTTCTCTATTCATTGCACTTATTCTTTGTTTCTTTGCCCCCCTTTTTTGCCTTCTGTAGTTTTCATTGAGCATTTTATATGACTTCATTTTCTTTTCTCTGAGCATATCAATTATATTTCTTTTAAAATAGTTTTATTGTTTGCCCTAAGTTTGCAATTTACCTTTACAACTAATATAAATCTATGTTCAAATAATATTATACCACGTCATGGGTACTGCAGACACGTTATACTCTTATACTGTTGCTCTCATTCATTTCATTTGTCCATATGCTGTCATCGCCCAATGCACTGTTACTGTTACTGCTTTGAACAAACAGATGCCTGTTAGATCACTCTTCATTTCTGTGTAGAGATCTGAGTATCTGACCTATGCCATGTTGATCTTCCTGAGGAAACTTACTTTAATATTTCTTGCAGGGCAGCTTTACTGGTGATGAATTCTCTGTTTTTGTTTTTTGTGGAAAGTCTTTATTTCTTCTTCACATTTGAAGGATAATTACACTTGATATAGAATTCTAAATTTATTTATGCTGCTTGGTATTCTGTGAACTTCTTGGATCTGTGGTTTGGTGTCTGTCATTAATTTTGGAAAATTCTTGGACATATTTCTTCAAATATGTCCTCTCCATTTTCTCTTTTTTCATCTTTTGGTATTCCAATTACACACATATTATATCTTTTGAAATTGTACCACAGTTTTGGGTTGTTTTGTTCTTTTTTTTTTATTATTCTTGTTTTCATTGTTTTTTCTCTTTGCATTTCAGTTTGGGAAGTTTCAAATTGACGTATCTTCAAGTTCACTGATCCTTTCCTTGACTGTGGGCCTATTAAAGGCATTCTTCATTTCTGTCACACTATTTTTGATTTTTAGTATTTCCTTTTAATCCTTTCTTAGAGTTTCCATCTCTTTGCTTACATTATCCATTTGTTCTTACATACTGTCTTCTTCTTCATGAAAGCTTTTAACTTATTAATTGCAGTTATTTTAAATTCACTGTCTAGCCATTTCAAAATCAGTGTCACATCTGAGTTCTGATGCTTACTTTGTCTCTTCAGACTGTGTTTTTTCTTGCCTGTTAGTATGCCTTGTAATTCTTTGTTGAAATTCAGACATGATGCATCAAGTGGTAGGGAATGAGGTAAATAGGCCTTTAGTGTGAGGTTTTGTGTTAATCGTGCTAGGAGTTGGGGTCTGTTGAATGATTGTTGTAGCTGTAGGTGCCAGAGGCTATAAATGCCCCTCATATTCTTGGTTTTCTCTCCTCCTACCTTTGGGTTTCCCAAAGAGCTGCTTCTTAAATAGAGTGTGTGCCTGGCCCCTGTTCAGCTGTGACCCACTGTTATCATACGATGGTACCTGTTGGTGTGGTGATGGGAGTGGGGAGAGGGAAGTGTCCGTGACCTTATGATTAAATCTCAGTCTTTCAGCCGACCTGTGTCCTGGGGCTGTGGCCTTCGCACGTGTTTCCTGGCTCCTCCTCCCTTGGGCTGGGATTTGGTAACTGCTTGGGGAGTAACCCTTTGCTATGGGGAGTGCTCTGCACATATTTCAAAATGTTTATTTGTGCCCTCCCCCTGCCAGAGATGAGGGTAGGGGGATTGTTTTTGGGTGTTCACTGTGAGCACCTGGTGGGGCTCCTGGTACTCAGGAAGGTGTGGGGGCCCATTTGTGTGCATTTGGAAAAACACTGTTTAAAGATACGTGCAGAAAAGTTTAAAAATGTGGATCCATTCATTCCTTTGACACATACTTGTTGGCCACCTGCAATATGTGTGCTAGTCACTCTTCCACAGTAAGTACGTAAAATAGACACAAGTCTATACTCTGAAGATGAAAATGCGCAATCAACAAGATGACTGATGAAACGCGTGGCACATTAGACAGCTCATGCTGAGGACAGAACCCCGGGAGTCGTGAGCCTGCAGGTCGTTATTGAAGCCATAAACCTCTTCTTACCTCTGGGGAGAGAAGCAGCAGAATGGGGCCAGGAAGCCCTCCAGCTACACTGGGTATTTTTTATTTCTTCAAGATAAAAATTGCACAGAGTAAATGTAGCAGAATGTTAACAGCTTTAAATCTGTATATTTAAGAAGTTATAGGCCGGGCGTGGTGGCTCACGCCTGTAATCCTGGCACTCTGGGAGGCAGAGGCGGGTGGATCGCTTGAGGTCAGGAGTTTGAGACCAGCCTGAGCAAGAGCGAGACCCCGTCTCTACTAAAAATAGAAAGAAATTATCTGGACAACTAAAATATATATATAGAAAAAATTAGCTGGGCATGGTGGCGCCTGCCTATAGTCCCAGCTACTCAGGAGGCTGAGGCAGAAGGATCGCTTAAGCCCAGGAGTTTGAGGTTGCTGTGAGCTAGGCTGACGCCACGGCACTCACTCTAGCCCAGGCAACACAGTGAGACTCTCTCAAAAAAAAAAAAAAGAAGTTATAGTTATCCATGATGACTAAGTCTCAAAGATCTGTTGGACAACATGGTGCCTGTAGTTAAAATAAGTTATTGTGAACGTGAACATTTGTTAGGAGGGTAGCGCTCATGTTAAGTGTTCCTACCACCAAGAAAAACAAAGACGAAACAAAACCAGAGAACACCCACCGCCAACAAAGGGACAAAAGGAAGCTTCTGGGTGTTGTGGATGTGTTTATTCCTTGGTTGTAGGGATGGTAACATGAATGTATACATATGTCCAGATTCAGCAAATTGTACACATTTGCTATGTACAGTTTCTGTATACAATTGTACCTCAAAAAAGCTAGAAAAAAAATCTGTGTTTGGATACAAGGTGTTTGTTATATTATTATCTATAGATTTTTGTGTTAAAGCATAAAAATTAAAAATCAGATTATAGGCCGGGAGTGGTGGCTCATGCCTATAATCCTAGCACTCTGGGAGGCAGAAGCGGGAGGATCGCTCAAGGTCGGGAGTTTGAGACCAGCCTGAGGAAGAGCGAGACCCTGTCTCTACTAAAAATAGAAAGAAATTATCTGGACAACTAAAAATGTATATAGAAAAAATTAGCTGGGAACGGTGGCACATGCCTACAGTCCCAGCTACTCTGGAGGCTGAGGCAGAAGAATCGCTTGAGCCCAGGAGTTTGAGGTTGCTGTGAGCTAGGCTGACGCCACAGCACTCACTCTAGCCCGGGCAACAGAGTGAGACTCTGTCTCAAAAAAAAAAAAAAAAATCAGATTATAAAAAATTATGGCACACAAAATATTCTGGCCACAAAATACAACAAATTTATTGATTAGTGAAGGCCTATAACATATATTTTTGTAATATAAAAGCAAATACCAATAGTATATTTCAGTGACTACTCCAATAAGTCATGATACTAAATAAATTTGAATCAATTTACAAATATTACATACAGAGGAAGCAGCTATAGTAATAATAATTGTTACAAATCAAGCTGCAAAATGCACACTTTTAGTAAATTCCTACACAGGCCACTGCAGTTCATGTAAACAAGCAAATATTTGAATAAAAAGGGACACAAGTATATATAAAATTATACATTGAAGAAATACCAGTGCCACCTTAATGCTTAGAGTAAATAAAATATTTCATAGACTCTTGGCAATTGGAAAGCGAATGAAAAAAGTGATGAATTCTAGGATAAACTAGCTTGAACTTAATGTATAACATCGCCTATGCTGGACAATGGGTTGTGTTAGCATTGGGTTATTTACGGTAATGACAGATTGAGTCTGATGTTAGGAGAATGATCGAAGCCCCGTCTCCAGCCAGCTCACGCGCCTGCCACGAGCCTTCCTCTGCTGAGATGCTAACGTGGCCATGCTCTGTAACAGTGAGCACAGCCGCGCCGTCCCGACAGACTGTGCCTCTGACCCGGCTCGCAGGCCCTCCCTCCACAGTGTGGGTGCTTTGGAAGCAACACAGTTTCTAGATACTGTTTAAAATGTTTTAGAAGTGAGTTTTCTATATCCACAAAGACAGTGAGCACATCAATGCAGTTCTTAAATGTGCCTGATAATAGTAACAAGCACTGAATGCTTACCGTGTGTCAGACATAATCGTAAATACTCTAGGTACATTAACTCATTTAATTATCACAACAGCCCTATGGAGTAGGTACTGGTATTATTTTTATGTGATAAACAAGCAAACTAAGGCGCAGGGACATAACCTGCCTAGACTCACACAGTGAGTGAACACATAGTGGAGGCAGGATGTGGACCTGGTCATCCTGCTTCTAAAGTTTGTGCCTTTGCATATGTACGTGTCACACACACGCACACACACGCACGGGCATGCATTGCCTACAACAGGGATACCTTCTGAGACGTGTTGTCAGGAGATGTTGTCATTGTGCGAAAATCGTAGACTGCTATTCTGCAGACCTGGGAGGTACAGCGTCTACACACCCAGACTACACAGTGTGGTCTCTTGCTCCTGGGCTATAAGCATGTAGAGCATGGGCCTGCCCTGAACACCGTAGGGAACTGTAACACGATGCTAAGTATTTGTGTTTCTAAACATAGAAGAGGTACAATAAAAGTATGGTATATAATCTTAGGGGACCACTGTTGTATATGCGGTTCATCATTGACCAAAATATCATTATGTGATGCATGACTATATATATGTCAGTTTGACATATATACATGTACATTGAAAAAAATGTTTCTACTTAGACCATAATGGACAAAATTGTCAGGATGTTGTTTTCCAGAGGCCTCCAGCTAGATGCAGGGACAGGGACTCACAGGGCGGTGATGCTGTCACGGTGTTCAGAGCCTGGACTCAGCTTTGTACATCCAGGAACACTCTTGCCGATGCTCTGGAACTGCCTGGCCCAGGGAGTGCGAGAGCGTTCTCGGAAGCTGATGATTTCACCAGGTGCCGTTTGGTAATGCCAAGTGGTTCCTTGGCGGTGCCACGGGTGCCATGTCTGATGTCCAGGAGCCTGTCAGGTTTTGAAGTACTCGAGAAGCCAGATTTGCATGAGGAGGCTGTTTGAGGAGAGGAAAATAAGAGCAGAGGGACGTGGACCGCTGGGAGGGAGATTCCCCGCAGGGCTCAGCTCTCTGAGCACGTGTGCTGGCAGCTCTCGAGCAAGCTGTCCCCGAGCAAGCCCTCAGGGGCACCCGTCGCAGGCCTGTCCTTCAGGGGGTGCACAGGTGACTGCGAGAGAGTGCTCAGGGAAGTCAGCCCTGGGGACAGAGGAAGGGTCCCTAACCCGCCTAGGATCCCATAACAGTAATGCCATATTCTGCCTCTTGGGACCCCATTCCCAGGTGACCATCTCATTCTTCTCGATGCACTCTTCATTTGTGTTAGTTAATCATTCTCTTTATACCAGGCAAATTCCTCTTCCTGCTTCTGACCTCAAAGTGGTCTCTTTTCTTACTACTTTATTTGAGCTCCAGGCGTGTATCATGTGAGAAATGCCAGGACTGAGGTAAGACTCTCACTAGCCTCCTTGTGATGACGGGGAGAAAGGAGGCTGAGGCCCCAGGTGCGGGCAGCTGGCTGCATCCAGCCTGCACAGCCGTGTGGGACGGTTGCCCGTGGTTCTGTGACTGTGAGTGTCGGTGCACAGGGCAGTGACTACTCATCAAGCCTTCAGTGACGGCCCTTGACACTTTTCCACATGAGGAATGGCTGGAGGAGGCAGGGTGTTTATCTTGGAGAAAGCGAGACGTGATTTCTGTCTTCAAGTATTTGAGGGGGTGTCATATGAAGGAGGAATTAATCTCACTTAGGATAGTGCCAGGAGGCACAAATTTGACCAAAAGAGGAAAGTTACCGGAAGGCAGATTTTAACTCAATAGAAAGAAATGAGCAAAGTATATGAACAGGGTGTTAAAAATTTCTATATAGACACACTAAATGTGGAAAAAATTCAGCCTCACTGTTAATCAGAACTATAAATTAAAACAATTTGATGTCATCTCATCTTACCTATCAAGTGACAAAAATAGAAAAGACAAAGTAAACAATGTTGGTAAAGTTCAAAAAAGTAGACACTTTTATGTACTACTGGTGAGAATATAAATTAGTACAAACATTTTATAGAATAATTTGGCAGTATGTATTAAATACCTTAACATGTACGTTCTTTAATATACAGTAATTCCACTTCTAGGAATTTATTTTAAGGAATTAACCAGATGTGTACATGTGTGTTCAAGCATTATTTATAATTGTGAAAATCTCAAATCTAAATTTCAGTGATAGAGATTTGGTTAAAAATAGCATGGGGCATCTATGTGATAAAATACTAGACAGCCATTAAATAGTTAGGCTTTCAAAGGATATTTAAGAACAAAGAAAAGTTCTCTGGAGTATTAAACATAATAACAGACTATAAAATATGGACTTAATTCCAATTTTATATTTAAATTATAAATTAATCAAGTATGCCTATACATTGAAAAATCATGCATAGAATATGAATCACTGTTGTTTCTGCATAGTAGATCATTGGACACTTTTTTCTTTTCTATTAATTTCTGCATTTTCCAAACTTTTACATGACTTTAATAATCAGAGAAAATGTCGTTTTTGAGAAATTAATCTGAAGTTTCTAAAGAGGCATTCCAGACAATTGTATTGAATGGTTTGTACTGAATTTAGAAGTTGTGTCTTTTTATTTGTTTTTTGGTTTTGGTTTTGTATGTAGTTGGTTATGTTTTCTTGAAGACAGAGTTCTAGAAAACAGGACCATCTCCTTGCATGATGGTTATGGCACGCCTGCGGGATACTGCGCCAATGCCACTGTATTCTGTGACTGTTATGCTGTTTCTTGGTTGGTAACTGCATTCTTGGCCCAGGTAACACTGTTTTGCACTTACTGTTTAGATTCCCCCAGAGCGAGGGGCGTGCTTTGTCCACAGTCTCACCCCAGTGCACAGCTCAGACTTGACAGTGTGTGTTTCACGAAGACTGGGTGGGTGGACGGACACAGAAAGGAAAGAAAGAGGGGCTCTTGCCTGGACAAAAGAAATAATCCGCCTAGACCGATGGGCACATGAAAGAATTTCTTGCCAGAATTTCCAAAGACGTCTATAGAATCCACTTTCCCAGAAATCTCTTAAGACGGTGGAGACAACCATCGGGCCCTGATGAGCTGGCTGTGGTGAGGTCACGGCACCCTTGCCCTGCCGTAAGGTCATGGAATTGGAGCAGCGGAGCAGCCGCTCCCTCAGTGATCAGACGGTGCCTTGTAAATGTGCACGAGGAACACTGCCCAGCTTGCTCGTAAACTCAAGCTTCTTAATTGCAACAGTGACTTGGTTAGGAAGTATGAAGATTCTGAGCACCAAAGTTGCTAAAAATATCTTTAAAACTGAGCAGCTGCGGCAGATTTTGTGGAGCAAACAGGGTTTTGTAAACATGCTCTTTGACACCCTCTTGCAACACCTGTGCTGATGCCTGAGGGGGTCGGTTGTGCTCGCGGTTCTCCAGGGGACTGCTGACTCCACGTTACACAAATGTTACGGCATATTCTGGCATATTCCAGAAACCCTTGCTGTGACACAGTAGCTTTCCCAATTTGCCTCACAACGTTTTGTATTAAATAGGTTTCATTTAAAACATCTAGGGTGTGACTAAAAGAAAAGGTGGAGTTCCAAAAACAACCAGTCCTTGTGTGATAGCTGTTCAGTCGGTCGGAAATCACGCACGAGGGTTGCCTTCACACGTGGTGGATGTGTGCAGAGTGCAAAGCACATGGCACATCTGAAGATGGGAGTCGCTTCCACCCTGCTGTCACTGCCCAGCGCCTTGCATGTCGCGGACTTGCAGGGCCAGCCACCCTGCAGCTTTGAGCAGAAGTCGTTTCTAGAACGGAGGCCTTCTTTTCCAGCGACCACCGTCCGATCTCTTGGTTCATCACATAACAGTCCATGGAGAATGTCTGGTTAACTGGCAGCATGTCTGCCTGGGGGAGCCAGGGTTGACCCAGGGGAGGGGGAGCGTGACCCAGAGCAGGTGACCTCCCGCTGGGACCATCTGGGTTGTTGGCTCCTTGTGTGATTTCTCACTGGTGAAATGATGCTTTTCTTCCCTTTGCTGCTAGACTTTCAGGAAGCCTTGGCCACAGCATGCCAGAGGCCTGAGGTTATTTTGGGGTTTTGGCTAGAATCTGCCGAGGTCAGGCCAGTGCTGTCACTTCACCAGACAGCTCAGCCTTGCCATGAGCTCATCCACAAGAGCTGTGCACTTCTTGCGGTTTGCTTGGTCAACACTGTGTTTGTTTTCCTTCACTTGAAAATCTCCCAAAGCTGCTTGTTGGTATTGAGGCCACCAACTCACAAGGTGATGGCTGGACCCCTACTCTCTGCACCCCCTGCCTCGCCCGTGTGGCTCGAGGACCTCGGGTCTCGGTCTCCTGCTCAGGATCTCACCAGCATGTCACAGCCACACACTTAGCTTATGACATGGAGAGCACTGCTTGGCCACGTCCCCCGGCCTGTGGTTCTCAGGCAGGGCACGGTCACTCCCCTGTCCCCTTCCACGTGCACTGTCTGAGCTCCCGCCACGCGCAGGCCCTTTGCTAGGTCCTGGGGGCGCTGAGGTGGGT
>CM052438.1:808772-824957 GCA_028533085.1 Varecia variegata
GTCTCGCTGAAAGACCAGCAGGCAAAGAGAGAAAGTGACATTTGAGCTGAAACATAAACATAAAGAAGTAGGAATTGGCTAGTTGAAAAAATGCACTGCAGACACGGAAGAGTGTGGACGCGGGCGAGGGAGCTGCTATTGATGCTTACGGTTTTCCCTGGCAAGTGCTCGCTGTGTGCCAGGCTCAGGGGAAACTCTCCGTGTGCGTTTGTGCTGTTTAACTTGCGCGACCCCGTGAGGTGAGTCAGTACTGTCATCTCCACTTTGCAGTAGAGACACTGGAGGATTGGGACATGGAGTGGACAGCCAGCTCCCACAGCTCGCGGGTGGTCACGCAGGCTGGCAACGCCAGGCGTTCGCGGCATCCTGACCATGTGCGCTGCTTCCTCCAGCGAGAAGGGCTGTGTGGGCGCCACGTGGGCCTCATCATGGCTGGTGGGGGAGACGGCGGAGGGGGGATGGTCAGGTCCGGGGGAGGGGGCCTGTGTGCTGAGCCTGGGGGTCTGGACCCTTCCTGGCACTCTAGGGAGAGTCACTGAGAGTTTCTAAAGATCATTCTGGAAGTTGGATTGACGTAGGAGGAGGGCAGGCTAGGCCTGAGGGCCAAGGCTCCAGGAGGACGAGCGCTCACGCGGCAGCCGGGGGAGGGGCGAGGCTGCAGCAGGGCAGCGGCCGTGCCCCGGGCGGGGGGTGCAGAGTCCGAGAGCTGGGAGAGGCCAGAGGCCTCAGGCAGGCCAGGCCACCGCGGGGGTGGCAAGGCCGCAGCTGGCAGGCGGGGAGGCTGGGCTGCGGCCCAGGTGGCCTGAGTGCAGCATCTGTGCTTGAGCAGCGCCCGACTGCCTCCCCGCCCCTGCCAGCGAGCGCAGACGCTGTCTGGGCTTCACACCCAGACTTCAGAGTTTAGGTACTTGATGATTTTTATTGTATATCTATCTATCTGTCAGTATCTATCTGTATTAATTGATCGATAGCCATCAGTGGATGTATCTGGCAAACATGTCTGTCTTTCAAGAAACAGGCTTGCCATTTGCAGGAAATTCGTGACCTCCTCCCTGCACACAGTCAGACCCCAAGTCGGCTTCCCTGGTCTCGTCGCCTGCTCCTCATCTTCCCCGCCCCGTGCTCCTCCCTCACCTTCCCCGCCCCGTGCTCCTCCCTCTTCCCTGCACCGTGCTCCTCCGTTATTTCTCTGTTTCATTTCATGTCTCCATGCCAGGATGGTTCTTTGAACAATGTCTTTCCAGAAGGGTGAGCAGGTGCTGCATTTCATGATGCCTTGCGAGTGTGGGACATTCTGCCTCCTGCTGCCGCAGGGCCGCACGGAGAGAGCCTGGGCCCCGGCTGCCCCGACCCCCGACCCCCGCCCCCAGCTCTGGGGACGCTGCCCCTTCCTGTGTGGACCTGCACGTTGGAGAGAAGTCTGAGACCAACTTTTACTTTTCTTTTCTAGGTATCCTGTTCTTCTTTTCTTTCCGCCTTGACACTTGTGGGCTATTATTTCCTTGTCCTTGGAATTCAGGAACCCCCAAATAAATGCAGTGCAGGGTTGTTTCCTTCATTCCCGTCAGTGCTGGGGGTTCGGTTTGCAGACTTGGGCCTTTCCCCCCTGGCGGAACAGACCTGCACGTTTTCAGAGCTGCTGCCGCGTCTCAGCTGCTCCACTCATTCCTGGGAGTTCCGGCCGATTGCCGGGGTCTGCGTCCCCTGCCACTCAGATTGTTCCTCGTCACGTGAATTTATCCTTTTCTTCCAGAAGTGTGGAGAATTTCTTAATCCAAATCTTTTATTCATGATTGCCATTTAATTTTTTAAAAGCTTTGGCATGTGTGCTTTCGGTCTAGCTCAATCCTTGCAGAAGTAGGGTTGTGCCTTTTTCATAAATATATGTCCCCTTAAGCCACACTGAGCAGTGGAACTTAGAGTTTTCCTCTCTTTCTGTAAGGCTTGTCTTTTCTAGTGGGGCGTTTGCTCTGATTCTTTAACTCAGTACCTTCTTTTTCATAGGCTTGTGATTCTTTTTTTCTATGTGGCTCAACGTAGGGAGGTCACTCTGTGGTCGTCTAATTTTGAGAGTTGACAGTGGCTCCATCAGTGACCACCTGGGCCATTAGGAAATCTGTTAATGTAATTAATTAAAGGAGCAAAACTATATGAGAAAAATAATTTTAAGTATTAATTTTTAAAATGAATAAATCTCTTTGTGAACTAATAATAGAAATATATTTCCTTAACATATTTAAAACATACACTTGAAATCAATAATTGGTATCTTATACAGAGTGGTGAAATGTCAGACGGGCTCTCATTAAAGTGAGAAATCTGGGAGGAATACTCATTATCGACACTATTACTGTGTTGGAGTTTTTCTACCCAAGGCAATAAGAAAAGGAAATAAAACATAATTACCTAAAAGGGAGAAAACAAAGACAGGGAATACAGAATTAACATGGTTGCAGATGTTACGATTATCTACCTGAGAAACCTAATCCAATCACCTGAAAATCTATTAGAAGATTTAATATGAAATGGCCAAAAAATACATGAAAAAATTCTCAACATGACTGATCACCAAGGAAATGCAAATCAAAACCACGGTGAGGTATCATCTCACCTCAGTTAAGATGGCTGTTACCAAAAAGACAAAACAACAAAAGCCGGAGAGGATGCAGAGGACAGGGAGCTCTCTCTGCACACTGCTGGTGGGCATGCACGCTAGCACAGCCGCCGCGGACAGCAGCGTGGAGGCTCCTCGGAGAACTAGACAGGACTGCTGTATGATCCGGCAGCCCCACTGCTGGGGATTTCAGGAAATCAGTCTATCAGCGAGACATCCGTGCCCGCCTGTTCACTGCAGCGCTCAGCCAGGGTACGGAATCAACGTAGCTGCCCAACAGCAGATGAGTGGATAAAGAAAATGTGGTATGTACACACCATGCAATAGTGTTAGCCATAAGGAAGCACGAAATCCTGCCAGTCACAGCAGCGTGGGTGGACCTGAGTGTCACTAAGTGAAACAAGCAGGCACAGAAAGTTAAACACCGCGTGTTCTCACTCACATGAGGAAGTAAGAATGTTGATCTCATGAAAGTGAAAAGCAGAACAGAGGATAATAGAGGCTGGGAAGGGGAAGCGGAAGGAGGGATGGGAGAGATTGTTATCGCTGGATAGGAATAAGTCCTAGGGTTCTACAGCACTGTAGGATGACTGTAGTTAACAGTAACACATTATATAGTCTCAAATAGCTAGAAGGAAGATACTGCATGTTCCCAACACAAAGAAACTATAAATATCTGAGAAGATGGATATGCTGATTACCCTGATTTGATCACTATACATTATATGTATTGAAACATAAAAAAAAGGAATCAGTAATTAGTTAGAAACCACAATATGAAATAACACCCTTTTATAAAAACAACAGGCCAGGTGAGGTGGCTCCCACCTGTAATCCTAGCACTCTGGGAGGCGGAGGTGGGAGGATCGCTTGAGCTCAGGAGTTCGAGACCAGCCTGAACAAGAGTGAGATCCCATTTCTACTAAAAATAGAAAAATTAGCCGGGCATGGTGGCACATGCCTGTAGTCCCAGCTACTCGGGAGGCTGAGGCAGAAGGATCACTTGAGCCCAGGAATTTGAGGTTGCAGTGAGCTAGGTTGACACCACGGTACTCTAGCCCTGGTGACAGAATGGGACTCTGTCTCAAAAAAATAAAAATAACGCCACGGCACTCTAGCCTGGGCAGCAGAGTGAGACTCTGTCTCAAAAAAATAAATAAATAAATAAATAAATAAAAATAAAATAAAAAATAAATAAAAATGAAAATAATGCAAAGTATGCATTAATGCTAACACAAAATATGTAAGTTTTCTTTACTTAAACTACAAAATGATATTGAAGGGATATGATTGATTCAGCTGAGTGCAGAGTCATGCATATCCTTTGATAGGAAGGTTTAGCGTTATAAGGATTTCAGTACATTCTAATTTAATCTTTGTATTTATTTAATACAATTTCAGGAATAGTCCCAATGGACTGTCTGTCAAATGATGAATTAATTCTGAAATTCATATAGCCAAACACATAGAAATATAGATAATAAAATTTTGATGAACAGAGTTTGAGGAATAATTGCCTTACTAGCTATGGAAATATATTTTAAAGCATAAATAATTAAGATGTGGGAAATGAATTCACAAATCAAATTACTGAGCAAACATACAAGCCCTAAAACCAACTCAAGCATCTCTAGAAATGTGGTGTGCGACGGAGGAAGTATTTTCAGCTAGTGAGTGGAAAAAGGAAAACAATTAGGAAGAAGTTTGAGGACGACTGAGTAATCGTTTGGAGGAAACATGGAGCCTAGCGTATCAGATCACCTTCAGATCTGCTGCACGCAGCAGTGAAAGTATGAAGGCAGCGATTGCAGCATTGGCCGGGGTGTGGGTCGGCGTCGGTGCCTGTGTCAGTCACACCCCCCCCCCAGCTCAAGGCCACCCCGGGCCACTCGTTCTGTGGACCTGCCTGTTCTGGGCATTCACACAGGCGAGCTCACGTGATCTGTGGTCCCTTGTGTCTGGGTTCTTGCACTTGGCACGATGCTGTCGAGGTTCCTCTGTTCTGGGACACGTGCCAGTCCTCCCTTTTTATTGCTGAAGAACGTTCCGTGGTACAGATCGGCCACGTTTGTTCATCCACACGTCAGTTCATGGACACGTGGGTCGTTTCCACTTTTTGGCTGTGTGAATAATGCTGCCGTGTACGTTCATGTGTGAGTTTTTATGTGGACATGTAGTTTTTCTCTTGGATGTGAACGTAGGTTTGGATTGCCGTATGTGGCCGTATGTGGCTCCGTGTTTAACCTCATGAGGTACGGCCAGGCGGTGTTCTGAGGTGACGGCACCACCGTGGATTCCCACCAGCAGTGTGTGAGGGTTCTCGTGTCTCCTGTCTTCACCAACACGTGGTATTGCATTTCTAAAAATGATGACAGCCATCCTAGTGGGTGTGAGGTGGCATCTCACTGTGGTTTTGATGTGCATTTCCCTAATGACTCATGATGCTGAGCATCTTGTCATGTGCTTATTAGCCACTTGTGTATCTTCTTTAAAGTAATATTCAGATCTCTCGCTCATTTTTAATTGGGGATAGTTGTCTTTCTATTGTTGAATAATAAGAGTCAAAATTATTTTTAAAGACCCTGTATTACTGCAGAATAGTATGCAAACAACGCTTGGAAAGTAGATAAAAATCCAAATATCCAGATGCCACTGTGGAGATTGCACCGTCCTGCCCTGTCACAGAGGCATTTCATCACGAGTAGCGTGCGAGAGCTTGCTCCTAAATCCGTTCCATCTGCTAATGCAGAGCCCTCCCCCGCCCTCCTGCAGTCATCCACTGCCACCTCAAAGCCCTGCTCACCCGAGTGGCAGTGGGGTCTCTGCAGCTGCTCGTGGGGCTGGCGTCAGGGCCACCACGCTGTCTGGTCCCCTGGCTTAGGCGCCCTCCCTCCCATGGGGAAGCTGAGCCAGTGTCCTGGGGAAACCTGCAGACCTGGGCACTCAGAGAACTGATTGCTTCAAGAAAGGTGGGATTTACCACAGATTTTCTGGAAATTTTTACACACATGCACTTGGATTTCATTCACAACTGAAGATTACTTGCCCACATGAAGACTTTAACTATTTAGTTAATAAGTGGCAACTTCCCTGCTTAATTTCTGCAAAGCCAAGTATTACTCTACTTGGTTGATTAAAACGCGTTCTCACAAGTGAGCCCATTTACATGCTTGAAGGAAAGGTGTCTGAGGGCCGATCAGGTCTCTTCCACCCACTCCTAGGCTGATGCGCCTTACGGTTGGTAATACAATATTTTACTGTATTGATTGGCGTAGAACCACCACCGCTTAATTACGCTCACAGAGTCTTTGGATTAGGAGTTCAGACAGGGTGCAGTGAGGGTGCTTGTTTCTGCTCCACACTGTCTGGGGCCACTTGTCTAGAAGTCACACAGTGTCACTTCCACTGTATTTTATTGGTCAAAATAGTCACCTAGGAATCCAGCTTCAGCCCTTGATGGGAGGAATATAAAGAGAATTTTGTTTTGTTTTTTTTTAATCTGCAAAAGTTCTCAGTCAACACCTGTTGAATGAAGAATGAAAATGGCCTCACGTTTTAGCCAGTGAGACCCTAACGCTAAAAGATCCCTCCAAAGGATGGAGCTGAGAAGCACAGTTTCTGGGTGGCAGCTGGATCAGAAGGTTCTTCATGCTGTTCCTCTGCTTCCCGTCTGGCCTGTGGCACCGCGTCCCTGTCCCTCGGCATGGCCACCGGCCCTCTTCGTCCGTAGTGCACCTGTTTACCAGCCACGTGGACGAGACGGAAGCCGGCGCTTGGGGCTCAGCTGGGTGCCCTACTCGCGTCTTACCCAGCGCCTGCCGCAGCCCCCATGCGAGGAGTGTTCTCACTCCCGTCCTACGCGGAAGGTGACGGGTCAGAGCGCCCGGGTCCACCTTGCACCCGCGTGGACCAACTCTGATTTCAGTCCCGCGCAGGGGGCGGCTCTGTGTGAGCTCAGGCCCACCTCAAGCTCACAGCGCCCGTCTAGATGCGTGTCTTCCCACTTTGCACTTCGCATCAGAGATTCGTACTTTGTATCAGATTTGGAAATTCTTCAGCCATTATTTCTTCAAATATTTTTTTCTGTGTCCCTTCCCTTCTTCACCAGAGACTACGGCTGCATGTGTGTTAGGCCCCTGGAAGTGTCCCACAGCTCACTGATGCTCATTTCATTGGGAAAAGAAATCTTACTCCCAGTTTTTCATTTCGGATAGTTTCCATTGCTGTCTTCAAGTTAACTAATCTTTATCTTTTCTTCTGCCGGGTCTAATATGCCATTAACATCATCCAGCACACTTTCCATCTCAGACGTTGTAGTTTTCATCTCTAGGAGTTTGGTTTGGGTCTTTCTGTATTTTCCATGGTCTGCTTAACTGTCCGAACATATGGAATACATTTATAAAAATAGTTTTAATGTGTTTGTTTGCTGATTCGAAAATCTGTCTCAGCTCTGAGTCATGTTTTGGCTGGTTGATTTTTTAGCATTGCGGGTTATATTTTCCGGCTTTATTACATGCCTGGCGATTTTTTATTTGGTGCCAGACATTGTGAAATTTGAGTTGCTGACCTGGAAGCTCTCAAGGCGGCAAGCTGGGGACAAACACGGGGCTCATCTCATTTGTCATGCGTTTCTCAGGGTCGGCGTGGCTCACCGCCCGACATCCAGTGCTGGTAAACAATTATTTATTGTACTATCTTCGATTTGTTTTTGGTGGTTGTTTCTGACAAGATGGCAAATCTGGTCTCTGTTAATCCATCTTGGCTGAAAGCATAACTCCGTTGTGGTTAAGAACAACAACGATTAAATAAAAGCTGCTCTGGTCGTGGTGGGTTATGAGCATCACCCACACCTGACGCCCTTGATGCCAGGAGCAGCCTCCAAGTGTCCAGGCCGGAGGAGGGGAAGCCTCTGTGGTGGTCACACTAGGACATTGCGGGCACCACATTTGGAGGAAACACAGGCAATTGGAAACATCCTCAGAAAAGTGACAAGGATGTAGGCAGACTTAAACCACTTTTGTAGGAGGACCAGTGCAAATGGCATGAAGATGCTGGGCCTAGAAAGGAACAGACTCAAGGACACCGTCATACTGTCCACTTGTCCCAAGGGCCACGCAGGGCAAGAGTGCACAGCCCCAGGGCGCGTGTAGGACCAGCAGGCGGAATCTTCAAGGAGACAGAGGACTGCGTTGTTGGGGACGTGGTGGCCGCCCCAGCGCTGGAGGAGATCAAGCAGAAGTGGATGGCTGTGGCATTCAGGCTTCACAGGGAGCTTGGAGTCGCGTCCTCTGGGCGCACCTCCTACCCTGAAATTCCACTGCCATGTGGAGCCCATCTGCCCTGTCCCAGACCGGGGGCAGCAACCCTCACCCATCCACCGAGCAGGAGGAAGCCTTCTTCCTTGTTGCCCTTCCCTCCTCCTATCTGTGCCTTCAGAGCAGCTCTTCAGACACCTGTGTGCTGCTGCCCAGGTGACCTGTCACCCTGGAACCAGCTGGTCCCCTTGAAAGAGTGGCTCTTGAAATTCCGAGGGGCAGGAAACTGCACGTCTTTAAGGGCACCTGTGTGCTGTTCCCGTGAGCCCTGCCTGGTTTTTGGCGTTGCCGTGTTTAGCATGGCAGCCTGTGCCGCGCTGAAGACTTGGGACTTCTGTTCATTCCTGCAGAGGAAGGGCGCGGCCAGCTTCTAGGGCTGATGTGGACGACAGGATGGAGAGGAGCAGACAGACTGCAGAGGGAATTGTGCCGCTGAAACAGCCGGGTTTGGTGGCCGTTAACATGTAGCTGGGAGGAGGAAGGAGGAGGAAGGAGGAGTGGAGGATGACGCTGCGAGTTCTGACGTAAGGTATTCAGTCACTAGTGCACAACAGGAAACAACCTAGAAACCACAAGGGAATTTTGGATAGATATTAATGCCTCCCGTTAATCAGTTCAATCACCTGGAGGTTAGGGGACTGGACTGGAAGATGAGCAGAAACCGAGGCAGCTTTGGTGGGTCCAGCTGCGTGAGCGCAGAGACTTCATTAGCAGCCGCCCGGTCAGGACACTGCGCTCTGCTCTGTGGAGGAATTCCAACCTCCCTGCGCCCTGAAAGCAAGGGAAACGGTAGAAGTCTGTCTTCCCTGACTTCCAGAGTGGAAGCCAGGTACTGTCTTCCACCAAAATCACTCGTGAAAGGGGATTTCTTCCAGAGAAGACGTGGCTTTGGCTGCCGATCAGTCCAAGTAAGTGACATACGTTACTGCTGGTGCTGATGCTCTGATAGAGGTTGGAATGTATACAAAGACACCATTGAGTTTTGCTGCATATAACAGAAAGCCCAAGTATCAGGGCCTTAACTAACTTCCTTTGATACATTTTCCTCTCAGGCAGAAAACCTGAAGTCCAGAATTAGCACCGTGACTCTGTGATTAGTTAGGGACGCAGTCTCGTAGCTTTCTGCTCCACAAACCTTGTTGGGTCCCCGGCTTCCCTGCCTTTTAAGACAGCTGCTAGGGCTGCCCCATCGTGTCTGTGTCCCATGCAGAAAGAAGGAGTGTTCCTGAAAGCCACACACAGGGACCTCTGCGTCCATCCGATAGGCCGGAGCCTTGTCACTTGACCACCTGTAATGCAGTGGGCACGTTGCCACTCTGAGTAAATTCCAGTGCTTTTAGCGTGGATAGGGGAGAGCGTGTGTGTGAGGTGGGTCACTGGCAGCCTCTTCCACGTGAGAGTGAAAAGGGGAGAGATTTGGATACGACTCAGTTTGGAAGACGACCTACAAGACCTGCGTGGACATTGCAGTCGGTGAGTCAGGGTCTGGCAGCTCAGAGACACGGTCTTGGGCTCGTCCGTGTGTGGTTAGAAATAGAGGCAGTGGGGGAAGGGTTTTAGAAGAGACGCAGGGGGAGGACGAACTCTGCGCCACAGCAACACGTAAGGCAGCAGCAGTCCTCGGAGTGGGGCCCAGGGGCCCCGGGAGTCCCTGAGACAGTTTCCGGGGCACACGAAGTCACGCAGTTTTTATAACAACTCTCAGATACTATTTGTCCTTTCCACTGTGTTATCGTTTGCCGATGGTGAAAAGCATGGGGGGGAAACTTGCTTGGGCCTCACCATAATCAAGGTGGTGGCACCACACTGTCCTTCCCGGCAGCCACCGTATCCTTCATCACCGCACATGCGCGGTAGAGTAAATAATTTTTACAAAGCTGATTTCACGTGAGAAAGTCCTTGAGGAGACAGTGAAACTACGAATTGTATGAACCCCAGCGCGGGAAGCTTGCGGGAGGCAGCACAGCACGGCGGTGCGTGTCCTCCGGCTATGAGCTGAGCCAGCCTCTGTTTCCATGAAACAGTTTTTACTTGAACGAATGACTAACAAACAAACTATGGCTATTCAAACACGTGTATTTGGCAGATACTTTCTAAAAAAAAAAAAAAAAAAAAAAAAATTGAAAAAGCCTGTCATTTCAAGGAAAACAATTGACAGTATTTCTTGTCAATGGTAAAATTCAAGTTTTCTAATGCAAATGTGAATTTTGGAAAGCTTGCCTCCACCACCACAATCATGACCAATATCTAAAGATGTTTCTGGTGATATACATGATGATATTAACAAGTGTGATTTTTTTTAATGTTCTATAATATAATGTGTCAACATTTAGAAGATCTGTGTAATATGTTAAAAGCATATTTTCCAAATGACCAGTACATGATGTATAAAATCAAGTGTGGACAAAAGATCCACCCAAAGTATTAGACAGACCAATCTATTTGAATATATCAGTATAAAAAATCATTAATAGAGTTTGGATTTCATATTGCAATTAGTCTTTAAGAAGCTCCCACGTGTCAAGATTTGGAAAAACACCAAAGAGGAGTATCCACCATGTTCTGAAAAGCCTCCTGCTTTTCCGGCTACGTGTCTGTGTGGGGCCGTGTTCTGTTCACGCACCTCAACTGAAGCAGCATATGGTAACAGACCGGCTGCGGAGCAGATACTAGAATCCAGCTGTCTGCTGTTAAGCAAGCCATTAAAGAGATTCGCAGAAACGCTAAATAATAATTGAGAGATAATTTCTTAACATGATGAATGTGTATATGTGGGTGCATGTGTGTTACATCTTAGGCCAAGAGGCAGTGTCTTATTTAATTGGGAAACCTCCGACACATCTCCACTAAGATCAGGAACAAGGCAAGAGTGCCCACTGTCTCTACTGCTGTTTGACTGTAAGGGACATGTCAGCCCATACAATTAAATAAGAGAGATCACAGGCAAAAGAATCTGCAAAAAAGAAGGAAAACTATCTCTGTTTTTAGATTATATACCAGTACACCTGGAAAAGCCTAGTGAATTAGTGATAAAACTAACTGAAACAAATAACTCAGTGAAGTAGCACAATGCAATGTTAATATGCAAAAAACAATAGCCTTCATATATGTAAACAATAAACAGAGGACATGATGATAGAGAAAAGCGTTATTGGTCATAGTAACAAAGAAGAGTAAATACTTAGTAGTAATTTTCGTAAGGACCAGTACTTACTAAAGACAAGCACTGATACAAAGAACAGCTACACGTGAGGAAGATTTCAAAACACTCCCGAAAGACACAAAACTGGCTTAAACAAATGGGAGAGTCCCTCATTCTTGGGTAGGGCAGTTCAAGGCTATAAAGATGTTAGTTCTCCTGAAGTTAATTTCCACATTCAGGGCAATCAGGCTATTTTATGGGGTCAGATAAGTTGATACTAAATTTCATGTGGAAAAATACACCTTCAAGAATAGCCAAGAACACACTGAAAAAGAAAAGCTGCAAGGGAGGCCTAGTCCTTCCTGACCTCACAGCACACAGTGACGCCCCCGTCATCAAGGTGCTGCAGTGCCAGCGCCTGAGCAGACGCCGCCGTGGGACAGAAGGTCCCGGCACATATGGGCATGTGTTACAGGATAAAGGTGGCGTCTCACATCACTGCATGTTTTATGTGTTTATTTGGATTATTTTATTTATTCATTTATTTGCGTTTGTTTGGGTCTTTGTTTTTGTTTATTGCAGCATATTACAGGGGTACAAATGTTTAGGTTACATATGTTGCCTTTGTACGACCCAAGTCAGAGCTACAAGCATGTCCATCCCCCAGACGGTGCGCACCGCACCCATTAGGTGTGAATATACCCATCCCCTCCTCCCCTCCCACCTGCCCGACACCCGATGAATGTTACTACTGTATGTGCACGTAAGTGTTGATCAGTTAGTACCAATTTGATGGTGAGTACATGTGGTGCTTGTTTTTCATTCTTGTGATGCTTCACTTAGTAGAATGGGCTCCAGCTCCACCCAGGATAATACAAGAGGTGCTAGATCACCACTGGTTTTTGTGGCTGAGTAGAACTCCATGGTATACATATATCACATTTTATTAATCCACTCTTGTAGTGATGGACATTTTTACTAAATGTCAGGAAGGCAACTGGATAGCCATTTAGAAAAAGGTAAAATTAGGCACCTGTCCCACAGCCTGCACAAGAGTAACTCCAGGTGGGTTAGGGATCTAAATGTATAAAAGGAAACCATGAAAGTGTCACAGGGAAACAAGGGTGAATTTTTCTTTAACCTTCATATAGAAAGTAGCTTTCTGACCATGACTCAGACTCAAGAGGCAATAAAGGATTGAGAAATCTGACCACATACAGTTTTTGAAATTTTAAAATCATTGTAAGCAAAGGCAAAAGACGGAACCATCTTGGAAAACACATGCACAACAGCATATACCGGGAACTCTTAAAAACATCCCAAATACACAGGGCGCTCTTACAAGTTGACAGGCAGAAGACAGAATAGGAAGATGGGGAGGAGACATCAGCAGACAAGCCACTAAGGAGCAAGATATAAAATGTCCCTGAACATAGGAAACAACGTTCAGACTCACTGGTAATTAGAGAAATGCACACTGGGACAGCACTAGGAGGTCGTGTCTCACCTGTCAGACTGACGGAAGTTAAATGATGTGGCCGCACATTCTGTTGGCCAAGACTGGGGGAGCAGCCCCCCACACATCGCGGGTGGGATTGCAAATCAGCAACCCCTTCTGCGGGGAAATGTGGCAAAACACAAGTGCGTGCGCACTTGCTTTCTGACCCCGTAACCCACCAGCAGGGATCCGCCCTGGAGATGCACCTGCCATGACAAGAAGCTACACGTGCCAAGGTCGTTCACTGCAGTGTTGTTTCTAGTTGCAAAATACTGGAAACTGCCGCGTGTTCGTGTGTAGGAAAGTGGTCGAGTAAACCGCAGCATTGACGGGGAGCAGCACTATGCAGTTCTGAAAAGGAATTGAGGAAGAGCTGCATGAACGAACGTGGGGTGAGTTCCAGGAGGCGAATAAGTCAAGTCCAAGGAGCATCTGTAAGCGCCCTGCTCGTCACAGAAGGAAGAGGATCTGAGAAAACGTGCAGTGTCTGCTCGTGGTGCAAAAGAAACACAGCAGGGATGACCTCGAAACTGAAGAGAGTGGGTGCCTGCAGGGGGTGGGTGGACAGGGACGGAAAGAAGAGGGGAGTGTGGTGGGAGGAAGAGGAGTGACACCTCTCAGGCTCTTAGAACCACAGTGGTGTCCAACACGCCCTTCAAAATGCGCAGGGAAAGGCTGTCACAGTACTTGTGTGACTCTGTCATCGGGAACCTTTGGTCTGACCTAGTGTGGAAATATTTGTGTTAAGTGTTGTGTGGTGTAGAAGGGAATTTTCTGCTTGGCAGCCTCGGAGATACCAAGAAGGAATGTTTGCTTTCACTGCAGGGTTCTAACCAGCTGCAGATGTTCAGGAACCTTGCACTGTGAGAGACCCCAGTGCCAGACCCTTATTGAACCAAACTCTGTTCTGACCCCAGTGAACAATGACGATTGTTTTAACCAGTTCCTTCCTATCTAGAGCACTAGTTTGCAGCGCTAATCAATGTAACCATCACCAATTTCTCCCTTCTAGCCCTTAAAACTCTGACTTTCCACCACGAGGGGAAATACTGGTTGTGTTCCCTGCCTGGCAATTAGCACCTTGAGCTTCAGTGGTTTTTATTTGTTTTTCTTTTGCCTCATAGGCCTTTGTTCGACTCTTTGTCTGCAGATAAGTGAGATAACCTGGATGACCCGCGTAGGCTTCTTACTGAAATTTCCTCCTAACTCAGTGCTTTGGCGGTTGTAGGCTTCTTACTGAAATTTCCTCCTAACTCAGTGCTTTGGCTAAACCGCGCGAATGTGTGGCTGAATTGTCTCCGTTTCATCTTCCTCAGTGTTCCCTGCCTCGTGCACAGCTGCAAGTGGAGAAGTGCCACGAACTCATCCACAGGTGTCTGGCAGAGACGGGAGCAGGAAACGGGCGAGGAACTGGTTAATGCACTGGCCGGTTTCCCAGCCCTGAGTGGCCAACGGTGGATCTGTGTTTTTGATCATGAAAATAAAGTCGTGGGCCCTTTCCCCTTTCCACGCACCCTCGCATGTTGGTGACGCTGGCGTTTCTCGCTGCAGGAATGACCATCCCCGAGGAGGACGCAGACGTGGGACAGGGCAGTAAATACTGCCTCGTGGCCATTGGGAGGCTCCAGGTAAGCGCAGAGCCAGAGCCTCTGTGACCTCAGACGGAGGGTCGTTGCTGCGGGCGCAGGACCGAGGGTCTGGCTGCCTGTGTGCTCGGCGCCAGGTGGGCTTCGCGTCTCACTCTGCGGGACAGGGCTGAGGCTGAGTTGGGAGGAAAAGGGGCCCGAGGGCCGTAAGCAGCAGAGCTCGTGCCGCGTGGAGGGGCTGCGTCCGCCCACCCCCGGCCTGCGCCAGCTGCCACCACCGCGTCGAGTTCTGCTCGCGCCACAGCCCTGCTCAGCCCCGTGCACGTGCCCCATGCCCTGCTCACCTCCACCCACCCTGCCCTTCCTCCCCTCGCACCACGGCCCTCTCCCGAGCCACAGCGTCCCCTTCCCGAACCCTCCACGCGTGCCCCCCTGTCTGGGGTCCCTTGTCCCCTTCTCTTTCCGGAATTCTTTCTCCCCCTGCGCTCTTCCCGGCCACCCATCCTTCAAAACCCAGCTGCGCTGAGTCCCCAAGCTCCTTTGTCACAGTCGATCCCCCTCCTCCCTACGCTCTCAGCTTTGAGTCCCCAGCTCGGGTGCCGTCTCTCCCGCCTGTTCCGCGTGTGCGTTGAGCACGGGCTCCTTCCCCGCGAGCTCCTCCGGGGCAGGGATGTGTCCTCTTTGACTTGTGCAAGTCAGATGTGCTCAGTGTCCGCACGCACAGTAGCCACGCGGTCAGCGGGCTGTCGTTCTCCTCAGGACATCGAGGGTCTTCCCGGCTGTGAAGGGAAACGTATCAGACGTGGGTCAGAGGTCCCCGGTGTCCCAGGTCTGACCGTTTTCAGACACATGAATAAGCAATTTCATTCACGTCTGCCAAGCACTGGTGTCTCTTGCAGATGGGTGAAGGAAGAATATTTGGGTAAATTCAGTCCACAAATGTATATGCTCCAAATACTTCAACCAGTTCCTTAGGCTCATTTTCCATCCTTAGCAGAGGGAAGGTGGGAGAAGGGAAGGGCATTAACATTGATTGAGCACCGACCAGGTACCAAGCATTGTGCCAAGGCTTAACACGCGGTGTCTCTGCTGACGCCACAGCCACCCAGTGGGAGTGTAGGTTTCCTTATTCCCACGGGCTGACGAGGCACCTGGAGCTCAGACGTGTAGAGAAAGCGGCAACTGTCACGATAGTCGAAGGTGTGGCTCGCTGCACTAACGGCCCACAAGGATGCGTGAAATCAAACCCGCGTGGAGCGTTCACGTCTCCGTCTGTCCCGCCAGCACCACCTCAGCAGGGGTGTTCTCGTTCCAGGTGACCAGCTCGCCCGTGTGCATGGACATGAACGGCCTGTCGGTGCCCACAGAGTTCCTGTCGCGGCACAACTCGGACGGCATCGTCACGTTTGTGGACCCACGGTGCATCAGTGTCATCGGCTACCAGCCCCAGGTCAGTGGACGGTTGTGAGCTCTCAGCAGCTGGATAGAGACGTAACTTTCCTGAAAACGTCCTTATCTATGTGGGACACGACACAGGGACCCTGTGGGGAAACAGCCTGGACACCCTTGTCCCTGCCTGGGTGGCGCGATGTCCTTCCAGAGCTAGACAGGGATTGTAAACACCTGCACTCAAAATGCTTCCATCCTTGCCCGGGCCACTGTGTGTCTCCAGCTGACCTTTCACAGACTGGAGTCAGATGTTCTAATGAAGGAGACCCTCTGCTCAGTTAATCTCATCAATTAATACAAAGCTCATCAATGTGAAAGACCTGCCAAGTCAGGTAAGGTGCCCACCTAGATGTGCCTAACCCTTTGTTTTCCACGGGGACTTGGGAACTTTTTTACAGGGGACACATTTTCAGGGCTTTGTTCCAAACTGTTTTTTAAAAAGTCAGTGTCATGAGAAACACAAAAAGGTGGGAGAGGTTGTCCCAGACTAAGAGACAGAACAACAAAATGTAACGTGACACTCTGGGAGGCCGAGGCGGGTGGATCCCTCAAGGTCAGGAGTTCGAGACCAGCCTGAGCAA
>CM052438.1:825057-857801 GCA_028533085.1 Varecia variegata
CACACTGGGGAGAAGTGTCATGTTGTCCACAGCTTACTTTCAGAGGCTCAGCAAGAAATTGCTAAGTATACAGACATGCGTATGTATGTATCTGTATGCACATATGCCTGTGTATGTATCTATATGCACACATGCCTTTGTGTGTATCCATACACATGTATGCATATGTATGTAACTATAAACACAGACATGCCTATGTATGTATCTATACACACATATATGCGTATGTATGTATCTGTACACACAGATGAAGAAAGAAAAAATGCAAATGTGGCCAAATGTTGACAATTGTTGAATATACGTGAAGGATATACAGGGGTTTATTGTATTATTCTTTCAACTTTTCTGTAGATTTAAATTTCTTTCAAAATAAAAAGCATTTTTTAGAGAAAAGTCTCTTTGTTCCAAGGGACAAAGTTTGGGATATGCTGACTGAGTGCTTCAGTCACACACGTACTTAATAGCTAGAAACAGCTCAGACCAGACATGCCAGGAGCCTGCATGTGGTTCTGCATCTCTGGATTCCCACGCACTTTGAGATTCTTAGATGCAAGAAAGGGGAAGATGGATTTGTTTCCAAATTCACCGTACCCTCTGATGGCGGTAGGTTCCAGCCAAATTCATTTATCCACTGGCACCTTCCGTGAGCATCTGGGTGCTCCGTGGCACAAAGGTGAGACCTCCCGGCCACTGCCGGCGCCGACGCCCACCTAGCCGTTTGCTGTCTGGGTTCTGATCCGTGAGTTCATGTCCATCCTTTGCCGCTTCAGACACTTGCGCAACACGGTGGAACGTGCTCTTAACGGTGTATCTTCACTGTGACACAGGCTTGTGTTTGGGTTAATGCCGGGTCCCTTGCATGAAACGCAGACGGGGGAAGGTCGATAGGGAGCAGGCGTCACCCGGTGCGGTTACTCTGTGGTGACCTCTTTTCTTCACCGCAGGAGGGACGGTGTCCACACTGAGCAGCCCCAGTTCTCACAGGCAGCACACATGTCCTCAGGCTACCGTCTTGCTTTCTTTTTATGTTTATTAAAATACGTTTATTACAGTTTGCCTCTCCAAGGCAAACAAAAACGAAATTGCATTTGAAGCTGCTGATGCAGCGCTTGGCAAAGTCAGAAGTGGGCCGTGCGCCGGCCGGGGGGACCGCGCCTGGGTGCAGACGCCAGCTCCCCGCGGGCCCCGGGGAGATGAGCACCCGGCGGGACAGGCGGAAGGAGACGGCAGTGCGCACTGTTGTCTAACGGTGAGTGGGTAAGCAGTTGCACATGGGGTCTGGGATCACGCAAGCTTGTCTCTTCTATTTAGGATCTTCTGGGAAAGGACATTTTGGAATTCTGCCACCCTGAGGACCAGAGCCACCTGCGCGAGAGCTTCCAGCAGGTCCGTACTGCCGATGCCCAGGTACAGCCGGGGACCTGTGGGCGTGGCCGGCAGGACGTCAGGCTGCAGACTCCCCGCCGAGGCTTCAGTCGGGGCCTGCCGGGAAGGAGCCCCAGTGCGGTGGGACGGCAGACGCGGTTACCGTGTCACGGGAGAGGAGCCCCGCGGGTCGTGAGGAAAAGATGGCAGAGTGCAGGGGCTGCAGGGTTGGCTGCGCAGGGAGGAGGCAGGAGCAGTGTCCCAGGGGAGGCAGCCGCTGGGACGGGTCTCCGAGGATGGACGCAGACGAAACGAGAGAACATCCCGGACCGAGGGCCGCGGCCTGCGGGAGCTGCTCCTGCGAGTGCAGTGGCCCGGCCGCCGCGTGCTTGCTGGGCGGTGGGTGCAGGAGCCCAGGAAGGGCCAGCCTCGCCGCGAGGGTTTCCCTTCCCTCCTTGGGCCGCGAAGGGCAGGGAGGGTCCCTCGAGGATTTTAAGCAAAGTCGTTTGAAAAACGACCTGTGGCCCAGACAGGCCAAAGAAACAGACGTGGGAAATAACTGGAAACAGAGGCATGCCAGGAAGCTTTTAACTGTCCTGGTCAGAGACGACGAGGCCAGACTCGGGTGGGGGCGGTGGGGGTTAAAATGGGGCACTTGGGGCGGCCGCAGTTGGGAAGTGGTGACGCCCGTGTGGAACGGTGAGGGGGTCACGCTTGGGGTGACGCTTGGGCGTGGGCGGATGGCCGCCCGAGTACGGGCGTTGGGCGCATCCTTGCTGTGGGTGCTGTGTGCTGAGCACCTGCCGTGTGCCACCCACGGTGGAGAGTCTTGTCGCATACACGCCGTGCTGACGGGGGGCAGCCGTAGCAGGTGGTCACTGTCGTCCTCCTGTCACGGAAGAGTAAGGTGAGGCTCAGTGGAGCAGCAGCAGCTTCTCGCCACGTGGTTAACGGCCGTGAGGACCAGGACTCACACCGAGGGCTGTCCCTCCTGAGCCCGCACTCAGCCGCGATGCGAGAGTCTCTTCGCGGGGCTCCGGCAGCCGCGCCGGCCGGCCGGGAAGGAGCAGAGTGGGAGCGTCACAGGGAAGAGGACTTGGAGTCACTTTCCGAGAGGGAGTGACAGCAGGTCTTTCACCTGGGGGACGCGTGCTTCGTTCTGCCTGCGGCCACTCAGGGCAGGCTGCTGGCAGCCGAGCGTGCCGTGAAGCACCGCTGTGTCCATGCAAGTAGAGGGGGCTCCAGTTTGATGCCACGTGTGTGGGCAGGTCTCTTAACCGCCTGCTCCCTGCACACTCCGCTCATCCCTTCCAGAACATCCCGCTTCCTTCCCGCTTCCCAGCCCCCTTTGCCTTTCCTCCTCCTCCACCTTCCACCTGCCGCACCGCCCGGCACTCTGCCCGTGGCTGCCCTTCCCTCCCCTCTGCAGCGTCACCGCAGCTGACCCTGCCACCCAGGACTGCAGCCACGACCGTCCTTCCCGCCCGGCCCTGCTCATCCCCACGTGTGCCGTGACCCTCGGCACGGAGGCCTCCCAGGCCCTCACACCACGGCCTGCCGGCCGCTCAGGCCAGGGACCAAGAACACCCTCCTGATCCCACTCCGCACACCCAGCCCCACCCGGCCAGGCCCCAGGTCCCCTCCTGACTGTGACAGTAGCTTCCCTGCTGGCCTCTCTGCCTTCACTCCTGCGCCACTGCAGGCCAGTCTGAAAACATCAATTCGGTTTTGCCACGTCTTACGTAAAACCTTCCCGGGACGTCTAGAATCAAGTGCAAGCTCCTTACCGCAGCTTCTTGCACCGCGCCCCCATCTTCACGCGGGCGCTGCGCCCCCGTCTCGCGGGCCTGCTTCTGGCTCCTCGAATTCGCCTTCCGCCACCGCAGGGCCTTGGCACGTGCTGTTCCCTGGCCGGATGCTTTCCCACACTCTTAACGCAACTGACGTCTTATCCTGTCGTCTCAGAGACGCCGTCGGTGGCCTCCCAGCTACGCGAGAGCCCAGCGCCCTCCTCAGCCCCTTGTTCTCCTTCACAACTGTGTCCGTTTATTTGCCCCTTGGCTTGTTTGGGGTGTTTTTTTTTTTTTTTCTTTCTGCCTTCTTTCCTAGAACCTGCCCTGCCCGTGCCAGATGGCGCGTCTGTGCTTTGCTCCACGCTGCGTGCCACCGAGTCTGGCGCCTGGCACAGGGCAGGGCAGTCCAGGATGGAGCCCAGGGGAGGTGGCTTTCGTTCTGGAAGACGTGACGTTAGGGTGGTTAAACATAGCAAGGGTGTGTCTCTTCCCACCACACGCCTGCTAAATACGTGGAGACTGTTACAAACCTCGCGTCGTCTGGCGTCCTCAGGTCTGGGTGGACATGGCTTCCTTTCTCCGGGGCTGTGGGAATGAGGCTTCAGCAGCGATGGGGCCACCATGCTGTGCCCGTCGCCAGCTGGACCCTTTCATCCTGTCCTGTGTCATCCTCAGACCTACACAGTGAGTGTTGTCATCTCATTTTTTCACGTACGACACTGAGGCTCAGAGAGGTTTGTTCCCTGCCCCAGGTCACACAGCAAGACAGTGAGAGCTGGTGCCTGGGCCTCCCTCCGGTGAGTCACTCCCGGCACCCTGGTGCCCAGGCCTGCGGCGTCCACAGTGTCACTCCCGGCCCCCCGGTGCCCAGGCCTGCCACGTCCACGGCGTCACTCCCGGCACCAGGAGCCCAGGCCTGCCGCGTCCACGGCGTCACTCCCGGCACCAGGAGCCCAGGCCTGCCGCGTCCACGGCGTCACTCCTGGCACCCCGGTGCCCAGGCCTGCTGCGTCCACGGTGTCACTCCCGGCACCACGCCCCGGCACAGGCCGCTCCGTCTGACAGCACGTCTGAGGTTTCAAACTGCTGACGCTGTCAGAACCTGGTTGGTTTTGACAAGAAAAAGAAGGAATTTAAGATCAGATCCCACCCTGGTATCTGGCTTAAGTAACTCTCACTCTGAGCAGCTGCTCATTCCTCAGGTGGGAGGGAGGCCAAGGTGGTGACCCCCCGTTGCCGGCAGCCCCGGCCCCAGCCCAGGCCCCAGGGTGCCAGGGCAGCAGCGGAGCAGCCGCAGGGACGTCCTGGAGCACGCCGGGCCTGGCCCGGGCTTGTGTTCTTTGGGCTGCCGCCCCCGGCAGCTGAGGTGGGGGACAGTGTTGACACAGGGAAGGGCTCGTTCCTGCAAGAGCAGGCGGCAGCTGTGCCGGCCACGGCCGGCCCTTGAACTCCGTGTTTAAACAAAAGCATCCGAGGAGCCCGGGCAGGAGACCCGTAGCACGTGGTCAGGCCTGTGAGGAATTTGAGTGTGTGCGGTGACAGCCTGCTGGCCAGGGGCCTGGAAATTTGCGTCCGCCCATAGAGGCCCTGTCTGGGTCTCAGTTTACCTAGAAGTCAAATGGGAGAGCTGGACCACGGGCGTTCAGAGCAGGCCCCGAGCCCACCCCTCCTTCCTGCCCACCCTCCGTGGCAGTGGTGATGGTGGGGACAGGCTGGGCCGGCTCCTATCCTCGGTCTTTGCACTCTCTTGTGTTGGCATCTCGCCTGGTCTTCAGGCCTGGCCTGTGCCACCTGCACGGCCTCCATGCGTGGCCCAACCCCTCACCTGCCTGCACCGTGCCTTCTGCCGGAAGGGCCCTCCCCACACACCCCGCTTGCCAACCCTGCTCCCCTGGACTACGTTCCCCCCATTTCCCTCCGGCAGCCCCCTCTGGACCCTGACAACAGGCCATCTCTCCTCACTCCCTAGACCCGTGGCACGCACTTGGGCCTAGGTTTCTGTGGTGGCACTGAGCGTGCTCTCGCGTGGTCACTGTCGTCCGCAGGCCGACCCTGCCTCGGCTGGATGAGCAGCTCTTGGGAGCCGAGACTGTGCCTGGGCAGCAGGGACCCCTGGGAAGGCTTCAGGCAGGTCCGGGGGCCCGTCCGTCCTCTGCACCCCTGAGGCCTTGGGCAGGGCACCCTACCACTCCGGCGCGCTGTGCGGGCTCACCGAGGACTGTCACGAGGACCACGTGAGCTAACAGGACAAGTGTCTCGCCCTGCAGCCTGGCCCCAGAAGGGCGCAGAACCCCGCTCCCCTCCCCCGTTCTCTGTCCGCAGCTCTGGGGCCGAGCTCTGCACAGGGTCGCTGCGCGGAGTGAGCAGGTCCCACCGTCTCAGACGTTCCGCTGAGGAAGCACAGACGGCGCCTTCCTGCGCCTCCCCCGCGTGCAGGAGACGGTCTGGAAACGCGGCAGGCGCTGCCCGTCTCCCTCTGTTGGGTGCAGACACAGAGCAGGCCCCGTGGCAGCGCCCCAGAACGCTGACCTGAGGGGGTGCGTGGCCTTGACCTCTGGCCCCTGCGAGGGAAGAGCCAGGGTCCTGTTGGGGCCACAGACTTGCCCAGCCTGGCTCACCCCACACCCTGCCTCCCCCTGTGGTGCCAGGGAGCCTTCCTGGCAGGCTGACGCCCTCGGCCTGGCTGTCCTCTGGCTTCCCCTGTGGACGGTGCGGGGACAGGACGGTCAGCCTGGGCCGTGGGGCCCGCAGACCGCTCGACTCGGTTCGGGATGTGTGCTCTGCGTGCCGGCTCCTTGCTGGGCCCCAGGCCGGGCTGGGGGTACTCAGGGGACCAAGACGTCCCCATTGTTATCTGAGATCTCCGATCTCTGGATCAGGCAGGCCCGGCTGCCGCAGGCCCAGCGAGGTCCCAGCCCTGCTGCGTCCTAGGAGAGGAGAGAGCTCCGGCCTCGTCTCGTCCTGGGGTCGCAGCCATACCCAGGCCTGGACCCGTGTGTGTTCCTTCTCCTCCTGTCTGTGCTCCAGCCGCGAGGACTGCACATGAATGAGCTTCTGCACGTGTGCACGTGCACTCACACGTCTTTGTGTTGCGTGTGTGCATATGGCGTGTGCAGTCGCTTCTGCACATGTGCACGTGCACTCACACGTCTTTGTGTTGCGTATGTGCATATGACGTGTGCAGTCGCTTCTGCATGTGTGCACGTGCACTCACACGTCTTTGTTGCGTGTGTGCATACGGCGTGTGCAGTCACTTCTGCACGTGTGCACATGCACTCACACGTCTTTGTGTTGTGTGTGTACATACCACGTGTGCAGTCGCTTCTGCACATGTGCATGTGCACTCACACGTCTTTGTGTTGCGTGTGTACATACCACGTGTGCAGTCGCTTCTGCACGTGTGCATGTGCACTCACACGTCTTTGTGTTGCGTGTGTGCACACAGCATGTGCAGTTGCTTCTGCACGTGTGCACGTGCACTCACGTCTTTGTGTTGCGTGTGTGCATACGGCGTGTGCAGTCACTTCTGCACATGTGCACATGCACTCACACGTCTTTGTGTTGCGTGTGTACATACCACGTGTGCAGTCGCTTCTGCACGTGTGCATGTGCACTCACACATCTTTGTGTTGCGTGTGTGCATACGGCGTGTGCAGTCGCTTCTGCACGTGTGCATGTGCACTCACACATCTTTGTGTTGCGTGTGTGCATACGGCATGTGCAGTCGCTTCTGCACATGTGCACGTGCACTCACACGTCTTTGTGTTGCGTGTGTGCATACGGCGTGTGCAGTCGCTTCTGCATGTGTGCACGTGCACTCACACATCTTTGTGTTGCCTGTGTGCATATGGCGTGTGCAGTCGCCCCCACCCACGGCTTCGCTTCCCGCTGCCCCGGTTGTCAATTATCCATGGTCAGCCTTGGTCTGAAATGTAAATGGGAAGTTCCAGTCTCTGCGTAGCATGATGAAGGCGTGCGCCGTCTGGACTGGGATGTGGCTCCCGGGCTGTGTGCGCTGCCTGCCCATCAGTCCCTGAGCAGCTGGTCCGGCCATCAGAGCAACAGCACCGCGGGGCTTGTGTCAGGCGACCGTTACCGCACTCACCAGTGGCCCTGACGCGCAGGGGTCGTGGCGCTGGCATACGGTGGCGATTGTTCTATTTCATTGTTAGTTGTTGTTATGTCTGACCGTGCTAATCTGTAAATTAGACTTCATTGTAGGTGTGTGCGGATAGGAGAAGACGTAGCATCTACAGGGTTCAGTCCTAGTTGCAGGTTCAGGCGTCTGCTGGGGGTCCTGGGATGTGCCCCGCAGGTGGGTGGAGACCGCTGTGGGTCTTCGTAGGACCAGAGAGCACCTGTGTAGCCGCGAAGGCAATCTTGCAATTCGGACATAAGATCCTGCCTCCTGCCCAGCTTTTCCACTGAAGTCGTCTGGTCTTGGGTGACTTGGTTAATTCTTTGAGTCCTAGTATAATATTATTCTCCATAAATAATAAAAGTCACTTCACCAAACTCTTGTGAGGATATATCCGAGGAATACATTTGAAATCATATTACAACATAAACGTAGTAATAGATAGATACATGTAAATAAATAATGTATAGAGATTTGTCATTTTATTACGTTTCCTCCCAGAGAATATACCGAATCCATTTCACAGCGTCAAGCAGAGGTTAGGAATCTTTTACGTAAGGTATGAAGAAATAAATCCATGAATGCAATGTGGCTACATACCTGAGTGAGGTAATGACTTGGGGGATACTAGCACAAAACCCAGAGCACCCTAGCAGGCAAGGCAAAAAGAGAAACATTCTAGCTTGTGGAGTTTTCATGGTCTGATTTGTAAAAGCTGAATAAAAAGTCCTGACATAAAGTGGGCATTCTCTGGTTGGTTCCTCACACGGTGGGTACAGCATGGCCCAAATGCAGTACCCCGTGTCACGGGGAGTGGACAGAGAGGTTCCCACCACCTAACCGCTCTCCCTCTCTTGCTGTCCCCTGGCCTCAGTGCCCCTGTTCTGAGATCCTGCTGGCTGTCCCTCCTCGTGCTGACTTCCTCCGCAAATGTCTCCTCAGGTGGTGAAGCTGAAAGGCCAGGTGCTGTCGGTCATGTATCGGTTCCGCACCAAGAACCGGGAGTGGATGCTGATCCGCACCAGCAGCTTCACGTTCCAGAACCCCTACTCCGACGAGATTGAGTACATCATCTGCACCAACACCAACGTCAAGTACGTAGCGCCGCGGCCCTCCGCGGGGCCCTTCCTGGGTCCAGAGCTGGCAGCTTGCTGTGAGGCCCTTGTCCCCTGCAGGCTGTCCCTGCGGCTGGAAATGCCTGCCGGACTGAGGAGAAGGCGCAGGGGACACGGAGTCCCCGTCACCGCTTCCCTCCCAGGTCCCTCCTCCTCACTTCCCTCCCGGTTGTAAGAACCCAAGGACCCGGTGACGACCCCAGGCATTGCCTCCTTGCGTGCAGGGTGCCCCGTTTCTGTTCCTCTGTCCCCTGAGCACGGAGCCCACTGCGTGCTCCGCTGCGGCAGCTGCTGGTGCCGCTGCTTGGTCCTGGGCAGCTCTGGGGCCCGGGGCAGGTGGCCTGCGGGTGGGCGCCTCAGGGACACGTGGTTTCCCTGCTGCCCCGTCATGGAGCGTTCCTTCCTGCTGGGCCGGGGTCCGGGACCCCTGCTGGCGTCACTTGTGTGTCCAGACACTTGTGTGTCCAGACAGACCTGGGCCCCAGTCTTAGCCCTGCCGCTTCCTTGAACAAGTCACTCATCTCGTAGCCTTTGCCGCCGCCTCCTCCTCCGTGATGCCCTCGGGCTGCTGTAGGGACTAGATGAGCTCAAGCTGCAGGCCAGACACGGGCTCAGCTTCCGGCACAGGGAGCGTGGCCGCGGGCAGGTCCTGCCTCCTCTCTGGGTTTGCTGCAAGGCCAGGCACCAACACGGACAGAGACGTGTGGACACGAGCACGTCCAAGCACGTAGGAGCGTGTGAGAGCCATGCCCGGTGTGCAGCAGCGTGGGGCGGGGCCCGCACTGTCCTCATGCCTCCTGGTCGTGCTCGGCGGTGCTGCCGTCCTCCACTTTCCCGGGTTCAACACGGGGACGAGGGTCTGTCTCTCACCCTGCCGCCTCCTCCTCATCTGCTGACACCTCCTCTCGGCAGCCTCCAGGTGCCCTGGGCGCTTGCCCGGCTCTGCCCACCGTGCCGTCCCCAAGCCCCTTGGAGTCGGAGTCCCCCTCTTCCCAGGCAGCAGCGCCCTGGGCACTCTCAGCTGTCCCTGCTCCTGGGCCACAAGGCACGGACCAGACAGACGGGTCCCTGCGAGCTCCCTCAGAGGGAGGGTGACCTGGATTTCAGTCCCCCTCCTGCCTGGCCAAGCCACCTGCCCTTGTCAGCCTCAGCCAACCTCATCTGTAGCGTGGCGAGAATAACAGAACCTGTTGCCGCAGACTCCCAGAGAGTTTTTACACGTTCTGCACATAGACATCGCATGTGCCGCCCTTGACCATAGGCAGGTGGAGTCAGCCCAGGTACGGGGGTCTGGCAGCGCCGACCCACCTTCTTCTCCGGCTGCTCAGAGCTTCTCGAGCAGCCCTCAGCGGCAGCCCAGGTCTTGCCCGGTCCCCCGAGTGCCCTGCGTGCCAGCGCACAGACATGCCAGGGCCCTCCGTGTGACACTCCCGTGCGTGAGCTTCTGCATCTCAGTCCCCTCCTCTCGGCTCTGGCGAGGCAAGGCCCCTCCTTCCAGGGCCAGACCCTGCCTTCCTTCAGCGCCCTGCACGTGCCCCGTCCCCGTCCCCACACCCGTCCCTTCTCGCCGGTCCTGGCTGCGGCTCCTCCCAGGCCTTCTCACCGGCCCCCCACTCCCTGCCCTCGGAGACCCCTGTTCTGCCAACACACCCAGGCTGTCTCCCACCTCCACCTGCCAGGTGCGCCTGTGGGAACCTCCTCTTAACCCCTTGTAGCCCGGCTTTGCCCTGATGCGGCTGAAACTGCTTCCCCAGCAGCCCCCGAGACCCACGTGGAGTGGCCGGTTCTGACTGGTCATTGTCCCCACGCTGTCTGGGCAGCTCTTCTTTCTTCACTTCTTCTCCCTGCTGACCTGATACTGATTCTTCCTCCTCCGTCTTCTAGTCAAGGCCTTCTTGGTTGCAAGTAGAGCAGGAATAGATACAGCCGTAGTCACGGTTACGCAAAAAGAGAATGTTCCTTTAACTTTTGCTGCATCTGAGTTTCAGTAGACTTGGCCCAATGGAGGGTGTTTTATGTTCCCGCTTCCCCCACCGTGGGAAGGAGTTCTGCACTCGGGCAGAGAGGGGCCCTGCAGAACACGGTGAAGCCTGAGACACGGAGGCCGAGGGAGGCGTGGAGGCTGCGGACCGCACGCGCTGCTTTGCCCCGCAGGCCGTTCGCGGAGGGGTGGGCGCCGCCTCGCCTCTCCAGGAGCCAGAGCGGAGCGGCAGGGTGCGCAGGGGGGAGGAGGAGGCCGGCCTGGGCCAGCTGAGCACCCGCTCGAGCCAGGCTGCGTCCCCAGAGCCCTGCTCCCCGCCGGGCCCCGCTCCAGCCACGTCAGGCTGAGACTGGGGCTCCAGTAACGAGGAGGACGAGGGAAGGCCCGACAGCAGGCACAGGCGAAGCACTACGCGGGGACGCGGGCGGCAGAGAACAAGCACCGCTCCCAGGGCCTCGGGGAGAGCACCCGGGGGTAGCCCTGCCGAGGGGCCTGGGAGAAAAGCAAACGTCCCCTCCTGAAACCACGCCCGGCTGAGGTTCTGCTTCTCTGAACGTCAGGCACTGTTGACAACACAGAAAACCGCTTTGTCCGGGGGCTGTGCCTGCGTATTTCCTCGGACAGTTGCCCGTGGCAGCTCCTCAGCGTCCCCTGCGTCCTGCGTCACAGTGCCCCTCAGGACAGCGTCAGCCCAGAAGCCGGAATCCAGCTCGCCTGAACGCGATCCCTTCCGCCGGCGAAGCTGTCGGAGGAGTTTCCTGCGGACGGCAGAGGGCAGTGAGAGCCGTGGACGTGCCGGGCCGCCCTTTCTGAACCTGAGCTCAGCTGTGCCAGCAGCAGGCGCTCGTGACGGGAAGAGCCTCAAATGCTCTGTGCTCCCGGGGAAACTCTGCAAGCTCAGTTGCGTTCAGCCAAGAGCGTCCAAAAGAAACTTCCTGGAGAAATCGAGTGTTTAATGTTTAGCATTTGTGCAAAGCTGCAGCAGAGAAGACCTCTTTATCACTCTCCCTTTTCTTCCTGTTCCTTCAACATAATGAAGTCCAGAAAAGCACAGAGGGAATTAAGTGCCGCTCACACGACTTTCAAATGAGCCTCGTTTCACAGCGAAAGGGTTCTGGGTGTTGGGGCGACAGTCTTCCGTGGGCAGTTTCTGAGCGTGGCTCACCTGTGCACACCCAGCTTCTTCCCGCGTCTCTTCAGGGCAGGGATGCGAAGTTGAGGCCGAGTTCCCGGTGACAGCGTGTTCCAGAGCCACCACAGCTCTTCACAGGCACCGCTGCTGTGTGTGTCTTAACCTCCCGCCACGCCCAGAGCCACGCTCGAGTCCACGAACCAGCCACCGTCACACGTCTCGCGATGTGGTGCCCGCGGTGCCCGGCTGGCGGTGGACGGGGTAGGCAGAGTAGGGTGGGCACAAAAGGAAGGTTTCACTCCTGGTCTCTGCAGCGACAGCAGCCGGGACGAGGCTGCAACACCCAGTCACGGAGCCCGAGCCTGGGAGTCGCCCAGGTGCGTCCGTCTCACTCACCTGGCCAGGTGCCTGGCACAGGACCAGGCCACGGCTCCATCTGGGGTTCTCTCTCCCGCCCGTCTCCGCCGAAGCCTTTGCCGCCGCGCAAGTGAGCACCGGTCATCCCAGCCTCGCCCCTGCCCTCCGCCAGGCCCCCGCATGCTGGGGACCACACCGCGCCCTGCCCTGATCAGATCAGTTCCAATCCCCTGACAGGCATTCCCGGCCCTTGGAATGGGCGAGCCCCGGCGCTCGGTCCGTAGTCAGGGAGCCGCAGAGTCCAGACGCCTCCTGGCTTCCAGCTACTCCCAGGGCCGACCTCGCTGCCTCCGCGCACCCCGTGGCTGCTCCCTCACTTGAGCCGAGTAAAACCTCTGTCCAGGGAGGTCAGGGTGACTGACAGCCTCTGCCCTGCACCCACACCTGGCAGCAGGAGCCGCTGCTGGTCCCCCCCACGCCCTGATGGAGGCCGACACCACTTCTTCGCGCTGCCGCGGCCGGTTCTGCCCTCACCAGCCCTGCTTCCCCCCTGGGATTGGCAAGCGCACTGAGGGTTACGTTTACACCCTTGCCGTGAAACGTATGGGAAGCCTCCCCAGGGCTCTTCTCAGGACGGGTCAGCAGTTTTCTTCTAGTGCGCTCGGCTGTGGGAGTGGAAGCCCGAGGGTTGGGGGTGCTGCTGTCTGGGCCCCAGAGCCGGTGAGGTGTGGGTGCCGGTGAGGTGCAGGTCCCGGGGGGTTGCCAGCCGTGCCCCAGACCTGTGTGCTACTTGCCCGTGGGAGGACCTTTCTCTGGTCTGGAGCCCAGAGAGGAGCAGAGCTGGAGCAACCCCCAGCCTACAGCCCAGGGCCCCTCTCCTGCCTTCATGCAAGTGGGAAGCTCCGCTCCGACACAGACTGCCCGGGGCACACGCCAGGCCCGTGGAGAGGGCCGGGCGCCGGGCACGGCTGCATGGCCCACACAGTGCCCTGCCCACACCCTAGGATTCCAGACTTGGGCTGGGCACAGCCGTACCACAGGTCGGAGTGGTGGTTATTTCCTGGAAAAATGCTTGCAGGGTGAGGGCTGGGCTCTGGAAGGGGTGGGCTAGAGGGTGGCCCACGGATTCCTGCCACACGGGGAGCTCACGGCTCCCACCCCACGAAAACCCCAAGGAGCAGATTTCTCTCCCTCCTCGTGGCTCAGGATGCCCAGGGCTCGGATCGGGAGGGACAAGCCCCTGTTGCAGACGGGCAGCTGTCCTGGGCTGGGGCAGCACCAGGCAGAGGACAGTGCGAGGTCACAGCCAGACAGACCTGCGGCTCCCTGTGTGCCCCATCCTGGCCGTGTCACCTGGAACTTCATGTAAACTCGCTGGGCCTCAGTTTCTTTATCTGTAACGTGAGCATATGGCAGGGACAGGAAAATGTTGGTGAAGGACTGTCAGTCCCGCATTCTGGTTTTGGAGTCCCCACAGATGAGAAACGATGGTGCCCCACGACGTAAATCAAAGTAAAAAGAAGCAAAACCGTCAAGAATAAGAAAATATAGAAAGTTATGGTTTTTCTATTAATGAGTCTGTTAATTATTTCAAAATTTTTTAAATGTCAGTTTATTTTGAAAATTATTCTTAGTGCTCCCATCCTGCTGGCATAGCCAACGTGGGCCGAGACAGCCCGGCGAGAAACCGGCTGCTGGTTTGCTCCTTGGTGTGTCCTCCGGGCTCTGGCACCGGGGTTAAGGGGCAACCTGTGTCCTCGGACAGAACCTCATTCTTCCCGCGTCGTGGTCCTGACCCCCTGCTGCGGTTGCCCGCACACCCGTCTGCCTCCCCGAGACCGTGCGTTCTGTGGGGCGGGGGTCCGGCGGGGTCCGAGCCCCGGGTGCAGCAGCACCGTTAAGTGCGGTCGCTGAGTGGGCTCATCTGGGCTGCTCAGTCGGCTGCTCACCAGGTCCTCCTGCTGGGCTCTCGTCTGAAAGGTCCTCCTTACACGGACGGACACGCGGGCACCACACGAGAGCCGTGGCTGGAGGAAGAAACCGTGTTCAGATCCGCATCTTTTGTAATGCCCAGAAAAGGTTCAGAAACAGGATCCAACTTACTTTGTGTCTGTCCAGGGGCAGAACTGGAACCCCACATGGAAATTGTAGGGAGGCAGATTTGGGCTCTTGGGGGACAACTTTCCCTGGTGACTTCTGTCTGCACACGGAGTGGCTGCCCCCGGGTGTCAAAGCTGTTCTCTTACATAGTTCAGCGTAGCAGCCTAACTTGAAGTACAGGGTGTGGAGTCTTGATTTGGGGCATTAAAAATAAAATAATTAAAACTGGAAAACAGAGATCCGCCGGGTATCGTCCACTGTGCCTTGGGGACGGGAGAGCTCCAGGTTGGCTCTCCGTGTCTCTTCATTGCCCTCTTGTCTCACAGGCAACTCCAGCAGCAGCAGGCGGAGCTGGAGGTGCACCAGAGAGACGGGCTGTCCTCGTACGACTTGTCCCAGGTGAATTTCTGCAAAGTTCTTTCCCAGTGGGAACTGTCTCCAGCCCAGTGGTCTGCAGACTCGGTTCAGCCCTTAGCCTGAGCCCCTCAGCACAGAGGCTGCGGCTGCCCCGTCCACCCCCCGTGCACGGAGCCAGCCTGCAGGTGCCCCCGGGGCTGCGGTGGCTCCCGCCTGCACCGCTGGGCTGGGAGGCGTGCACGGCACGCAGGGACCGGGTGGAGAACCAGGCACCACAGGCGACAGCTCTGGGCATCTCAAGGGGCTGGTGGCCGTGCAAAAGGCCATGTATGAACTGGTGTACCGCCGTACTCAGTGGCCAGCAAGAGCAGGCTCTGAACCTCCTCGGTCCTCCGGCTGCCCAGCCCTTCCCTGTCTCTGTCCCTGTCTTCTTCCCCCTCCGTGCCGGCTTCCTGCCGAGCTCTGTGCCTCTCACCGTGGCTCCCTTCCCTCTCTGTCTCCTCGGTGCCCCTGCTTGTCCCCTCTCCTCTCACTGTGTCCCCTTCCCTCTCTGTCTCCTCGGTGCCCCTGCTTGTCCCCTCTCCTCTCGCTGTGTCCCCTTCCCTCTCTGTCTCCTCGGTGCCCCTGCTTGTCCCCTCTCCTCTCACCGTGTCCCCTTCCCTCTCCATCTCCTCGGTGCCCCTGCTTGTCCCCTCTCCTCTCGCTGTGTCTGGCAGCCAGGCAGACAGAAAACTGCAGCATGTGTCCCTGTCTGGCCTCTTGCCTAAATTAAATTCTGTCCACTTTTCCTGATATTAGAGAAAGTTGATTGTTTTTCATTTATCTCTCTAAGAAAGTGCTCAGTGTGACTTCGTTGTCCTTTCTGTGACCTTCAGTGCACACACCCTCCCTGGCTCTTCTTGGCCTTCACATATAGAGAGCCCCCCACCCTATAGAACGTTGCAGCCTGAAATGCCAGTGATTCCAGAGGGAGGGGTGCTGAGGAGGGCGCGCTGGCGACTCCGGGGATGGCAGTTCTGCGCCTCACACGGGGTTGCTGTTGTGTTTCAATGTGCAAACAGGTCCCTGTCCCCAACCTGCCAGCCGGAGTTCACGAGGCCGGGAAGTCCGTGGAAAAGGCAGATGCCATCTTCTCCCAGGAAAGGGACCCTCGGTTTGCTGAAATGTTTGCAGGAATCGGTGCATGTAAGTTTCCAAGGGGGCACTGAGCTGGTGAGGGTGTGGGGTTCCCAGGCCGTCTGGAGACAGCCACCCTTAGGGGAAGGGGGCCACGGTGCTGTGTTCGAGTAGCCACTGCAGGGCGTGAGAAGAGCCTAAATTCAGGGATGGAACAGGTTCTGGCTACTCCTGGCCTGGCCTCTTACGTACTGGCTACCTGGGCGACCACCCGGGGCCCTGGCATCTCATCTTTAAACTTCGAGGAGTTGGGATAAATGGACGCTATTGTTCCATTGTGCAGTTTAGTTTTATTCTATTCAGCCAAAGACACGTCTCTGTAAAAAGTTGCAACTTAATCCTAACACACAGAGGACCACATTTTAAAATAAAAATGTGCAGTAAAAAAGAAGAACAAAAATGATCCACTATCCTACCGCCTGGATATCCATTTCCCACTTTTTAAAGTATGTCCTTTCTGTCTTTGCTACACATATCTATTCGTTTTATATCTGAAATTAAGCTCGTACTGTTTGGTGGCTCACTTCTGTCACATGACAGTTCACCGTGAACCTGTTCCCGGATCTCTCAACAACCTCGGTCATTTTCATCACTTGCGTAGCGTTGACTCAGTCGGTCCCCCTGGCTGTCACTGGGCCACCTGCGCCGTGCGGCTCTCGGAGAAGGTGGCGCAGGGAGCCGCGTGTCCAGCCGCCTCACCCTCCCACTCACACCACCACTGAGACTGGCAAAACACAGCATTTGCAAAGGTCTCTGTTAGGTCCCAAATCAGAGAAAAATACTCCATTTTCATGTGGTCAAGGAATGTTTGCAAGATACAGTGTGGTCAGGATCCGCTGGAGGGAGAAACCGGTTGGCTTCAGAGCAGGAAGCGTGGAGAATGCTGTCATCGAGGGGAACCTGTCATCAAGGGGGGAACCCGTCATGGAGGGGAACCTGTCATCGAGGGGAACCTTGTCATGGAGGGGAACCTGTCATCGAGGGAAACCTGTCATCGAGGGGAACTCTGTCATCGAGGGGAAACTGTCATCGAGGAGAACCTGTCATCGAGGAGAACCTGTCATTGAGGGGAACCTTGTCATGGAGGGGAACCTGTCATCGAGGGGAACTCTGTCATGGAGGGGAACCTTGTCATGGAGGGGAACCTTGTCATTGAGGGGAACCCTGTCATGGAGGGGAACCTTGTCATGGAGGGGAACCTTGTCATTGAGGGGAACCCTGTCATGGAGGGGAACCTTGTCATGGAGGGGGGAACCCCAGTCCTGTCCTGCTGGGACTGACAAGCTGCAGACAGTGTGGACCAAGGTGAGGACAGGCCTCCTGTGGCGGGAGGGAGGGCACCTCAGTCCTCTGACGCCTCCGTCCCCACCCGTCCGTGCACCAGGTGCCCAGGAAGCAGGGAGGCTCCCCAGGCTGCTTCCTGCCGAGGCCGCAGCTGCCAGCACGGCACCAAGTCCAGCCGCCAGCACGCGCAGGGCACAGACCCCGCAGCACAACAGGGACGCTCCGCAGCTGTTCCCGAGGCCATCGGACATGCCACCACCTACGTCTGTGTCTCCCTACAGAGAAACACCATTTCATCCACAAGACAGACAACAGAACTTCTGAAAGGTTTTTTCTTCTCCCAAAAAAGCCTGACACATTTGACCAGAGACCCCCAGCATCTCTGAGACATGGTTTGAGCTTTCAGTGTTGTACAAACATGGATGCTGTCCCATAGAGGTGACAAAACAAAACAAACAAACAAAAAACCAACAGATAAGAAACGAAGGGGAGAGGGTCCGACGGGAGAAACCGTCGCACAGGTGTCCTTCAGAAATGGACTTTTATGGTAAAGAGGAGAGAGTTCGGGAAACCTTGAGTGTTTCTGCTCCAGATGAGTCCGGGGCGTCCCTGCACCTCTGAGCAGTTCCGTGTGGAGGAAAGCAGAGGTTTGGCAGCGGAGAGTCGGTGAGGAGCAGACAAATGTCGCAGAAATGCAAGTCAGTGAAATAGAAAGAAACATGGGTCTTCCAACTGAAAGAGCACAGTGAATACCAGACCAAAGATTTTGAGGAAGTTCATGCCTAGCTAGATGTGGCCTGTTGTATTTACTTTTGTAAATTTGAAGAATAAGGGAAAAAAATCTGCAAATATTGAGAGAAAAAAAATTACCTTACCTACAAAGGGAAACCTTTACTTAGACTCCTCCAAGACACTAGTTGCCAGGAGTCTGGGGGAGTCGGGGGAAATAACTAGAGAATTTGCAAGGAAATGTGTGACCCCCAGTTTTCCCACCAGCCAAGCTGCTTTCAGTGTGGGAACAACAGAAGAACATTCTCAGACATGCACTAATTATACTTCCCCAAGAAATTACTTGCAAAAGATTACGCTTGTTTGTGAGATGAATCAAAATACAGAACACAAGAGTGGATGTTATAGGTTGGAAAGCAGTGGGATGAAAAATGAAACTGGCTTCCCCGAGAATTGACACAAAAATTATTAGAATATACAAAAGATTTAAACAATAAATAAAACAGTCTAAAATCTCAAATCAATTCAACAAAGACCCGGACCCATTTTGGACTGGGGGTGGCAAACAGATAGAAACTTCTCGTCAGCATTTACCACTTGATCTCTCACGTTCACGGAGGAATACAGCTGCAGGTAGGTTGCAACGTGAGCCCTGATGAGAGGGAGAGAAAGGAAGGGAGGGAGAAGTCTTGCTCCAAACCACTTCCAAGGAAAGACAAGAAAATGTTTAGCAAATCACAAAATAGAAGAAAATTAAGTGAGTTAGCCAGAAAGTATGAATATCAGTAGTGACAAAAATAAGTTGACTCCCAACCAGTAACTCCTGAGTAATGTGCCGCCAAATACGACAATAACCAGAACCAAGTGAAACGGACCATTCACCTCGGAAGAGTGAGCGGGGAGATCTCTGCAAACCCAAGAAGAAAGTGGAGTTGTCAGTGTTGCCAAAGGAAATGTAAAGTGTCCAGTGGGCAAAGAGGCTTATTTTATACAGACACAAGATGTAACCTAAGATAAACATATATTAATAAACGTCATGCACATTGAAACATATGAAAGCCAGAACACACGAGGATGCGGATGGAGCCACACTACCGTGCGAGACCTCAGTGGGCCTCTCTGCGTTGCTAACAGACCAAGTAGAGCACAGCAATGGAACACAATGGAGAGAGGAACAGCGGAGTGGGAAATAGAATCAGAGGTCTTTACCCCTACGTGTGTGTGTGTGTGTGTGTGTGTGTGTGTGTGTGTATGAAATTGTCAGCCCCACAAATGCCCCAGAGCAGTTAGGGGAAAATGTGCTTCTTATTTCCCCAAACCACAAAACACTGAAACACACGAGGGAAGAACTGGCTGACCTGAAGTTCAGAGTGAAAACAAGTGCCTCCGTCTGCTAATTCCTGTAAGTGTCGTCCTCTCTCCCCTGCTCCGACCTGCCCCTGTCCCCGGGGCCGGGCGGATTGGGTGAGAACCGCGGCCCGGGAGCCGAGCTCCTCCTCCCGCTGCCCAGCGGCAGAGAACAGACCAGGGGACCTGCTCGGTGGCTCCTTGTCATTAAACCGTCACCGAGGCTGTTTGCACGCGCGGCAGTGCAGCGGTGGTGCTGCAGCCTGGTCTCTCGGCCCCACGCCCACCAGCCTGGGTGTCCCTCACGGCGTCACTGCTCACGTCCACCCCGCGGGGACTGAGACGGTGCGGGAAGGGGTCTGTCTGGGCAGGAAATAGTCACCACGCGGCTGACCTGCTGCGGGTGGGGAGGTCGGGGACGGCAGGGATGAGACAGTGGACGTTGTGCAACTCGGGGCGGGGGGCACTGCAGAGAGCCCTGGGCACCCACCGCGGCCAGTGGGGGGGCGCTGGCGAACTTCCATGCGTTCCTTCCATCTTCCCGACGCCCAGAAAGGGCCTGGCTCAGGTGCTCTCCTAGGCCGGGGAGGCCCCGGGGGGGGGCTGCGTGCAGGGGGCTGCCCCGACGTGTGTCCTCCTGCTCCATGCCCCGCCCCCTCGTTCTCGGGGTGGGGGACCTCCACGCGTGACTCCTCTGTTTTCCCAGCGGAGAAGAAGATGATGAGCTCGGCCTCTGCGGCAGGAACCCAGCAGATCTACTCCCAGGGGAGCCCATTCCCCCCCGGACACTCGGGCAAGGCCTTCAGGTATGTGCCAGGGAGGCCCCGGCACCTCTGTGCTGCGGACGTCGGGTAGCGGTCACTGGCCCGCCGGCCCTGGGCCGTGCTGGGGATGCCCGCCCTGCGTTGCCACAGACGATGCGAGTCGGCGTGGACGGCAGCAGTGTGTTCTGCTGGGGAGAAGGGAGTGAGTGAGCCTCCAGCCAGGACCCAGGTCGGGCCCAGCTGGGGACAGCTGACAAGGTAGCAGGGAGTATCCTGTCCCCTGGTTCCCAGAGGCCATGGCCAAGTCCAGGCAGGGTGGACGCCTCGGCCCGTCATGTCTGGGCATCAGCCCGCGGGGCCCTCAAGGGTACAGGCAGGGTGTCCGGCCTCCCCAAGGCTGGGTTCTAGCATCAGGGCATCTTGTAGGTCACTGAGGAAGCCCTGACATCACCAGGCAAGCCTGGTGACCGCTGGGGAGCGGGAAGCGTAACTGGGGAGCAGAGCCAGCGGAGAGACGGGCAGCCCCTGGGGAGGCTGTGCGGGCGCTCGCTCGTGCCGACCAGACGCCCCCAAGCTCCCCAGACCCGGTGCCCGGCAGGCAGGGCTTCTCACTCAGCCTGTGGCCAGCGGGCATGGCCAGAGCCTAAGCAGAGCTGCTGGGTGCTGGCAGGGACCAGGACGCAGGCGGGGCTGGCACCAGGGGTGCCCTGGCGCTCGGGGACGAGGGTCTCGTGCACAGACTCCTGAGAAGCAGTGGGCAGCTCAGCACCTGCGACCTGGATCAGCAGACCCTGCAGCGGCCCTGGCCAGTCCCACAGCTGGGCACCGCGGGGCTCAGTCTGGGGCTCTGACGCCTGTGGCCCAGGGACAGTGAGCAGTCCCCGAACCGTCGTCACTGCAGGTCACGTGGCTCTGCGGAGCATCATCAGTCAGGCCCTCAGACCTCCTGTGCCACCGGGTGCCCCAGCACCACACTGTCCCAGCCCTGCCCGGGCACTCGTGTCCTTGGGGTCCTTGTGACACTGTTGCTGGTCCCTTTCTCTGGACAAAGGCGAGCAGGGAGAGTGGCAAGAGCTGAGGAAGAGACGGCATTCAGGGGCGCAGGGACTGCCCGGGGAGGGCAGCCAGACTGGCCAGAGAAGGCCTGGTGACAAACGTCTGGGAGCAGAAGTCAGCTCTGCCTCCTGGCGGGGCCGGCGCACGGGCCTGAGGAACGGGCTAAGCGCAGCCAGGGAGGAGGCCAGGCTGGGGGAGGCCTCACGGGGGATGCGCCGGGCGGACGGCGTCACTGACGCCTGCGGGGAAGAGGCGGCTGTGCTCGTCCCAGGACAGATGGCGCGGCGTGCGGGTGCAGCGCCCGGGGGAGGCAGGTGTCGTGGGGGCACAGCAGTGGGGCATGAGGAGGGCAGTGACGGCTCAGGGCGGCCAGCCGTGGGGGACAGAGTCCAGGGGTGCCCAAGCGCCTGTGCAGGGCTCGCGTGGGCAGGCGCTTGCTGAGTGCCGGCTTGTGCGCTGAAGGAGCGGAGGACGCCGTGTGGGCCACAGCCGTGGAATGGGCAGACTTTACGGAAAACCTGAAGGGCTGAGCCGGCTCGGGCTGGGCCGGGCTGCGGGGCGAAGGACTCTGGGCCTGACACAGCCAGAGGGAGCCCCAAGCTGCCCGAGGAATGGCATTGCTGGCCCCAGGGCGTCCTCCCCCAGAGTCCTGCCACGGTGGCCCCTGCCGTCTGTCCCAGGGTGGGCAGCTGTGGCCCGAGGGTCCCGGGGAGGGCTGGGCACAGGGGCCGGCACTTTGCCCCAAGACGCCCGACTTCAGCCAGGGCACCCGCCCAGCTGGCCCTGGCTGGTCAGTGTCCTGTGGGGGGGACCCTGGAGGGTGCGGGAGAGGCCCCCCCCAGACAAGAGCGATCAGAAAACATCCCTGGAAGTCACATGTTTGTCAGGAAGGAGGTGGGACGGGAGCCCTTAGCGTAAGGGAAGAACTGACCTCAGGAAGATGGACGTGCTGCCCCCTTACCCGAGCAGCTGAGCGTGTGCACAACGGCCAGCGCGAGGCTGTCTCTGGCGCTCCTGGTTTCTCCCCGTGTTAGGAGGGATCAGATAGCGCAGAAGAAGCGTCAGGACACAGGTAGCAGAGTTGGGCCCCCAGTCTGCCTTTCTCTCAAAGCTGAGCTGAAAACCCACCGGCACCGAAGCCTCCGTGACAACCCCACCGGCCACTCGGCTGATGCCCGGCGCCAGCGCGGGCCCGCGTGCAGAGCTGGCCCCACGCAGGCAGGGGGCAGGGCCTGGACAAAGCGGACGTCTGCCTCAACCTCCCCATCCTCACGCAGCGGGAGGCTCTCCTGGGGGGAGCGCCTAGCCGTGCAGATGGCGCGTGCCCGGCGGGGAGGACAGGCTCGGGGCGCCGGCTTGCAGGAACACGCAGAGCACGGCACACAGCAGGTGCCTAATACGGACACAGGAGTTAAGTCCAGGGTAGACTGCAGCGGAAGAGCCCTGGCTGGAGGACCAGGCCATCCTGCAGGCTCCAGGCTTTCCTTGGTGCTTAGGACGAAGTGACAGCCGCGTCGGAGACCCTGCGGAGCAGCTGAGCCGGCACCAGGAGGGAGTCGACCCGAGACGGACTCCCGCTCACAGCTTCTCTCTTCCTGGAAACCGAGTCACCTGCTCACCTGCCGAGAGCACAGGACGCGCGGGCGGGGGGGGGACGAGGCCAAGGAGGGGACAGTGCTGGACGCCTGGGGACGGCCTGGCTTTGAGGCTCAGCGTGTGTCGCTGTCGTGTGTCGCGCGGACACAGCCTGCAGCGAGGCGGCGGGCGTTCCCTCGGGACAGACGCGTTTCTTCTCTTCCAGCTCCTCAGTGGTTCACGTGCCGGGAGTGAATGACATCCCATCCTCCTCCTCGACAGGCCAGAACATGTCCCAGATCTCCCGGCAGCTAAACCAGAGCCAGGTGGCCTGGACGGGGAGTCGGCCGCCATTTCCGGGACAGGTATGGTGTCCGTGCGGGCGTTTCCCCGAAGCCTGGAGAGGCAGGGTGCTCTGCAATGCGCCTTCTCTGGGTCCCGTACCCCCCGGCAGGAGCTGCCCCCCAACGGCTGGGAGAGCCGGGGCCCAAAGCTGGCACGGCGTGTGCCTCCTGCAGCCTTTCCTCCCCACGGCCTTGCCCTGGGCAGTGGCAGGGCGGGGACAGGGACGCCCCGCATGAATGAGCCCCCACCACTGTCTGTACCTCTGCTGGCTGCTGCCCAGGCGGGCACAAGAACACCACGCGTGTGGCGCACCAGCCCCCCGCAGCCACCGTGAGACGGGCGTGGTGGGGCTGGGGGGTTCGTTCCTCACCCAAGGGCCCCCAGAACCAAAGCCAGAGGGCCCAGGTCACTGTGGCCCTGGGGTCACTTCAACCAGGCCTGCCTCAAAGACCCTGCAGTTCTCAGGCCCTCACACGTTGGGTTGGTCCCCGGCCTGGGCCCCGCCAGCCGGGAGGGCCATGGAGCCACTGTCAGCCCCAGGCAGGCACTGCCGCTGCCTGCTGCTCCTGCCGGGGACAGTGAGCGGGGCGTGCGGGAGGCCTGGGGGTGCTCGCCCGTCACTGCTTTGTCCTGACTGTGGCAAATCCCCTCTCAGTCCAGCAAGACCCAGTCGTCCCCCTTTGGGATCGGAACGAGCCACAGCTACCCGGCAGACCCCTCCTCCTACAGCCCGCTCTCCAGCCCAGCCACCTCCTCGCCCAGCGGGAACGCCTACTCCGGCCTCGCCAACAGGACCCCGGGCTTCGGTAGGTGGGGAGCGAGGGGAGCCGTCCTGGGAGAGGCAGCACGATGCTTTCTGAGCATCCGGAGTTCCGGGGCGGAGCCCCCAGCTCCGGAGGTTTCCAGGCGCCTCCTGTGTCTGGCCGTTGCGGCGGCCTGCGGTGTTCCTGAGAGACCGGGGCTTAGACTTGGGCCTTGTGATTTGCTCTGACCATTTCCAGGGACCGGGATCGTGTCCCTGTGCTCCAGGTGACCTGACGGCTGTGTCAACCTTTTATAGCCCTTGGCGGGGATTTTCGGTCCCCTAAGTCAAAAACCGGACAGTCTTGTTTCAGAAAGCGAGACAGTAGTTACAGGGACAATCAGTTGTGTGGATACCACTGCAAAGTTTTCTCGATTTTTAATATCAAGAGAGGGAGGGATTTTATCTCGTGTAAGAACATCTATCTTAGCTTTGCTACCAGAACGTCAGGCCATAAAGGGTTAAGGACCAGCCCTGCTCACTGAGCCTGGGTTCAGTGACCCTCACCGGCCTGCCAGGGCCTGCACTGTCCCCCCAGGAGGGCTCACGAGAGACGCAGGGCCTGCATTGTCCCCAGGAGGGCTCACGAGGGATGCAGGGCCTGTGCTGTCCCCAGGAGGACTCACGGGGGACCCGGGGCCTGCACTGTCCCCAGGAAGGCTCCTGAGGGACCCGGGACCTGCACTGTCCCCAGGAGGACTCACGAGGGACCCGGGGCCTGGGAAGAAGCCGGGCCTGCTCCCTCTCCTCTCGCTTGGGCGCTCTGGGGCTGTCACTGGGTGACGCCCAACAGTGTGCTCCACGGGCCTCTTCCCCGCAGAAGCTGGACCCAAACGTCCGAATGCCTGGGCGCGTCGCAAGGCGAAGGCTTCGCTCAAGCCGCCTGTCTGTCAGGCTCATGAGAAATGCCACACAGAGACCCCGGCCACACCTGCCCCCGCCCAGCCCCCACCTGGGACAGCCAGGTCGCCCGCCCAGCCTGAGGGCCTGGGGCACAGCCTTCCTTGCCCCTGAAGTGGCCCTGCCCCCTGAGGCCAGTCCCGGGTACCTGTGCCATGGTCCCCTGGGCAGCTCTCACCTGTCCTTGCCTCGTCATTCCGTGAAGCTGAGGTTAGAAGTGCAGTTGCCTGTTCCAGGAGGGGGAGCCCCGAGGCAGCTGCTTTCCGGTCAGCCAGGCGCTCAGCCGAGGAGCTCCGACCTCCACCCGCTCCCCACGGCCTCGCTGAGAACCTTCTCTGCGCCCGGCTGCCCCGCCCGGGTGTGGGGAGACCCTGCCGCCTGCCGGGGGGGCCTGTGCAAAGGCAACTGGTCCCTCCCGACTTACTCACGGGCACTGACGTACCCAGCAGCCTTCAGCGCCAGGCCCTGTGGTCACTGCAGGACAGAGCGGGAGCCCTGGCCCCGCCCAGAGAAGGCCACAGGCCGAGGCCGAGGCAGGGGACACAGGCGGGCAGAGGGAGGCGGACAGGACGGTGCTGTGGGGGCCACAGCCCGCACGGTGGCCCTGGGGGCTGAAGGCAGGAGAGGACTCAGAGCAGAGCTGACCCGCGTCCCTGGCAGGCCCTGAGCCTCGCTGTGGCCGGGACAGGACGGGGGGCAGGCCGCTTCCCTGCCTGACAGCCAGCGTGTCTGTCGTCCCCACCGAGCAGACGCCAGGCCCCAGCATAAGTGGAGACGGGTCCCAGGAAGGACGAAGCCCCGGGAAGAGGCCACCGCACAGGGCAAGGACAGGGTCGCACGAACAGGGCTCCAGGCACAGCAGCCGCTTCTGCAGTTTCCTTCGCGCTGGCTCACACCGAGGTCACGATGACGGTGCTGGTGGTGATGACGGCAGCCAACCCTCACGGGAGCTTCCCGCACGCCAGCTCAGAGCGTTCATTTAATGCTCACAGTGGCCCCAAGAGGGAGCTACCGTCGTCACTCCCATGTCACAGGTAAATGAAGTGAGGCGCAGGGAGGTAGCACAGCTTGCCCAGGGCTGCCTGGCGGCTGAGTAGCAGCCGAGTCTGGGGAGCAGGAGTCAGACCTGGCAGCGCGTGAGGCCCACGCTCTGTACTTACCACCAGCTTCCAGCCCCTTCTGCAGGGGTCCTAGAAGCAGGAGGGACTGGCTGTCTCTGCAGAAGTTCCTTGTTTCACATTAATGAGAAGGGGCTGGGCCCTCAGTGCGGGAACGGAAGAGAGTATACAGACATCAGGGACTGGGATGTTTGCTGTGGCCTCAGTGTGTCACGTGTTACCTCTGGCAGGAGCCGTTGGAGGGGACCCAGGTGTGAGTGTGCTTGGGAGCCCGGCTGTGGAGCAGGCACAGGTGGTGACGAGGGGACAGGCCGAAGAGGGGGCAGGGAGGGCGTTTGGGGCTTGGGAGGGGGAGGAAGACTTCATGGTAGCGGTTTCCAGAGTCCCCCATGGTGAGGAGGTGGCAGGAGGACAGCCCCCATGCAGGCAGCGGGGCCCAGGCAGAGCTGTGGGGCTCAGGTCGGTGGGCAAAGCGTCTGGAGGCACCTGCAGAGGGGGACACCAGGCCCCCTCCTGACCGTGGGGTCATCTCCACTCCTGGGGGTCAGGGAAGCCGCGTGGGGGGCGGGGGCAAGCTTAGTTAAGCTGGAGGGAAGAGGTTGTGTGATCAGCCACAGGGCCTGGGCTGGGCGTTGTCTGTTAGCAAGGACAGTGGTCCCCTGAGGGCGCAGTGGGAGGGGCAGGGAACAGGCAGGGCACGGGTGAGTGGAGCAGGACAAGAGCAGGCTCCATTAACGGGCAGTTTCATGAATTATTAAATAAACAGCAAACAGAAAACAGGCAGTGTTTACCTTTGCAGTGGACACACGCCCCAGCCCTGCGTGTGCACATCTGCGCAGCTTCCCAGCGGCCTCTCCGAGGGCGTGTGAGAGGCAGCTGCAGGCTCAGTGGGGCACTGGCGGGTCCCCATCTAGTTGTCCTTGGCCAGAGACCGGAGCCCAGAGAGGCAGCACAGGGACCCTGACCTCGCGCCCCTGCTGGAGCGGGCAGGGCGTTTGGAATGCCTGCCGAGCAGACTTGCGGGACCTCACCCAGGGGTGGCCCAGGCAGCTGACACCAGGGGCAACAAGCATAGCGTGTCACTTTTGAACAGGACTCCTCAGGACGCTGTGTACACTGAGTTGGTGCCTTGCACGGGGAGGTGGCCCTGCCCGGCTCTCAGCCCGTCTGGGGACCACGTGCTGGTCTTGGTCCCCGAGCTGCTCAGTCCAAAGTGTCCCTTCCATTTCGGGTCTGTCGAGTTCTCTCGAGCTACGCCATTGTCGCCTCTGTGTTTCCGGTCTTAGTTCCGTTTCCATTTTGACCCGGGTCGCAGAGAGAACCTAGCCGTGGGAGACAGGTTCAAGCGTTTACTCCCTGAACACGGTGAGTGGGGAAGGCGTGTGTCTGTCCGGGCCAGTCAGGAGACAGAAGTCACGCCAGTTAGGGAAAGTTTAAAGTTTTTTTAGCTAATAAAAGTCAGTAAAGAGGGACCCTAGGAGTCAGGAATCGCACGTGTGGGCAGCAGCGTCCAGCTCTGGGGACGAGGGACAGTGGAAGAGAAAGGACCTGAGAACTGGAAGGGAAGACCTCACCCCCAGCCTGAGGCGCAGCCCTTGCTGGAGAGCTGCGTCTGCCACGGGAACACGCGCTGGTGGGCGTGTCCACAGTGCCACGGCTGCGGTTGGTCTGCAGGAGCGGCCTGCCCGCTGGCTGAGCAGCTCCCCAGAGGGCGCAGGAGGGACGGAACTGGGCCACAGAACCTCCCACCAGGTGGCCACGACTCCCCAGCGAGCGCCTGCAGGTGGAGCTGGTCCCCAGGAAGCAGCGCTCGGGTGGTAGAGTGGACGCCGCCCCACTCCCGCCGTCTGCTGGGGGACACACTGTGGGAGGACGGCGGCCCTCACCTGGGGAGAGAAGCCCTGTCGCCCCTTCCTCTGCGTGCGCCTCGCCTGTCTCTGCAGGGGCCTTGTGCACAAAGCCTAACCGGCACCAGCTGGCAAAGGAGAAGTGTTTACAGGGTGCAGTTTCGGCGTCTCCAAGCAGATAACTGACAGCCGGCAGAGGTGGATTCCGCCTGAATCCCTGAATCGCCCCGTTTCTTTCTGTCTCGGTTGCTGGCCAGGATCTGCTCGGTGACGTACGTTGTTTCTCGGAGAAACGCAGGAGCCCGGCCCACAGGCTGCTCCAGGAGAAGCGGCTCAGAGGTGCTGCCGCAGGCCAGGTGTCCAGTCCCTGGCCTGCTCCAGTGTGGCAGCACACGCATGTCTACAGAGGGGCTACACGACGTTAGTTCTTAGCAGCGGCTTCTGGTACGTCTGGGCAAGAGCAGGCATGTCCCTGGCGTCCGGTTCACCGTGTGCTTTCCAGTTCAGGAGGAGGCGGCTGAAGCGACTCATTCACGCCTGGCGCAGGTCACACCTGGTCAACTCAGGTCAACTCAGGTCACGGCAGATGACACCAACAGCTCTGAGGATGAGCATCTTCACGAAGCTCAAGCAGCAAACCCGTAGCCTGGGCCCTTCCTCAAGACAGCCGTGTCCTTCCCAGCCTGCCGCCTGGCCCCTGCCCCGTGTTTACTTTGGAGAGGGGACTTGAAAGAATTTGTTATTCCAGAAAGGTCTGAAGATCCCTTCAGTGAGAAACGGAATGCATGCTGCGAGACAGGAGCAGGGCGGGGTAAGCGTGGGGAGAGGGATTTCGGGGATCCGGACCGTATGCGGACCCCACGGCCCCGCTCACTCCCCAGCTCCTGCCGCCAAAACTTGGTGCGTACGTTCTCTCCAGTGAACTTTGGGGGGTCAGATCTCTCCGTCCCTGCTCAGTGCGGAAGGTGAGGCCTCAGCCAGAGGTCTCAGGCGGTCTGTGATCCTTGCTGTGGGGCGCGGTTTTCTTCTGCCGGGAAGGACTTTGCAAGGGGTCAACTGCCTTTTTTTTTTTTTTTTTTTTTTTGAGACAGGGTCTCGCTCTGTCACCCAGGCTGGAGTGTGGTGGTGTCAGCCTAGCTCACTGCAGCCTGGAACTCCTGGGCTCAGTTGGTCCCCCCACCTCGGCCCCCCAGAGTGCTGGGAGCACCGGCATGGGCCACCGCGCCCGCCTCAGCTGCCCTGTGGTGCTGTTTGTTGACTTTTTCCAGCAGGGTTTCTCAGCCCCAGCACCGCTGGCACTGGGCACTGCTGGTTCTTCGCCGTGGGGGCTGCCTGTGATCACAGGGTGCGTAGCAGCACCCCTGGCCTCTGCCCACTCTAGCATTCCTCTGTTATGATAATGACAGATCATCTCCAGCATTGCCAAATGTCTTGGGAATCGGAGGGTGCCCAAATCACCCCTGGTTGGGAACCACTGAGCTAAACCCAAGCACATGGGATCTCTGAGCAGGACTTCGGTGAGCCTGGGATCTTAGGGCAATTTCCAAACCAGCCGAATGTCACAATCAGAAACAGTAGATAATAAGAGTGGACTCACAGCACTGAGCTTCAAGTTTCAAAAAAGGACCATGTCGTCCCTGTGTCTACAACCTAGAAATCCACGGACTCCTCCGGACTCTGGCCTGTGGTCTGAAAGCCCCAGCGGCCCCGATGGCGGCCAGTGGTGCGATCCGTCTGCACACCTGGGCTGCAGGTGGCCCCGGCCCTGCTCAGGAAGCCACAGAGCAGAAGAAACGGTGTGGCTGGAACCCAGCCTGTACTTTGTAACTGTACACGTGGCTTGGGGACAATAAGGTAAGGTAAAGGCGTTGGAGACCACAGCGCTTCTCCCAGAAAGAGGCCTGGGGTATGTTGTGGGGCAGCGACGCCCGCTGTCCACACGCGCGGGAGCCCACGGTGCCGGGGCACCCGGGAGAGACGGCGTGGAGGTTCCGCCCACTGTCTAGTCAGAGCGCTCACGAACGCAACCCGGGAGGGAAACACCTTTCAGCGCAGAGGCCGAGAGGACTTTTTCCTTAACTGTCCCATCTCAGGGCCACGAACTCGTCCCTCAGGTCACTGCTTTGGAGCGACTTCCTCTAGGAGGCCTCGAGTCGGAGTTGGGGACACCCCCAGGCCCTCGCGGCAGCTGGGGCCTCCCTTGCAGGAGCTGGTGACGGTTCTGTGATGATGGCCGACACCTCGTCCGTCTTTCTCAGTGGATTGGGCCAGTCTCGGTCGCCAGTGTCACCAACATGCTGCTCGGTGCCGGCATGCAGCCGGCATTTGGCCGAAACGCTGCGTCTGTCCACAGAGTGCACGAGGGCTGCGGTGTCAGAAAGATCTAGGCATTTCTAGCTAAATGAGTGGGGCTAATTTCCTGCCACCTTTGAGCCTCAGTTTCCTTATCTGAAAAACGCGGATAACGAACCCATTTCTTAGAGTTGGAATGAAGAGAAAATGAATCGAAATAGTGCACGTAAAATACTGAGTTCTTTCCAGCCTTCCTTATTATCTTGTGCCATTTCCAAAGCAGGCCAGTTAATGGATTTTTTTTCTCTTTGCAGACATGAAAGAATTTTTATTCTGAAATGTCAATCTGTAATTAATAGAGTCAGGTACCCCCAGATGCAAAGAGAGAGCTAATCTTCCTCTAGGGCTCATCCCCGACACCCTACCCCATGTCTGGCTGCTGCTGAGGGGAGACCCGTGACAGAATGTGCACTGGTTTCTCTGCGCGTCACTGCACCCGGGCAGCCTCGGGCGCGTGGAGAGCAGTTTCTGGGACGTTCGTGTCCCCCCTTCCTTCCCTCCCTCCCGCGTTGCTTCCACAAACACTCCCTGCAGCCGCCTGCCTCCCAGTCCCGTGCGGCCGGGACAGGCGTGGACGCCCCTCGGCCTTCGGCCACAAGCTGGCGTCCGTCAGCGCGTGCGGCAGGCCCCGGCCGCCAGGGGGGGCGTCACACGCGGTCACACACGACTAGGGCCTCGGACCGAGTGGGACCCGCCAGCGCAGAGGAGACGCGCGGCGGCGTGGAGACGGACTGTGGCACTTTGGGGGACGGCCAGGCATTGTCACGGGACCAGGGCAAGAGCAGCGGGGGTCACGGTGACAGGCGGGAGGAGACAAGGCGGGAAAATAAAGCAGATCACGGCGGGTCTCCGTGCCGGCCCTGAAGAACACGGACTTCGCTTCACAGACGTGGTCGGCAGCGCCGTTTGTGAGCGGTGGGCTTGCGTCTGAGGACAGCGCCCTCGCTGTGTGGCTTTGGGGTGACGGGGGCAGGACGTGAGGAGGCAGGAAGGGGGATGGGCTGGAGAGGCGGCTCCCAGGGCGGGGACGTGCAGCGCAAGAGAGGCCAGCGCCGCGTGTCCCCCTCTGGAGTCCCTGAGGCGGGAGAGGAGGGCTGAGGCGGCCGTCGTGCTGCTCAGACCGTCACCTGGGCCGGTGGGTGGAGCCGAAGCTCGGGAGAGAAGCCGGACCTAAATCTGCAGACACCTGCGCCCTCCCCACCCCACCCCCAGCACAGCCGGTGTCGCCGTGATGTCCCACGTCAGCTGCTCTGCTCCGGCTGCTTTGTCCCGTGTTCCAGGCGCCGTCGTCTCTCGCAGGGTCCCTGTGGCAGCCTCTCCCCAACCTTCCCCCCGCAGAGCGACCTTCCTGCCTGCGCGGGTCTGTGTGCCGCGCCCCTGCTGCGCACCCCTCAGTGGTTCTCCGTCGCCCTCAAAATGAGTCCTGGATGGTGGGAGCCTGGCCCCTGGCTCATGCTCCGACCCCGTCTCAGTTGCCTGGTCACTGTCCCTCACCGTCCCGAGCCTCCCGCGGTGCCCGGAGGCGCCGAGCCCTCCCCGCGCCAGGCCCTGCCCGGTTAACTGCGGCTCTCCCTCCTGGTCCCGTCCGGGAGCTCTGAGAAGCCCTTTCCACCTCCCGCAGCCGAGGCCGTGTCCCTCCTGAGAGTGTCTGTCCTGGCCCTGCTCAGCCCTGTCACGGCGGCTCTGAGCGGCGTGGAGCTGCGGCCCCCTCCCCGCCAGCCGCGCCATCAGCTCGTGGGGACAGAAGCCGGCTGGTGCTCCCGTGTCCGCCCGGAGCCAGCCTGGAGCCCCCGTCGGCAGGAGCTCGGGACACATTTGCCAAATGAATAAATGGATGAGTCAGTTCATGAAAACAGAAGAGGCCGCTGCCGTCTTGTCCTTGATGAGAGGAAAGGCCTGACCCAGAGCCCTGCCTGCGGTGTGTCAAGGCTGCGGTCCCCACACTGTTTGGCACCAGGGACCGACTTCATGGAAGACAGTGTTTCCAGGGAGGGGCAGGCGGAGCTCAGGTGTGATGCAAGCGACAGGAGCGGCTGTGGATGCAGGTGAAGCCCCATGCACTCGCCCAGTGCTCAGGCTGTGCCCTGCGCCTGGTTCCGGAGTCTGACGAAGAACGGGTTGGACCGGGCTGCAGGTGGCAGGGAAGCAGAGTTCAGGCTGCAGTTCTCGGCCGGGTTCCCAACAGGCCACTGACTGGCACCAGGCTGTGGCCCGGGGGTTGTAACCGCGGTGTTAAGGGACAGAGTGGCAGGTAAGGGCCACGGAGCGCCTGAGAAGGAGGGGTCTGGGAGGAGCCAACATCAAGTGCCGTCCTGCAGTCCGGACAGCTCCAGACAGGAGCTCGCAGGGCCGAGGAGGGCGGGAAACACCGAGACGCTGTGCGTGGCGGCTTGAGCAGGTTGCTCACAAAGGGAGGAGAGGCGGCCATGCGGCTGGAGGGGGGCAGGGCTGGGGACAGTGGTTTGCGACCAGCAGCCCCCCGGGACGTGGGAGCAGCGTCCTGGAGCGCGCCTGCCTGGCAGTCATCTCCCCCGAATGCAGCAGGCCTCCCCCAGCCTGCCACGCCCTTCCTCCGGCACAGGTGGCTGTGACCCTCCCCCTCCCCCCAGCAACAGTGACCAGGTTGTGCTCAGCTCTGCAGGCTGCGGAATGGGGCGGGTGTCAGGTGGGAATCCCCACGGCTCCAGCAGGTGCTGCTGCTCCTTTGGTTTTGCCACAGTTTTGAACCAGCCTGTCTCCACCCACAGCCAGGTCTAGAGTTGCAGATTTCCAAATCAGGCCAGGGGGCACGATTCTGAGAGAGACTCCTCTTGGTCCTTGGAGCCAGGTGTGAGCTTGTTAGGAAAAGGCATTTCAGATGGCCGATGCATGTGTCTTACAGCAGAACCCTCCGTGCACCGTAGATTACGTTTCTCCTGCGCTGAGGTGGGAGCTGCGCCTGCCCTGGTTTCCCAGAGCCTTTGCCCACGGTCACCGCACAGAGCTGGAGGAGCACCAAGGGCAGCACTGGAGGGAGCTTGTGTGTCTTGTCACAGCCCTTGGTGTCTCAGGCAGTGTGTGTGGGTGGACGGACGTGCGTGTGGGGGTGTGTGTGTGTGCATGTGGGTGTGT
>CM052438.1:858301-890816 GCA_028533085.1 Varecia variegata
CTACAGTGCAGCGTCATCATCATAGCTCACAGCAACCTCACCCTCCTGGGCTCAAGTGATCCTCCTACCTCTAGGGCTACAGGTGGGCACCGTCACACCAGGCTAATTTTTCTATTTTTTGTAGAGACGGGGTCTCACTCTTGCTCAGGCTGGTCTCAAATTCCTGGCCTCAAGCGATCCTCCCACCTTGGCCTCCCTGAGTGCTAGAATTACAGGCATGAGCTACCTCACCCAGCTTGAAATTTCAATTTTATATAATTTTAATTTGTCACAAAATAATATTCTTTTGATTTTTTTCCAAACAGGTAAAAATTTTAAAGTCATTCTTAGCTTGACAGCCATACAAAAACAGATAGTGGATCAGATGTGGCCTCAGGCCATGGTTTTGAGACCCTTGGTCCAGACCATGTACTGATCCCAAGTGAGAGACTCTGGTCTACCAGATCTCCCAAGGGCCTTGACCCCTGGACTCTAAATCTGGACCACGTGGGGTTTACATCCTTGGTGACTGTTCTGGAAATGATGTGTGTCCTGGCCCTGCGTGATGTCTCCCCTGCCTCTCCGTTCCTGTCCCCGTGGCCACACCACGACCAGCATCCATGGCCACGTCACACCCAGCTGCATTGTAACCTTGTGGTGTCATTCTTTGGAAGGCTTGGCCTGCACGAGAGGAATATTTGACAACTTCCTGGGGCGTTGACTCACCACTGCAAGAGGGCAAATGCTTGAAAATTCATTTCCTAGGGAAGAAACGTGATTAAGAGGAAACCTGAGGTTTAGGGACAATAACAACTTAGCAGGAAATGAGGCACTTGGGGACACTGGAATGAATCAAGGGTCAGGATGGACCACTGGGATGGACCAGTTGAGGGAATGGTAGTTTTTTCCTTGAGATGAAAACTGATGTTTTCCGATCTTGAGCACATTTCTTAAACTCGGTTTCTGAGTAGCTTTTTTTTGATGCTATGATGAGAGGGAGAAGGGTTTTTTGGTAAAAACTAGAGCTACTTTTAAATATTTTATGTTATTTGCGGCAAGTTGTTTTCTTAATCTGGGAGTGGGAGTTCTGAGTTCTGCTAAATATTGTTCTTGCTTAAATCCTTTGTTTTTCTTAGGAAAGTCCCGGGGCTCTGTTCCCGTTCGCACGCTGGCTTGCTCACCAAAGCTCTCAGTTGACCTCGGTTCTTCCCCATTTTACGGGCTCTCTGGGAAAAGGAGGACTGAGTGGCTGGAGTGTAAATAGCAGAGAGCAGAGTCAGGAGACAAAGGATGTCGCTAACCAGCAGGCCAGCAGACTTTCCATCACTGTTCCATATCCGGGAAGGGTATAAATGTCCCCTGTGTCCGCTCCGTACCGGGGCTCCGTGGCATGAAAGTGGGGCACACACAAGTGGCCAGTCTCACGCCTGACAGAAAGGTCCAGGGCACTTGTGCTAGTCAGGTTCCGACCCACGGTTCTGCAGAAGGAATGAGACCACCTTTCAAGGTGCCAGCAAAGGGGTTACATGAACCACACGTTAGCTCCATCGTAGATGTATATGAGTTCACAGATTGTGGAAAATGTTGGATGGTTCACAGCACATATGTTCATTTACAATGCAGAGTACATTCAAATAATTAGCTTTTAAGAATAATACTTTTGTGATTATAAAAAATATAAAAATGCAGGAAAACAAATGGGCAATAATGAATTGAAAATTATCCATTACTCAAAAACTCAAACACAGAGTTTCCACATGAACCAAAAATGTTACGTCTGGGTATGTCCTCAAGAGAATTAAAAGCAGGGCCTCAAATAGCTGTTTGCACACCCTTGTCCATAGCAGCGTCGTTCACATTAACCAAAAGGTGGAAACAACCCAAGTGTCAGCAGATGCCTGGATAGACAACATGTGGGACAGGCTATTACTCAGACTGGAATGAAATTCTGACATACGTGACAGCATGAATGAACCTGGAAACATTATGCCAAGTGACATAAGCCAGAGACAAAAGGACAAATGTTGTACAAGTCCACTTATGTGAGGTACCCGGAATAATCAAACCCACAGAGACAGAAAATGGGATGGTAGTTGTGGGGAATGATGAGTTATTGTTTAATGAGTACGGAATTTCCCTTTGGAAAAATGAAGACATTCTGGAGATGGATGGTGGTGATGGTTGTGCAGCCATGTGAACGCACTTAATGTACACTTAAAATAGTTAATAAATTTTATGTTATATATATTTTAACATAATAAAAAATTATCAATTAATAAAAGAAGTAAAAAAATTATAATCCAAAAACTACAAAACTTTGTTACAAGAAATTTTAGAACACATAAATAAATTGAAAGATATCCCATGTTCATGGATAGGAATACTTAATATTGTTAAGATGGCAATACTCCCCAAATTTATTTACAGATTTAATGCAATTTCTATCAAAATCCCAGCTGGCTTCTTTGCAGAAATTGACAAGTTGATTCTAAAATTTATGTAGAACTTCAAGAGATGCAGAATAGCCAAAACACCCTTAAAAAGAAGAACAAAATTGGAAGGCTCATACTTCCCCATTTCAAACCTACTAAAAAGCTATAGTAATGAAAGTGTGGTATTGACATAGGATAAACATGTAGATCAATGAAACAGAACTCAGAGTATGTAAATAAACCCCCAACATTTACGGTCAATTGGTTTTCCACAAGAATGCCAAGATAGTTCAATGGGGAAAGAATACTTTCCAACAAGTGGTGCTGGGACAACTGGATGTCCTCACATCATATCCAAATTTAAAATGCATGGAAGACCTAGATGTGAAATATAAAACTAACCCCCATGCACTGCTGGTGGGATTGTGAAATGGGGCAGACACTTAGGAGAACAGTGTGGCAATTCCTCAAATGACACAGAGTTACCATGTGATCCATCAATTCCACCCTAGGAATATACCCAAGGGAAATGCAAATGTGCATCCTCACAGATACTTGTGCAAGAATATTCAGGTAGTAGTGTTCATAGCAGCCCAAATGTCCATCAACTGATGAACGGATAAACAGTGTGATGTATCTATACAATGTACCATTGCATCACAAAAGCAGTGTGCCACTGACATGCCAGGACATGGGCGAACCTTGGAAACATCCCTCTAAGTGAAAGGAGCCAGTCACAAAAGCCCACGTGTCATATGAGTCCATTTGCATAAAATGTGCAGAATAGACAAATCTACGGAGACAGATTAGTGGTCATCTCGGGCTGGGGAGGCTGGGAAATGGGGAGTGACTGCTGATGGATGGAGGGTTTCTTTTGAGGTGATAAAAATATTCTAGAATTGGTGGTGATGGTTGCACAACTCTGAGAATATACTGAAACCATGGGATTACATACTTGGAATGAGTGAATCTTATAGTATGTGAATTATAGCTCAAAAAAGCTGTTACCAAAAAAAAGGATCCAAACCATTGTTAGCATTTTGGTATATATTTTTATCCCTATAGGTTTATAGATTTTTGAACAAAATTAAGACTGTAACGTTTCATAGTCTGCATTGGTGTTCACCCACATAGTTCCATGCATTGATTAGTCTTCTACAGAATTATTTTTAATTATTTTATTGTATTCCACTTGTCACTTATTTAACCAACACCCTATAGTTGAACTTTTGTTTCCAACTACTTGCACTTTTAAATAGCATCGTGATGAGCCTCCTTTGAGGTGAATTTCTTAACCATCCATCATTATTCCTCGGAATGGATTCTGGAATCAGGAAAATATTATGGTCAAATGAAAAGCACATGTAATGGTTCTGAAATGCAATCCCAAATTGCTCTCCGAGAGGATACGCCTGGCATCTGGGGAGCTGCTCAGCACTGTTTGCCACTAGGGAAATGCAAATCAGAACCCACTTCGCCCCACTGGGATGGCTGTGATAGAAAAGACAGGCAAAACAGCTTTTGGCAAAGATGTGGAGAAATAGGAACCATTATACATTGCTGGTGGAAATGTATAATAAAACGGTATAGCTACTTTGAAAAACAGTTTCACAGTTTCTCAAAGTTTCAACATAGAGTTACCATATTTTCAACATAGAGTTACCAGTAATTCCATTTGTGGTATATGCCCAAGGGAACTGGAAATATGTTCACGCAAAAACAAGAGCATGAGAGCCAGGCACCGCAGCACACGCCTGTAGTCCTGGCTACGCAGGAGGCTGAGGCGGGAGGATCACTTGAGCCCAGGAGTTCCAGACCAGCCTGGGCAACGCAGCAAGATCCCATCTCAAAAAAAAACAAACAAACCCTAGTACAGGAATGTTCATAGAAACATTATTTATAACTAAAAAGTAGAACTAACCCAGAGGCCCAGCAACCAGTGAACAGCTGTGGTGTGTCCATACCATGAAATGTCACTCACCTCTGAACAGGGTGAAGGGCTGGCACACACTACGACGTGGATGACCCTCGAAAAAATTATGCTGAGTAGAAGAATCAGACACAAAAGGCCACGTGTTACGTGGTTTTATTTACATGCAATGTTCAGAACAGGAAACTCCATACAGAAAACATGCGTTGGGGGTTGCCAGGGCGGGAGGACGGGGACCTGGAGTGTCTGGGGAGGGGGGAACATGTTGGGATTAGACTGTGGCAGTGGCTGCACGACTCTGGAATGTGCTAAAGCTGCCGGGTTGTGTACTTTAGAAGGATGAATCTTGTGGCTGTGAATTATATCTTGATGGGGTGGGGGAGCTGTAGCTCTGTTTACTCCCAAAGAAGCAGAGCATCGGGGCAACTGGTTCCTTTAGCTCTTCTCCCAGCAGGAACGTTTTTTATCTTTCTTAATTTGATAAGCAAAAAATGTCTTTTTTTAGGTGTTTTCACTTGCACTTCTTAGATAATCGATGAAATTGCACTGATCTTCATGTTTCTGGCCGTGTGCATGTTGTCTTTGTAAATTGTCTGTTGATAGCTTTGGCCCATTGGTCTTTTGGGTGTTCGTTTTTTCTCTTATTTCATAAAATATATAGTAAAGGTTTTAATATGTAATCTTTTGTCATAAAGTTGCAAACATTTTTTTCTGGTGCTTAATTTGCATTTTCATTTTATGTGTTCATCCATTCCTTCGAGCAGCACTTACAACTGCTCCTCTGTGTCCCCGTGCAAGCCTTTTAACTTCGCCTTGAGGACATTCACGTCGTCGTTCGTCCCTCCTTACGCTTTCGCCTGCGCTCATACGCTTGGAAAGACTTGGCTCCCCGGCATCAGACCATTTCTCAATCTAATTTTCTCTTAGGGCTTTCGTTTTTACGTGCAGCTCCTGCATTTGTGTGGGATGTTTTGCGGAAGGACGCAGGTGGGCGGTGCCGTCACCAACGTCCCTCCAAGGCTGGGGGTCCCCTCCTGGCGGTCAGTTCCCGAGACCCGCCGCGTGCTGTCGAGTCCGCCGGCGTGTTGAGCTCCCGGTCCGCAGTCCTGGGCGCTCTCGCCCTCCCCGCCCGCGTCTCCCTGCTGTCAAATGCCTCCGAAGCCTGCGGGTGGGTGCGGGTTGCCGCCGGGTCCAGCTGGGCTTCCCAACCCCCTGCGCCGCCACCGCCGCGCTAACTGCTTTGGAGGAACCAGGTCACTGACGCCTCAATCAGTCCGCGTGATAGACACGGTTACACCACGTCCGTTTTACACAGGAGGAAACTGAGGCTTAGGAGCCGTAAGGAGGTGTCTGAGGATGTGGAGGAATCTGTCTCCAGGCCCTGTCCTGGCGGGTCCTGCTGCGGCCGTGGGAGGGACAGGAGCCGAGACAGAATTCCCCTCCGACTCGGGACGGGGGCGCGTGTCGTCCACTCCGCGGGTGGCGTCTGCTCAGGTCCTGCCCTGTGCGGGCCTGGGGTGCGGGTGCTGCGGGAGGCGGAGGGTAGCAGGACCGGCCTGCAGCGAGGGCGCGTCCCACCCGCTCCTTGGAGAACGCGCCCGCGCCGTTTGCCCCGGGGAGCCCTCCCGTTCCGCTTCTCACCTGGCGTAGGAATCGTGACAGTCCTCGCTTATACCTCTCCGTAGACCAAAGACGCAACAATTTCATGAGGTTGATTTTATGTATCGACTAGACTGGGCCACAGGGCGCCCAGGGGTCTGGTTCAACGTTATTTCTTGCTGTGCCTGTGAAGGTGTTTCTGGAAGAGATCAGCGCTGGGGTCGTGGCCTGAGCGAAGCCGACGGCCCTCCGCAGCGTGGGCGGGCGTCACCCGTCTGCGGAGCTGAAGGCGGAGGGCGGTGGCGTCGCACCCTGCCCGACTGCGTGAGCGGGGCCAGCGGGCTCTCAGACCTCAGACCCAGGCTGGAATCCACAGCAGGGCCCTGGCGCCCTCCTGCAGCTCCTGCAGCTCCAGCTCGCAGACAGCAGCCTGCGGGGTTTCCCGGCCTCCTTAATCACCTGCGCCCCTATCTTGTATTAAACGAACCGGCAAGGACATTCTCTGGAAAGCGCCAACACAGCCTCTGACTTTCCTTGGGCTTTGGACGGGAGGTCTGCAGAGGCTGCCTCCCCTTGTGCAGCCTCAGCGCTCCTTCCTCCACACCCCAGCCCGCCTGGAGCTGGCCAGTCTCCATGGTGACAAGGCCGCACTGGTGACTGCCTCTGGGGAGCTGCTAATGGCCTTCAGAGTGATAGCTTTGCGGCTCGCTCCCCACCCCCCTTACCTTTTGCCCTGGGAGTGGGGGGTGCGGAAGGGGTTGTGGGACTTGAAGGGGCTGTAGAGCCCCCACGGCATCCTCCAGGGTGGAGCAGGCACCCAGGCACCTGCCAGTCCCCACCCCTGCCATCCTACCTGTAACAAGGGCTGAGGGCAGACTGATTCAAGCAAGCCCCGCCCAGGCTGCAAAAGGTTTTTAATCTTCTCAGAGTGTGGACCAGTAGCATTAGCACCACCTGGGAACTTGCTAGAAGGGCAAGTTCTTGGCTAGGGGTGGGGGTGGGGCTGGGGACGGCTCCCTGTGTTTTAGCCAGTCCCCAGGCTGTCCTGAGGCATGTTTGAGTTTAGGACCATTGTTCTAAAGCAGTGGGTCCCAAATCTGTCTGCACTTTGGAATCAGCTAGGGAGCTCCAAAAAGAGCTGATGTTTGTCCCAGTAGTGGGCTAGAGCCGGCTTGGACCAGCTCACTCGAGCAGATTCCTTCAATTTCAAAAATTTTGTGAATCAAGTATTTAGCACAGTCATTATTTAAAATTAAATGACATGTGCATAAACTTACACTTAAATTACATTAAAATAAAAGTAATAAATATTCAAAACTCATCACCTCCTAACTATTTTACTATATTTAAATCTCATCTGTGCCCTTGGGATGGTTTATACATGTTTGATCTGCATGATGAGAATTCCGTGCCGAGACTCGCCGCCGAGCCCCTCTTCCCGGCCCCGCGTTCGGTGACGCTGCCTTGGTAACTTGAAATCAGCCACGACGGGGCTATTTATACCAAGAAACCAGCAAATGCTGCGGATCAGGGCTTCTCCTCCCCGAAGCCTGTTGCTAAGTGCTCTCCACATGCCACTGCCTGTGTCTCACCCGAGACTGGGATTTCATGGGGCAGGGGTGTGGCTGGGCTTCGAAATTTAACAAAAATCCTCTGGTGACTCTGACGTGAGCCAGCTCTGGGGACCACCGTTCTAGAGAGAGCAGCTCACGGTGGCCCCCGGGGGTGCGTGGAGCTGAGGACCAGCAGCCGGGCCGTGTGTGTGACGTGGAGGGATCCTCCTACCGCTCACAGCCCAGTCCCTCGTGGCAGCAGGTGGGTGACGCAGTGGCCAACAGCCAACGGGGGCTTCACGGCCTGTCCACAGCCTCCGGCCCCAGCCCCGGTTGCTGGCTCAGGGCTGCTAGAGCTCCCAATTTTTTTCAGACAAACTGAAAATGTGGATTTTCAGTGAAACCACCCAATCCTTAGGAGCCCGTTAAGGCCAAGCGAGACACATTTCCTGTCCCACTCCAGCCAGCGAGCTGCAGGTCTGCAGCGCTTACAGGGCAGGAGTGAACCTCACCGTGCGGGAAATGCAGCCCCACCACGAGCAGGTTAAGCCACTCTTGGCAGCTCTGCTGGGCCCCTCGCGTCACCAGCGCGGACCCCGCTGGCCGCTGGAGTCCTCCTCAGAGTCCAGGGTCCTGGGGGGGCACACAGGTGGCATTTTTAGATTTTGCCTCCTATGGTCTAGTATCTCCAAGTCTAGGAAGAGAGTTTAGATGCTCAAAGGACCAAAAAAAAAAAAGAAAAAAAAAAGCAAATGTTTGTAAAACCCCCCACCCAGGATGCCGACATTCCATCACTGAAAATTATGTCTGGGGGTGAGCAAGGCCATCCACGTGCCACGCTGTGTCTGGAGGGCAGGGCCACATGCCACCCCCCAGGCCATGCAGCCTCCAGGTGAGACCCGGAACCTCACCTCACCACCAATCCCTGTCTTAAGTTTTCAATGAAAGTATCTCAGGTGCTGGATAGTTCAGGTGTCGTGAGTCTCATCCCTGTCAAATCGTAGCCACGGAGAAATCAGAACCTTCCTATGGTGCTCGTGGAGACAAGATGCTGCGACAACTCTGGGAAGCGGCTGCAGTTCCTCAGAGAGTTTAGCACGGAGCTTCCGTGTGACCCAGCAATTCTGCTTTTGGATGCACGTGCCCAGGAGCATTGGAAGCGTGTTCAGAGCAAACCCACACATGCATGTTCACAGCATGTGTTATTCGTGGTCATCAGAAAGTAGGAACAACCCACTGTCCGTCCGCTAACAATGGGAAACCGTGGCAGAGCCACTATTGAGAGGAAGGAAGCCCTGGTGCGAGCCACGACACGACATGCCCTGGAAACGTCATGCTAAGTGAAGGAACCGGTCACGAGGGCCACGTGTTGTGTGGTTCCGTTTACAGGGAGTGTTGACACAGACAGATCCGTGCAGACGGAGTCGAGGGGGGCTGCCGAGGGCGGCGGGGTGGGGAGAGGTGAGGGGTGATTGCGAATGCACTGGAATTTCTTTTTGGGGTGACGAAATTGATCTGGAGTTAGATAATAGCGATGGTTGTACAACCTGTGGCTGTTCTAAAAACCACTGAATTGTGTAAAGCGAACACTTCAAAAAGCTGTGGCCACGTGTTTAAGCAGACAGCTGTGCCTTGGCCAGACACGCGTGAACACCCGCCCACCTCGCCGCAGGGGCTGGGGACGGGAGGAGGCACTTTGGCGACTGGCACTGCAGGGGCCTGGCACGGACGCGAGGCATCACCCCCTTGAGACCCAGGGCGGCGGGTCTGCAGACGCCTTGTTGTATGTATACACTGCATACACAGACATACAAACACACACATGTACAGTCATGCATCTGTTAGTAATGGGGATATATTCTGAGAAATGCGTCATTAGGCAACTTCATCATTTTATGAACATCACAGAGTGTAGAAGGCACAGCCTGTTACACACAAGGCTATATAGTATAGCCCGGGGTGGGGAACCTTTTCGTGTATACTTAAAAATATACATTATTTTGTAAGAATCTAACTACTGTATACTTAGTAATTTCAAAAAATGAAAACTATTTGTTAATTTTAAAGTTAACTAATCTTTTTTTTTTTTTTTTTGAGACAGAGTCTCGCTTTGTTGCCTGGGCTAGAGTGAGTGCCGTGGCGTCAGCCTAGCTCACAGCAACCTCAAACTCCTGGGCTTAAGCGATCCTTCTGCCTCAGCCTCCCAAGTAACTGGGACTACAGGCATGCGCCACCATGCCCGGCTAATGTTTTCTATATGTATTTTTAGTTGGCCAGATAATTTCTTTCTATTTTTAGTAGAGACGGGGGTCTCACTCTTGCTCAGGCTGGTCTCGAAGTCCTGACCTCGAGCAATCCACCCGCCTCGGCCTCCCAGAGTGCTAGGATTACAGGCATCAGCCACCGCGCCCGGCCTTAAAGTTAACTAACCTTTTAATGACTTTGTTGTGTCTGCTTTTTGTTGGAAAGCATTTGAATATTGTAGCATTGGAGGTCCGCAGTTTCAGCTGATCCTCTAGATTGGTATCGGTCATTTCTGACCTTAAGGGCATCTTGGTCTGGGTTAGGTGGGAGAATGCAGATTCACAGCAATAAGTGGTTGAAAAGCAAGAAAGCATTTTTCGGGCATGTTGTGGAAGGCTTGGGTATTCTATTGCATTTCTCCATAGTTCCATTGGATCTTTCTTAGCATCAAACAATGACTTTAAAATGTCATCTACTGAGAGCTCAATCAATTCCGTTGTAGTGTTTTAGGTGCCTTGGTGATATCAACTAGGTGAGGCTGAAATGCTAATTTGAGTGTGATGTCGTGATGCTCAAAGTCAGTGAAACTTTCATTGTATTCTCCAATTAATAATAGGTCTATAATAGCTGTGTATTCTTCACATGATTCGCATATATTGTTCCACTCATCAATAACCTTTGCTAACTGGGGAAAATGGTTGTCCAAAATTTCCTTTTGAAGAAGTGTTTTGTAAAAAGATAGCTTCTTTGGAAATGCTTAGATGTTTTTGGTCACATATATATAGGCTTAGTTTTACCTTACAAAGAAATATTCAAGTCATTTTGATTTGACATGATATCACACAGAAATGCTGCATTCCTATAGAAATCTTCCTTCAATAATTCACACTGCTGATTCTGTTCTTCATAAAATTTAACTATCTGTTCTTGCAGAGATAAAATTTTGGCTAACATCTGTCCCTGCAATTAGCCAGCCCACTTTGGAATGATACAGCAAATCCACACTGAATACCCCATTGTTCAACTTTAGCATGTTACGAAACTGACAATGCTGGGTTGCATCTGTAGGACTATAGTTAACAATACTGATAACTTGTTGCAAAGTGTCACTTAAAGTAGTAGCTTTAGCGCAGAGATTTTGCTGATGAAAGATATGATGAAAAGAAATGAGAGCATCTGGATCGGTTAATACTTTTTTTTAATCTATGCAATAAATCCTTCATGTTTTCCTGTCGTGGAAGGTGCACCATCTGTACATACACTCATGCCAATTCAGTCCAACTTCATGACATTTATCTTGAAAGTTGTTGAAGATATCTATTCCCCGTGTTCTGTTTGCAAGAGTGCCCAATGCGAGTAACTCTTCGTAGCAGAGAAAATCTGTTAGGACCCGAATGAAGTATAAAACCTGTGCCAAGTCAGTAGTATCAGGTGATTCATTCAAAGCAGTTGGATAATATATATTTTCCTTTTGAAGTATTGCATGAAGTTGTTTTGTTAAGTTGAAGGCTAATTCATGCTGCTGATCAGTTACGGTTCTCCTTGAAAGAGTCAGTTGTTTGTACTTTGAAATGTTATCGGGGTCTAAGCATCCTACAACTTCGACAGTGCATTCTTTCACAATTTCTACATCACTGAATGGCTTCCCTTTTTTCCTGAGTATATGAACTACTTTATAAGTGGCTTCAGTGGCATTATTTCCAGGTCTGATTGCTACATGAAAGAATTGTCTTTGCTTTTGCTTTTCATCTTTTAATGTCTGCAGTACAACCTTTCATGCCTCTCCCTCTAATGTAAAATATCTGTGGTCCTTATGAGTGTTGTAATGCTGATGAACATTGAATTTCTTTAATGTTGATACTGCAGTATCACAACACAAGCAAATCATCTTATCTTTAGCAGAAACAAGATAATACTGCAATTCCCCATCCTCATTAAAAATCTGTTTTCTTCCTTCAGCGTTCTCTTGGTCTTCTTTGACACGATGAGCTGTTAAGCAGCCAGAATTAAAAAATACTGTTGAGCTGAATTAAAAAATACTGTTGGAGCAGTGATTTGTAACCAAGACTATACATTGTAACCCCTGAGGTGCCTTAAAGACTGAGGGCCGCGTCCCACCCAACAAATTAGTAGGATTTAACTGGTTTGGGTTGTGGCCTGGGTATCGAGTCTTTAAAAATCTTTGTGAATGGTAAAAAATCATTCACAAATTCCACTTCAAACAGGAGCACTAGCGCACTGCCGTCAAAAGCTGACACCGGACTGGCGCAGTCGGACCCCCTAGGCTCTGGCCAGCCTCCTGCTCTTGTGGCGCCAGCCAGGTGGGGGGTCGGAACTAAACCAGGAGGCAGCAGCGTCCCCTTAGCCCTCGAGGCTGACTGATGTTCTGATTGTGCCGCTCAGTCTGGGAGGGTTATTTTGCTGAAACTTTTATTCTTTGGTATGTTAAATATGTTCATTTAAAAAATATAATAAAAATATAAAAGACAAACAAAAATGCATTAATAAAAATAAAAGGGTTTGTTCTGTAAAATTTGGGTTCAGTCAAAAGGCTGCACTTAAGGACCTAGAAGGCCGCAGGTTCCCACCCGGGTGTGGCCCGTTTATTGCTCCGTTTGTGAACTGCATTCTGTGGGCAAGCGTAACACGGGGGTGAGAATTTGTGCATCTAAACAGAGAAAAGGTGCAGTGAAAATACTTCATTGTAACCTTAGGGGACCTCCAGCATAGACACAGCCTGACATTGACCAAAACGTCATTACGTGGCACATGACAGTAAATGAAAGAATCTTTTTAAAAGGAAAGAGTTTTAAAGACTCCATACCCAGGCCACAACCCAAACCAATAAAATCCTGCTAATTTGTTGGGCAGGACCCAGCCCTCAGCCTTTAAGGCACCCAAGGGGTTACAATCTATAGCCGTGGTTACAAATCACTGGTCCAACCTTATTCTACACACTCTCCTCCCAAATTAAAGGGCAATTTTTGTGTCTGTTTCCCAACTGATTTATTTTGGTAGCACTTGGCCCTCAGGAAAAGAGAATCCCGATATTGGTGGCTGCAGAGAAGCCTGGAGCACTTTCCCGGGGTCAGGGTGTGGAATGTCTCCGCGGCCAGCCTGACCCTGCTTGAGAGAATCACCCCTAAGTATCAGGTAGAACCTTCTGGAAGTAGTTTTGAACAGAAGCCTAAAGAAGAAAAGCACACACACAAACACACACAGACACACAAACACATACAGACATACACACAGACACACACAAACACACACAAACATACACACAGATACACACACAAACACACACACAGAGACACACAAACACACACACACACAAACACACAGACACAAACGCACACACAGCAGAAGCCGGGATGACTCCCAGCTGGCTGGGCAGAGTTGTCGAATATTGGATGTGTATAACACGATTGAACTCATCCTCTCATTAGTGACCTTTGCTTAGGTTGAATCATTTCCTTTGGACATAAAAGAAAATGCCCCGATTGTTTTTGACAAGTTCGCTTCGTCTTTGAAAATATTTTGCAAAGCTGCTTTTCTCCCTTTGGAAGCTTCAAACTTCCTCTAGATTTTGTCTACTGACCTAAGCAGACAATTACACAATGCTGTTGGTTGAGAAAATCCTTGATTTAACGGGAAATTGTTCGCGCTGGAGTTAAGGGGTCTGTTAGACTTCAGGGCTGTACCTGCCCCGTTCCAGACCCCTCCGACACGTCTCAGCTCCTCATCTGCCTCCCGCTGTCCCCACCTCACCTTCCGTTCTCCTGTGACCTGCAGAGACACTAGAAAGAGGAAATGGACCAAGAGCTGGGTTCAACTGACACTTCCTTAGTGACACTTGTCCGTCAGGCGCAGGGAATGAAGGAGGAGGGATGGGTCATGATTCTTGCCCTCTGGCCCCAAACCACAAGCGCGTCTGGGTGAGGCCGGTGCGGCCACAGGAGGGGTGAAGAAGGAGCCAGGGCTTTGCAAGGACGAGGACGAGGACTGCTCAGCCACAGCTGCCCGGGAGGGAGGGGGCAGGGCCAGAACCGAAAGTGGGTCAGCCGGGGTGGTGGCCTCTCCTTTGCCTTCATTACACAACAGGCAGCAAAGAAGGAAATCGGGAAAATCACCCAGGTCCTGCCCCTTAGCACATCAGATGCTTTTATTTTTCCAAGTCCTTTCCAGACGCTGGTGACGTCCATGCACAAAGGTTACGTTGTGGTAAACACAGCACGAGCCCGGCCCTGCATGCAGCTGGCCTCACTCAGCCGCTCACGCTGAGCTGGTCTCCCCGGCGCTGAGCTCTGTCTCATGGAATGTCCCCCGTGCCACCAGCAGCGGTGGCTGTGCCAGCTTCCTGCGACGTGCGTGCCACTGGCGGTGGTTGTTACCTGAACCGTTTATCGTCTGCTAAACCCTGAGCCTCCTTGTCACATGTTTTCGTTTCCTTGACAAGTAGGAAGGTTGCATGTGCATCGATTCTTCCGTTTGCTAAGAAAGCTCCTCTTGTCTGGTTACCTGAGCGGGTGCTGGGGCCTCCCTGCACCTGCTGCTGTGCTCGTCACAGCGCGGGACCTACGGCTGCTCTGCCAGGACTGAGCGGAGTCTGGGACACCAGGGTTTCGGCGCTAAGCCCAGGACGCTGATCATCCTGACTTTGTGTGACAGATTCAGCAATCATGCAGTTAGCATTCGACGAATTCTTTCCCACCCTCCCAAATAAGCCTCCCTTCTTCCTCTTCTGTGACAGAAGTAATAGGGTCGTTGTAAGAAATAAATGAGTTAATGTATTAAAGCACTGGGAACAGCTCCGGGACACAGTGCTTGACAGATGGGGGGAGGGCATGGCACGCTGACCGAGGCTGCCGGGTTTGGATCCGGCCGCTTGGTCCCCTCCTCGGCAACACGACGGTGACTGGTTGTGCAGAGTAACCACGCTAATCCACGCAAACACATTCTCTTTACAGTAGTAGAAATAGTCATGACATGCACTGATAAATGCCATCATCGATCACCTACCATGCCAGACGCTGCCGGGGTGACCAGCCATCCCGCTTCGCCTGCATTGGTCTGGGTTTGGCACTGAAGGTCACGTCCCAGGGATCCTTCCGTCCCAGCAGACCAGTGGCCGGGCACCCAGCACTGTGCGAACCCTGAATGATCTCATTTCCTCGTCCCGACATCTCTCCGCTTCACACACACAAGCAGCGATTCCACGAGATTCAGAAGTTTGCCAGGTGACGCAGGTGGTGAGGGGCAGAGGGCGCCAGCCCAGGACCTGAGCGTGTCTCACCTGTGACGGCGTCTTGGCTGGGAAGGGGCTGGCCGCTGCCTGGAGGACGATTCATGGTCACCTGAGATCATCTTCATTTAAAAAGTTGTGATATCATATGGACAACGTGACAGTTGCCATCTTTTTCAGTGTGTATTTCAGTGGCGTTACGCACATTCCCGGGGTTGTGCAGCCCCGTTTCCTGAGAGGTTTCTTCGCAGTTTTTACCTTTGGGCAGGTCCAGACTCCGCAGGCCTGGACCATCCCCACCATGTCCGGCGCCTGTGCCGGGGGACGGGTCCCCCTGGGAGAGCTCTGGGAACTGCCAGCCATTCTGCCGTGAGGTGGGCGTCATCGGGCTGTGATGACACCAGTCCCAGCGAGGTTCAATGAGGGCCACGGCCACACACGTGTCACCTCCCCCTCCTCTTCTTCCTCTAAGCGTGTCCACTGAGGTGCCGCAAGGGACTCCACAAGCTGGGGTCAGGCGTGAAAGGACGGGGTCGTTTCCTGACGGTGTTTGGAAGGGAGAGGAGCCCCCGCCCCACCTGGGCAGGTGCTCTCAGTCAGGGAGGCGGAGCTCCTGCCTCCCCGTCAGGTGACCCGGGGCCTGGCGCTGGGAGACCTGCGATCACACTCGGTCCAGAGCCAAACCTGCAGCACGTGAGCGCGTCCCGGTTCAGGGGCTGCTGAGGACACGGCCGAGAGTCCCCGCACAGTACGGCAGCACGGCGCTCTCGGGAGGCGTGAGCTCTGAGGGGCTGCGCCACCAGCGGGTTCGCTAGGGGTGAGGGCCGTCCCCCCGCCCCGATTCCCGCAGCCCACCCTGTCTCTGAGCTCTCCTGGGATGCTCTCCCCATTCCTGCTGGTCTCGTGCGGCTGTAGACAGCCGTCTCCCGCGGGGCAGAGCCACTGTCACTGCTGCCGTGCGTCAGGTCAGCCTGTGGGCGCCCAGTGACCTACCCTGCCACCGCGGAAAGCAGGTGCCTTAGCGGCTTGGTCCTGTGCCCTCTACGGCGAAGGACTGCAGTTCGCAAATACAAAATAATACCACTAAGCACTTTCCACGTCCCAAATGCCACGCTGTGTTATAGTATGAATGTCATGCCAAAAATCATTAACCTGCCATTCTGCTTTAATCTGCCATTTTGCTTCTGTAAACCTGCTTGCTCCTGCTTGCTACCCCAACACAGAAATTCCTGAGTACCACACCCATGTTTTGTGTAAACAAGATAAGGCCCAGAGCCCAAACTGCCCAGGTCATGGTACACCAAAGGTAGGAAAATGATGGCTTGAAATGAGACCAATCAGGAGCAGGAATGATGGATTAAAACTGGACCAATCGGGAGCCAACATGATCAGCAATTTTTGAAGAAGCCAATGAACTAAGGGGGAGGGGGGTGGTGCGCCCAGCGTGTGGTGTGAAACTAGCGTGTGGTGTGTAACCTGCAGCAGGTGTGGTGTGAAACCTGCAAAAGAGTATAAAAGCTTAATTTTTACCCCAGGGCAGCGTCCTAGTTCGTGGACAGGCCACTGCGTTGGTGCTCTGGGACTTGGACCCTGGCTCGAGCTAGTAAAATAAACTCCTTTGCCGTTTGCAGCCTTGGTGACTCTGCCTCTCTGTTCCTGGGGCTGAGGGGAACTGGCTCTAACAGCTACTGCTTTCCGACCCTCGGAAGAGCCCCTGTGGCAGGGCAGGGCAGGACGGGGTTGTCCTCTCTTTCTCTCCTGTGGGTTCTATATTTCCACTAATGCAAACTAAAATCACACAGTCGCAGTCCTTTTATTTTGTTTATTTTTATTTTTTTAGAAACAGGTCTTGCTTGCTCTCTTGCCCAGGCTGGGGTGCAGAGGTGCCAGCACAGCTCCCCGCAACCCCTCTCCTGGGCTCCAGCGATCCTCCCGCCGCAGCCTCCAGAGCAGCTGGGACCACAGGCGGGCGCCACCATGCCCAGCCAAGTTTTGAAAAGTTTGGTGGAGATGGAGCCTCGCTATGCTGCTAAGCCTGGTCTCCAACTCCCAGCCTCGGGCAATCCCCCGCCCTGGCCTCCCAAGGTGCTGGGATTACAGGCATGAGCCACCGAGTCTGGCCCCTTTTTTTAATTATTGAAAGACTGGAGTGAGTTCAGGGGGGTGTTGCAAGGAGGGGGAGTGGCCTGGACAGAGAGCAGGAAGCCCGCCTGGCAGCCCCCCAGGGTGAGGCTGGAGGGGTTTCGGGGCCTGCAGAGGCCGGCCGGAGTGCCCAGAGGCCCCCAGAAAGCCACGGGCTGGCAAGGGCAGGGGAGGAGGGCAGGACTCAGGGCACAAACTGGATTGGGAACACATGCTGGAGGGTTGCGTGCTCTGCGCAGGGAGGTTGAGCTGCGCCTCCCAGGACGCCGTCCTGCTCTGGGACCCGGCTTGGAGGAGGATGTGGCCGAGAGCGCCATCCCAGAGGGGCTCGGGAAGAGCATGTCCTCTGTTCGCTCACTGTGGCCCGAGCACGGTGTGCCTGGTGCTGGGCTCTGCCTGGAATAGTTTGTAATTGACGCTGCCTTCATGACCTTCTCCGGGTTTCCTCTCATTATTTTTTTGGTTAGCAGAAGAGTGATGAGTAATTTTATCTGACTTCACTATGACATCAGCTGGCGCATCTCCTGAAGCAGCCTTTGTCTGCTGACTGCCCTTCGGGGCATATTTACACCGATGTCTCGTTTATTCCCTCCTCTGTGGATTGTGGTTTTCTGGGACAGAAGTAGGTTCCACTTTAGGAGAAAATGGAAAATCCAACTGTTCAATAGATGATAAATCCCATTTCCTCTCTTTTTTCAAAAGATGAGTTGTCAAATCACATGTCAGGAGTGATGATCGTGCTTGAAACTCAAGGCTTCCAATATTTATGCTTGTGGGTTTCCGTGGTATGTTTGGCTGCAGTTTTTACCTGTTTTTTTTTTTTTTTTTTTTGCTTTAATGAAGTTAAAATTAAAGGGTTCACGTCACCAGAGCGTGACCGTGTGACCATCTGTGTTCAGGGGTTACTCCGCTGTTTGCAGACAGGCCCCACCGTCTACGTGTGGGCCACTTTCTACCCACACGTGCTCTGCTCTGAGACGCTGGGGCACTTGGCACCGTGCAGGCACGTGGGTCCCCCCACCACCGCCTGTGCCGTGCGGTCGGCTTGGCACGAATGCCTTCCTCTCCTCATCCGGCCTGATCGTTCCTGCACTTCCTTTCGGCACCAGTTCAGCTCCCTTTTCTCCTGGAACCTTCACGAGGCCCTCCCTGAGGTGGGGCAGGCATCTCTCCTCCGGTTACAGTGCCCTCCATGCCCCGTGTCACTGTCATCGTCAGTGCTGGCCTGGGGACTCCTTGCAGTGACAGCCCTGACTCTGTCTCGCTCACTCCTGTATCCCAGGTTTCTGCACCGGGCATGCACAGAGCAGTGGCTCAGCAAATACACATTAAATGCCGACAAGTATCTGTGTATGCAAGGAATCCATCTGCCATGCCACCTTCTCCGTGAAGACTTCCTGGATTCTTCCAACCTGGGCGGCGTCTCCACCTGCAGGCTTCCTCCGCGCTCCACCTGGGCTTCTCTTTGAACCCTGGTCCCTTTCTGACCTTCCGTGCCATCGGCAAACTGCCTGGCACTTAGGAAGGACTCGTTCAGTGGTCACACAACGAAAGTTGAAAACGGAACTGAATTTGCTCACAGAAGCACAGAAATAATCATTCTGGAGAACTTTGTGCACAGGCACAATTTTCCCCCTTGTATTACAAAAACAACGTTCCTAAGAATCCAGGGAAGAACTTCAGCTCTGAAATGGAGTCGCCGGTCTATGGAGCTTCTTCATCTGTCACGGGCTGTGGAGTTCATGGAATTCTAGAGGCCTGGAGTTTGCAAAGACTTGACGGTTGACCCGTCCTTTAAAGCCATTTGTCTTACAGATTGAGAAGCCGAGGTCTGGAAAGACGGAATAACCCATCCAGGCAGCCAGCGCCCAGCAGAGCGGGTCTCACCCGCACGCACCCTGTCTGCGTGGACACAGGGAGGCCTGACCCCGTTGTGACGCAGAGCTGGTTCCTTGCTGAACCTGACACGCCGGGAATAGGTCCTTCATGACCCGTAAGGACGAAAATGACAAAAAAAAGCAAAGCAAAACAGAAGTCATGGGAAACAGCTTGTAGAAGAAACTGCAGTTATTAGAAGCATTGTAGTAATCTTTGATTTTTGGAATTTTGCAGATGAATTTTGATCTTTCCCAGTAGAAATATGGGCAGAAAGAACAAACAGGACATTCAATTTTAAAAAGAAATGCAAATGGCCAAATTCATCAGGAAAAAAAGTTTACATGAAGGCAGAATAAAACAACCTGTTACCATTTGTCTAGCCTATGAGCACAGCATAAAGATTAAGCAGGGACGCCAGGTGCAGGAGCCCAAACCTGCAAGTCCCAGGGACCTGGGAGGCTGAGACGGGAGCATCGCTGGGGGCCGGGAGCTGGAGTCCAGCCTGGGCAGCATAGCCAGACCCAGTCTTTTTTTTTTTTTTTTTTTTTTGAGACAGAGTCTCACTCTGTTGTCCGGGCTAGAGTGAGTGCCGTGGCATCAGCCTAGCTCACAGCAACCTCAAACTCCTGGGCTTAAGCGATCCTACTGCCTCAGCCTCCCGAGTAGCTGGGACTACAGGCATGCGCCACCATGCCTGGCTAATTTTTCTATGTATATTTTTAGCTGTCCAGCTAATTTCTTTCTATTTTTAATAGAGACGGGGTCTCGCTCCTGCTCAGGCTGGTCTTGAACTCCTGAGCTCAAACAATCCTCCCGCCTCGGCCTCCCAGAGTGCTAGGATTACAGGCGTGAGCCACTGCGCCAGGCAGAGACCCAGTCTTAAAAAAAAAAAAAAAAATAAGCATAGAATAATTTAAATAACAAGAAATTCAAAAAATACAAACGTCCCCAAATGGGTAAATTGCTTAAATATATTATGATGAATTAAAGAGCTATATGGATATGATCTTATTTTGCAGAGATATAATTATCTGAACATATATGTGCATATATACACAGGCATGGTCTGAATGCTGTATAATAATGTGTTAGCAATAGTTAACATAGAGTGGGATTTTGAGTTTTCTTTTTGTTATTTTGCTTGTCTGTATTTACGTAGTATGACGACAGTGCAGTGATTTTGTAATAAGAACTCCTCCCCCATCGACACCACAAAGACTGGAATTTTCTTATGTATGAAGTTTTTTCTTACTTAAAACTACTAATCTATGTTGCACTGATCAGACCTGCTCTGCTTATTTGGTTGTGTTTTCACTGTGTGCACAGGGTAAAGAGATTTCACTGTTTCACAATCTGTGCGTGGGAATGGTGCCCACCTGGAGGGCGACTCCTTTACCTGGCCTGGCGATTAACTCTTAACCACGGAGCCGTGTGCATCGAGCCCCACCTGGAGTTGAGATGGTTTTGGCCGATGAGGGCCAGGAGTGGGAGCCAAGACGCTGCTTCCACCCACTGCCCCTTCCAGGCCGCCCCCTCCCTCACAGCCCCAGCTCCTTCCAGCACATTCCGTCCAGTGATCCGACTGCCCCCAGCTCCGTGCACAGACTGCCTTCCTGGTTGCTCCTCCCGTGTTCAGGAAGGAGCTGCCGCCCGGCTTGCTGCCCCTCCCCCTGCACTCCTGCCTTCATTCCCGGGGACCCCAGTGTCCGGCATCCACCCCGAGGCCTTTCAGTTCCTCAATGTCCTGCCCCCACTGGGGCACAGCCCCTCCTCCCACGGCACCCGCGAGACCCGGCACCCGGGAGATCCGTCCAGGCATCTCGCTCTCCTCCCAACGTGCTTCTCTAGCACCCACTTCAGTAATTCTGTGGCCCAAATCCTTTGATTCCCCCTCTATTCCCGTCAAATTTTCAGCATCCCGTCACCTCCCTGAGCCTTCATCCCCATCATCCTTCAAGGGCCTCCGCCGCCCTGTGCCTTCTCCCGCTGCCGCGTGTGCCCGGCGCAGCTCCAGTCCCGGTGGCCCCCTGAGCTCTCGGGCCCTCGCTCCGGTCGCGTGACTGTCACAGAGGAAAGGCAGACTGGGCGGCTGGATCGGCACGAGGTCAAACCGTCAAACCGGGAGGTGAAGCTGCGAGCAAAGCCCACGGCAAGCGCTTTCCGTCTCCTTGTTGAGCGTGCTTCCTCCCCCAGGATGGCCATTGCGTTGTCTCGGGCAACTTGTCCCTCCGCGTCGCGGGTGGCCAGGTGCTTTCAGCAGCTCAGTGCACTGAGAGGCCAGCTAGTCCCTGTGGTCAGGACCGCGTGGCATTTCGGGCTTGAGCCAACGTCTGGGGCTGAGTGATTCGTGACCCGGGTCTGGGTGTTCCCTCCCCGGCAGCTGGTCGTGGAGAACCTCCTGGAGGCCGTGGGCCTGAGCGACAGCACTGGACGACTCGGCCGACGTTCGGTTTGTAGAACTCACTAGCGCCCTCCAGCCCCTGCAGGCCTGAGCTCAGACGTGCTGTTTCTGCTGTCACACCCGCCCCCCTAGCGACTTGCTGGGTGCCGGGTCCTGACACCAGTCTCAGACAAGATCCAGCAGCCACCACCACCCACTTTGCAATGGCGCCTGGTTCTCTCATGCAGGTGGCACAGCCGGACCCTGTGCTGGACTCTTACTTAACCACATGGTGTTTGTCCTTACCGTGACGTCCTCGGGCACCGTGGATTCCACCAGGCACACGGGCCATGTGGCAGGGCTGCCGGGTCACAGCCTGGGCCTCGAGCAGGGTTCTCCCTTGCCCTGGGCTCCAGCCAGGAAGCCCCAGCAGTCAGGAGCGAGGCTCCCTCGTAGGACCACGCTGACGCCCAGAGCCAGGAGGACAGGGACGGACGAGAGGCAGAGGAGTCAGTTCCTGGTCTCCCTCTTTCTTTTTCCCTCTGAAGTGTGCTCTTCCGTGCAACTGCGGTTTGGTGACGGTCCATCTCTTTCTCCTCTGTAGACAGAACCTACCCACTTCCTCTGAGCTCTCCCTCCGGGAACCGAATCTCGTGTGCGCCCCACCCTGGTGCCGAGTGTGTTTCAGTTTGCCGACTGGCAGGACATAGAAATAGCTCATCCATTCCAAGACATTCTTTTCAACATTTATTTGTTTTGTATTTAAGAACCTCCTGTTAGCATTTAGGGATGTAAAGTTAATTTTTTGTCACCTGTTATTTCTTTTAAGAGTCTAAACCAGCATTGTCGAGTAGAAATATAATATGAGCCACATATGTAAGTTTAAATTTTCTAGTCGCCACATGATAAAAGAAAAGAAACAGGTGAAGTTAATTTTAATGATACATCTTACAAAATCCAAGACATCTAAAATACCTGCAGCATGCGTCGCTAGCCGCGTGTGGAGTGCTGGAGAGTCGGGCGTGGAGCGAGGCCGCCTGCTGGAGAGCTCCGAGCCGCACCCGTTCTCAGTGATACTTTGTAGCCAGGCAGGGCTTTGGAGGATACAAAGTCTTCCCCACGCCTTCCCGGGTTTGTGTCTTCACAGAGCAACCCATAGGTCTGTCACCTCCCTGTTAGAGGTGAGAAGCAAAGGTCAGAGACATGAACTGATTTGTCCAGCGTAACCCAGCAAAACCAGAAGCAGCAGAGGTGACACAGATCTGGCCACGCCGTGTCTAATTCTGTCTTGAATAGCAGGAGTTCCCACACTCCTCTCCATGCTCGAATCACTTGTAGGTCTTTTAAAATTTCCAAAGCTCAGCCATACCCTGGAGTCATTAAATCACAGGACCCGGGGGTGGGACGCAGGCATCGCAGGGTTTGAAGCTCCCCGGTGGTTTCACTTGGGCAGCCGCTTTGGGGGGCGCTGGGATACGTCCTTGCCACTCAAGGTGTGGTCCCAGGACGTGCAGCATCAGTGCCACTCAGGGGACTTGCCTTGTCGGAAATGCATCGTCTCAGGCCCACCCAGACCGACCGAATCAGAATCTGCCTTTTAACAAGCTCTTCCCGGAGTTTCTGGTGCACAAGAAAGTTCGAGAAGCTCTGATGTGAAACTCGGCATTCTTCCTTCAGACGAGAGAGCGCGTGTCCCGCACACCCTCGCCGGGGTTACTGCGAGGGGCACAGCCACGGTTCCCTGCTGCAGCCTGTCTGTTTTCATTAAGTCCATATAACGTAAATATGAAGCTGTTTCTCGGTTTCATTGTGACGGTACTTCTGAATGATTGTAACATACTCCTTTTCTATTGCACAGACTTTGCTTAGAAAGGCTCTAGACAAACCACCCTAAATCTCCTTCCATCCGTTTCTCTCACCTGTAGATGGAATTGCATGTTTGTTTAACAAGAGTTAGACTTTTCCCTGCGTTTGATCAGCAGACGTGTGCTGAGACCACATACCGTACGTGGTGTCGGAAGGCGAGACGGGGAATAAAGAACTGCTGCAGGGAGCCGTGTGCCTTTGAGGGCCCGCAGCTTGTGGCAAAAAGCCAGCACTGGCACTCAAGCGTCCGTGGAGCAGAGCGTGAGACGCCCTCGAGGGTGTGTAGCAAGACGCCCTGTGAGTCACGGGGAGGGGAGGTCACTTCCTGCTACTGGGATTAGGGGAGTTGTCATTAAGGAGGTGGCCTTTGTGCCGGAGGGTTTGGACGTTTGGGTGGAGGGGAGATGTTGATGCAGGAGAGAACACCCTCTTCGATCCCTAGGTGAGCGCTGGGGTGCGTTAGTCAGGAGGCCCGGTCAGGAGGGACAGGTATGCAGCTCCACCTGGTTAAAGCAGGAAGGAAGAGTTTGGCTCAGAGAACCTACAAGTTGAACAACCAACTGGACCGTCAGGAACCACAGACTCAAAGGCTGTCCAGACTCCTCCTTCCTGTCTTTTCTTTATGTCAGTTGCATGGTCTCTCACGCTAGACTGGCTTCCTCAGCGTGATGGAAACACGGCTGCAACAACTCCTGCCTTTTGTTTCCATCCTACACCTTCCAGTGCCAGAGAGGGAAATCCCAGGTGTCTGGTCTGTGCTTCAGAGTAACACGAGAGGGGAGGGAATGGTGGAAACAAGATTGGCCACGAACGGACAGTTGTTGAAGCTGAGTGTTGTGTGCCTGGGGGTTTGTTATGCTGTTTGTTCACTTTTGAATATGTTGGAAATTTAAATTTTAAAAAAATCCCCAAGAAAGAATCGTGCTGGCTTTTCTTGAGTCAGACACCTGCGTCTGGACCAAGCACCGGGGGCCTGGGGTGGCCGTGTGCGAACCGGACAGGTCTGGAGAGAGCCTCACGCTGGGACGGGGGGCAGGAAAGGAGAGAATAAAGGGGGCTGTATTTCCAGGGACGAGGACGGGAGGGACCCTGGGGAGAGGTGATCCGTTCGTGGTGACTCTTGACTGGTTGTTCTCAGCCCCCGTGCCCCTCCCGGGCTCTCGGCCCATGTTCCTGAGAATCGTCACACGGCGTCCACTGGCCGTTCCACGAGTCCCTCTACGCAACATGTTTAAAGTCAAACTCGTGAGCCTCTCCCGTTGCTGGATGCTCTCATCCTCCACTCAGTCACTCCAGCGAGGAATTTCTGAGTCGGAATCTCAGCCTTGTCAGTTCTGCCCCTGCAACCCTGCCCTGCCCCCTCCCTGCCTCCGGCTCCCTGACATCCTGTTCGCAGTCACCTCCATGGCTCCAAAGTCCACGCTGCCTCACACAGCACTTTCAACTCTCTGCAGCACCAGTTTAATCTTTCATTCCTGTACTTCAGGCCTTTAGCGGTTCCTGGTCATCCACAACAAACATAAGGCAGAGCGACCTTTAGTGCTTATACAGTTGATCAAAGTCTGGGCTTAAACTTCCTTTAAAGCTTCTTGCCGTCTGTGCACGCTGGGCTGTATCCACCAAGAGCATCCAGTTCTGCACCACCAGGCACGGTGGCACACGCCTGTAACCCAGCTACTTGGGAGGCTGGGGCAGGAGGACCCCTTGAGCCCAGGAGTGCGAGACCAGCCTGGCCAGCTCAGTGAGACCCCATCTCAGGAAAAAAATTAAATAAAAATTTTTGGCCGGGTGCAGTGGCTCACGCCTGTAATCCTAGCACTCTGGGAGGCCGAGGCGGGTGGATCGCTCTATGTCAGGAGTTCGAGACCAGCCTGAGCAAGAGTGAGACCCCATCTCTACTAAAAATAGAAAGAAATTATCTGGCCAACCAAAAACATATATATATAGAAAAAATTAGCCGGGCATGGTGACACATGCCTGTAGTCCCAGCTACTCGGGAGGCTGAGGCAGTAGGATCACTTAAGCCCAGGAGTTTGAGGTTGCTGTGAGCTAGGCTGACGCCACAGCACTCACTCTAGCCCGGGCAACAGAGTGTGACTCTGTCTCAAAAAATAAATAAATACATAAAAAAGAAATTTTTAAAAAGTGTTACAGGTCTTTTAGAATTTGTCTAGGTGGTTTTCCAGTTTTCATGGGAAAACTCACTCAGGACATTAATAAAATTATTTTTAAAAATAAATAAAAAATAATTCTTGTCTACTTTTGTATATGGTGCTTCCTTCTATTTATTTATTTATGTATAATTGACAAATAGTAATGGCGTATATTTATAAGGTACAATGTGATGTTTTGATCTATGATATGTGTATTGTAGATAGATTAAATCTAGCCATAATAATTAACGTATCTATCACCTCACCAACTTATTTTTTTGTGGTGAGAACATTTAAAATCCATACTTTCAGCAATTTTGAAATATACAATGCTATGGTGTATTAACTGTGGTCTCCATGCGGTGGAGATGTCGGCGGTCCCCAACCTTTTGGCACCAGGGATTGGTTTCATGGAAGACAGTTTTTCCACTGAAGACAGTTTTTCCAGGGACAGGGCGGGGGGCTCAGGCAGTGATGTGCGGCCCAGTTGCTAACAGGCCATGGACCGGTGCAGGCTGTAGCCCGGGGCTTGGGGACGGCAGGTCACTAAAACTTACTCCTCCAGTCTGACTGCAGCTTCATACCCTTTGATCAACAGCTCCCTCTCCCCTTCCCCCCCTCCCCACCAGCCTCTCGAGACCTCCTTTCAACTCTGTTTCCACAAGACTGACTGTTTTAGATTCCACACGTGAGACCGTGTCGTGTTCATCTTTCTGTACCTGGCTTATTGATCCCAGCATAATGTCCTCTAGTACATGTGTGTTGCCTCAAGTGACAGGATTTGCTTCTTTCGAAGGCTGTGCAGTGTCCCCCTGGGTGTGTATCCACCTCATCTGTGTTCATTCCTCACTGCCAGGCACTCAGGCTGCGTCCGTGTCTCGGCTGCTGTGAGTCATGGAACAGGCACCGAGAGCAGATCTCTCAGACGCCGGTTTCGGTTCCTTCGGACGTGTGCCCGGAAGTGGGAGTGCTGGGTCACGTGGTCATTCTGTCTTTAGTTTTTTGAGGAACTTCCAGACTATTTTGCAAAATAGCCGTACTTGCTATTTCTTCTGTATGAACACATCGGCCCAAGTCTACAAGACTGAGCTTCAAACTCGTCTCCTTTATAGAAAACCTCTGGCTTCTCCAGTCGTCACTTCCCCTCGTGCTATCTGGGATGCTGTCTCGCTGTGGCACTTCTAATACCGCGTGTGGATTTGAAGCAGGGACATGACATGAACATGTTTTATGGGGGACAAGAATTGAGGCGGAGACTAGAGGCTGAGACAACAATCTATGCAAGAGAAGACCATGGCTTGGATTAAGGCAGGGATGGATTCGATGACAGCGGAAGTTAGAATTGGCAAGACCCAGATCAGTTGGAAATAGGGGTGAAAAAGAAGGAGGCATGCCGTTCGCTGAGTTGGGAACACGGGGGAGGGTCCAACCAGGTGGGACGGGTTTGGGGGAAGAGACTGAGCTCAATTTTGGACATACTGAGCAGAAGGGGCCTGTGGATCATTCTCGTGGAATAGCAGTTTGAAGGGTGAGCAGACAGGTGGGCTGGTGCTCAAGGTGTAGATGCGAGATCGCCCGGAACGAGGTCTGAGAATGAAACTGAACATCTGCACCTGAGTGTGTGAGCGTGCAGAGTGTTTTCACATCAACCCCTTCCATCCTCACTCCACAGCTACATTATCAAAATAAATATATCGATAAGCGTTCAGTAATCTGGAGGTTTTAATCTGCCAGATTAAAAACATAGCTGTCTTATTTGAGGACATGGCCAATATCAAGATCTGGATGGAGAATGGGGACATACCAACATTCCAACAAGAGGTAATGTCGTTACCGTAAGCAGCGGAGTTATTGATTGAGGAATTGTTGACCTTAAAAATATGTATCCCTCTCTGACTCTCCATATTTTTTTCTCATCTATTCAGGTCAGGGAAAAACTTTTCCAGGCATTTCACACTCAGATGGATTTGCCAAGGGCCTGAGGTGCGGTAGAAGACCCGCCTTAGCACAGCCTATTGGCAGCCGGGGTCACATGCCACAAAGACAGACAGACGGACAGACAGGCCCACGTCGAGGCAATCTCTTGGGAATCGTATCATCGCTTCCCAGGTTTAAGCTGCATCCTGGAAATGAGTGAGACGCGAATGATTTGACCTGTCTCTCTGCGTGAAGGATCCTCGCCACGCTTCAGGGCACCCCAGACGCCATCTCTCCGTAATTACAGGGTGGCTCTTGGGACTGGCTGCAATTAACGAAGCAGCTTCTCAGCTATCATTACATTATCCGTATTTCTAGCATTTGACATTTTCCCAGTGCTCTTTGATCAGATTGTATGTGGGTTGACTTAATCTAAATCTCTGAACATACTTGAGATACCAGACGTTCCTGTTCTCTGGACCTTCTAGCTGGGGAAATGAGGCACAAGTCAGTTGTCCAATGACAGCACCTAGGAGTTAGAGTCCCAAGTCACTTGGGCAGGTCGGGTGATGAGACACTCACAGTGAAGCCAGGCCTGCTTGGCAAGGCTGGGGGGGCCACTGGGCCACTGAGACACTGGGCAGAAGGTAAAAAGACCCTGTCTGGAGTTCAGAGGTCTGAGGGGGACTGGCCCTGCCAGTTCATCGGAACCTCTGGGGCCTGGAGTCCGGAAAGCACCCGGGCTCCAATGTCACAGCAGTCCGGGCTTCTGCTGCCTCCTCCATGAGCTGGCCCTGGCTTCCCTGCTGCTCCCCCGGCGTCCCTGTGAGAAGTTCTGCCCTCGCGACTGGACGGTGGACAGCAGGACGGAGGAGGGAGGGCCGTCTGAATCTGAAATACTGAAAACAGGGTTCCCCACACGGCTTGACCGTGAGCCCCAATTGCAGAGATCATGACAATCCTTCTGTCCCACCCCGCTGGCCTAAACGTTTCACATCCACCCTGGACAGTGTCACCACCCTGACCTGCGGCAGCCCGAGGAAACACCAGTGCACATCACAACAGCCAGCTCTTTCAGTCCCACCTAATGTGACACGTAGCTCTGTCCGTAGACACGTGATTTCCTTTGTCTTACCCTGAAATGTCTGGCAGGATCATACAGAAGTGGTAGCCGTCTGCCATTCTACAGCTGATTCGCAGGGAACACAAGATTCCTTTGTTTCCTTGTAAATCATAAACTCCGTCCCCAAGTTTGTAGATCTGGAAATGATTTGAACATAGGGGTGGATCTGTTAGAAACGTTTTCTTGCATTAAGTAAGAAATGAGATGAATGTTAAATTGTGTGGTGTTTTTTTCCCTTCTGGTTGAATGGTGAACATTATGCTTAAGTCTTGGTTTCTTTGACTAGATGAGTAATCTCAGAGAAGAATAACCTGTCCTGAGATGCCCTCCTGACGTTCAGCATTTGATCAAGCAGAGCTGGCCGGGCTTGTAATGTCATCACTGGGCAAAGTCATTTCCGATGAGTGGCTTTCTGCTAACTCAGCTGGGTCCTCGCTGCTGTGCAGCGTGAGGTCACACACTGTCCCACACTCCAAGGCAGTGCTTCAATCTCAGCTTTCCCTGTCACCCGCCCAACCCCTTCTTGCCCCACTTAGCAAACAACCGTCCACACAATTCTCTGATCAGGTGACGAGCTCCTTCGACTTCCCCATGTACGGCCTTGCAGGTGGGAGCTCCTCTGTGCTCTCAGTCCCTCCTGCCCTCCTTGGCCCACCTGCCATCCCCTCCCGGATTCTCCATTTCTCCTTAAGGTAGCCCCCCCGCCCCCCGCTTGCAAGACACTCAGTCTCCTCTGTCTTGTGAAAGAAATGCCTCCCCTAAAAACCAGTCCCATTTCTCTCCTACTCGTCACCACCAAACTCCTCTAGAACCTACTCCACACCCATGTAGTCAGTTGAACACTGTCCCACCAACGTCATGTCCACCCGGAGCCTCAGAACGCGACCTGATTTGGAAATAGAGTCTTTGCAGAATTAATTAAGAGTCTCTAGATAAAAATCATCATGGATTTACAGCGGGACCTAAATCCAACGATTGATGTCTTTATAACTGATGTCCTTTAACAGAAAGGGGCGGGATATCTGGGTGCACAGAGGAAGGGACAGGAAGGCCGCATGAAGAGGGAGGTGGAAATTGGGGTGCTGCTGCCACAAGCCAAGGGCTGCGTGGGGCCCCAGAGGACACAAGAATCAAGGACACGTTCTGCCTTGCAGCCTTTCGAGAAAGCGTGGCACCGTGATGCCTGGATTTCAGGCTTCCAGAAGTGCGAGAGAAGGGGGTTCTGATGTTTTGAGCTGCCCAGTTTGTGGTAGTTTTCCGTGGCAGCCCCAGGAAGCTGATCCAACCCACTTCTTTCTCCCCCCGCCAGACGTTTGATCAAGAATAGTAACAAAAGTTCTATGGCGCACCTAATATATTACAAGTTCTTCGTGCACACGTCTCATTTGATTTTTAATCTCTCAGCGGTGGGCACCGTTGTCACCCAGACTTACGTGGCTGAGGGGACTGAGGCTTAGCTCACTGGAGGTCACACGGCTGGCACACGGGAGGGTGGGGCAGTGCCGGTCTGTCAGGCTGCAGAGCCCAGACTCCGTGGTGACGGGAACTGGCCGCTGCACAGTCCTCCCGAGTTTGCAATTTGTCCTCCACTCGATCGCACATGTCCTCTTAGAAGACGGTGATGGTTCCTCAACAACTGCGTCGAATGTCCTTTTGTCCCACCCTGCCCACCTACAAGGAAGAGGCTGAGGCACAAAATAACAAAGAGTTTACCTGAGCCCAGCGAGGACAGCTGAGCAGAAGGCTCAGCCCCTAGTGACCTTGGACGTGGGCTCTGTTCTGCCGTTGTCACAGCAGGGTTTTAAAGGCAGAGAAGGGGACAGGAGTGACTGCTGCTCAGGAGTTCTCGGTGGCTCAGGGGTGTCGCTGACGAGTGACTGGCTGCTGTCACAGTGGCCACAGCAGTTCCAGGGAGGGACACGCAGTGCGAGGGGCAGTGGAACACGACTGCTGTCTCATTTTAACACCTCTCCAGCGGATAATCTAAAAGGACCCACATTCCTCAGATAAAAGTTCTTTTCTTTCCTCAACCCCGTCCTCTTGTAACTCTTGCATAATTCTCGCCGCTGTCTTCCCGGGTCCTCTCCCACCACCCTGCGCTTGGACGTTTCCGGCAGCATCTGCTCAGCCTTCTACCTCCGCACCCTCCTCCCGGACCCAGTCTGCCGCTCGCCCTCCGTCACCGCTTCTGCCCCCAATACCTCAAAACTCCACCCTCCTCCGGGGGCTTCAAGCCAGCATTGCCACCTCCCCCCACCCCGGGGTCCTGCAGCAACCCCCCTCGTTAGCTCCCTGTCAACACGCTTCTCTCGAGCTCTGCTCTGACGATGGGGCCACCTCCTCCCTGTGACCAAGTTCATGGTCACATTTGACACCCTCTGTGGCATTATGATGGGCGTATTTCGGTTTTCTTCCAGGATTCCTGGCTCTCAGCTCCTGCAATTTAGCCTTGTTATTTCCTAAGTGACTAGAGCAAAAAGAATGTTTTTTGTCCAAGTATTTGCCTTTTGTTTTTGGCTCCTGGAGTAGCTCCTGAAGGCTGGAGGTGAGAGACACACCTGAGCTCGTGCTGAGCAGGGGAAGTTTGGAAAGGCCCTGGAGCCCCGGGGCGGGGTGGTGGCAGAGGAAGCAGCCTTGTGCCCAGAGGGTGGGAACTTGCAGTCGCACCCAGCCTCCAGGGCATGGGGAACAGGGTTTAACCAACTGTGTCTACACAAGGAAACCTTCATGACAAGCAAAGGAAGGGTTCAGGGAGCTTCCCCGTAGCTGAACCCTGGAGGTTCCGGAAGGTGGTGCCCCCCAGGGAGGGCATGGAAGCTGCACTCCCCTTCCCCCGCCTCACCCTACTCCTCTCTTCATTGTCATCCTTTGTAATGTCCTTTATAGTAAGGAGGTAAATCTAAGTGAAGTGTTTCCCCGAGTTTGTGAGCTACTCTAGCAAGTCAAGTGAGCCCAAGGAGGGGGTGGTGGGAACCCCGGTTCCTAGCCAGTGAGCACCGGGGAAACGAGCTGCGCTGGGATTGGCGTGGGAGGTGGGGCCGGTCTCCTGGGGCTGCCCCTCCCCCTGCAGGGTCTGGCGCTGTCTCCCTGGGGAGAGTGTCAGGACGGCCCCCACGGGGGACCCCGGCTGGCACCTGCTGCAGAGGTGACGGCTTGCTTGGTGTAGAGGGGAACCCCCACATTGCTGTGGGTGAGAATAGAAAAGACACCCTGGGTTTGTTTTCCACACTCACTCGCACCCCAGCTGAGTTAGTTTATGAATTTTATTGATTCTTCTTTCTTAATCTCTTGCAAAACTCTCCTCTCCATCCTGTTATCAATGGCTGCGTCAGACTTTCTCTCTGTTTTGCTTGTGTCAACGGAAAAAAAGCCAAACTCTGTAAAATAATATTAAAGAGATTTATTCTGAGCCAAATTCGAGGACCATGGCCTGGAGCCACGCCCAAGAGGCCTTGAGGAAGTGGACTGGCTGTGGCTGGGTCACAGTTTGGTTTTATACATTTCAGGGAGACAGGGGTTGCAGGTAAAGTCATAAATCAACACGTGGGAATCATACATTGGTTTGGCCCGAAAAGGTGGGCCATCTTGAAGTGGGGGGCTTACAGGTTATAGGTGGGTTTAAAGATTCTTTGGCTTGTAATTGGTTAAAGACATGAAGCTTTGTCTAAAGGCTTGGAATGTTTTAACATAGTTGCTGTTTATCAGAGATAAGCCACCAGGACATAGATTTGTTGTGTAAATTGAGGGCCTGCAGGTTTGTCTCGCATACCCTTAGGCTTGTTAATGGGTTACAAAGGATGTCCCCAAGAAGGGCAGGGGCATGATAAGATAGGTCTGCCCTCCCTCCTCCTGGCAGGCAATTTAGCTTTAGGATATTCCTTTGCCCACAAGGGGGTCCATTCAGTTAGCCAGTGGTGGGGGGTGAGCCTTAAAATTTTATTTTAGTTCACACTTGGTTGCAACAGCCTTTTGGGGGGCTCAGAAAACAGTACCCCGAAATCAAGATCTCAGGAGCAGAAGTGTTTCTCTTGCTTCCTGTCTCTCCTCCCGTTCTTCCCTGAGGCTGGCCGAAGAAAC
>CM052438.1:891316-904265 GCA_028533085.1 Varecia variegata
CTTAACACAGGTGTGCGAACAGGAAGCCCCGAGACGTTGTCAGGAGATGAGACGGGATTAGCTCTGTCTTGTGACCTCGCTCACAGAAGATCTCGGTTCCAGCCTCGCTGGCCGCTCCACTGCCATCAGAGTTCTGCCTCGATTCAGCAGGGTCTGTCCTCGCCGTCCAGATGCAGCACAAGTTCACTTGACTTTGATTCGTGTGCTTGAGGGCCACTCTTTGGTTGATCATATTTACAATTTCTGAATGGTGGTGGCCGGCTGGTCCCTAAAGCGATTCCCAAACTGGTGTGCACAGCGGGACCACCGAGGGAGTTTCAGAGGCTGACGCTGTGTCTCTCCACCAGAGACTGGGATTTATTGGCCTGGGGCATGGCCAGGGTTTTGGAAGTTTTAAAAGAGACTCGGATGGTCTTAACGTGCAGGCAAGTTTGGGGACCGCAGTGTTGTGGGGATTATTGGATACTGACAAAATACAGATAGTGAGTGTGGACCACCCTTCCCGAAAGCTTAGCATCGAAGGGACAAGTGTACATGGAAGCTTGGGTGGGTGGGAGGAAGCCAGGAGGGTACGAGTGTGCGTGTTTGTCTCCCGCCGTGTGGGGAGACCTGGGAACCCTTGTCAGCCGGAAGGAAATCCAGGCAGCCGGGCGCGGTGACCCACGCCTGTAGTCCCAGCTACTTGGGAGGCTGAGGCAGGAGGATTCCCTGAGCCCAGGAGTCTGAGACTAGCCTGGGCAGCACAGCAAGACCCCCATCTCTAAATAAAAAATAAAAACATCTAGGAAGCAATAGAGATTGAAACTGATAGAGTGAGAAGTTTCTAGAATAATCCCTGGAGGTGATGGGTCAGTGGCACAAATGCAGGCATTTATCGTAGGTGGAAGGAAAGGTGACACTTTCTCTCCGTGACAGGAAGCCTTTGGGCCGCAGGGGCAGCGTCACATGGTGACTTTCGTGGATCTGGGGACTTTCGTGGACTTTTGCCTTGGGGCCCCCTGCCACCACTGAAAAAATGAAAAATTATACTTTATGGCCACGTTGTTTTGAAGACAAATATATATGGTAATATTATATACTAAAACATTTTCTTCAACCTAAAAGTTCATTTTTTTCTTCTGATTTTAAAAAGACATGAAAACATCTTCGTGGGTCCTTAAAAGAGTTGTGGGAATTCAAATGCGCTCTGCCCGCCCCGCCCACCGGGTAGCGGGCCCAGAGCAGAGACGAGTTGAGAGCAGTCGCTTCACGCAGTCCTGTTCTTAATACAGTCCACGCGCAGGCAGGGCTGGGCGGGAAGACAGGAGCGGGTCTGGGAGAGCCGTGGGCACAGGAGAGAGGATGTCAGTGAGCGTTGCCGAGCAACCGCAGACACAGCGAGGCAGGGAGGTGGCCCAGGCGGACCTCACGCTGGAGGAGTGGAGCAAGCAGATGCTTCAGAAGGACACCCCCACACGGCACTGGGGGGACCCCTCCCAAAGCAGACAGGGTTATTACTTTTCTAAATACCCCAATGTCTCTCTGTTGCCTACAAAATGAAATAAAAACTCTTTAGCGTGGCACTGAAGGCCTTGAAAAATAATTAGCCGGGCATGGTGGTGCCTGTCGTCCCAGCTACTCGGGAGGCTGAGGCAGGAAGATCACTTGAGCCCAGGAGTTCAAGGCTGCAGTGAGCTGTGATCGCACCACTGCAGTCCAGCCTGGGTGACAGTGAGACGCCACCTCTTTTAAAAAAAAATTTTTTTTAAATAAGAAATAAAAAATATATGTTTATTTTTCCAACATTCCAAAAGTAATCACCTTCATTATAAAAAATCTGGAAACCACAGGGGAATAAAAATAAATAGACATTACCTATAGTCCAGTAGCCAAAAACTATCAGACTAAAGACTGCTGATGTATGGAGACACATGGAGTCCAGCATCGCGTGTCTTAAGAAACTAGTGCCGTTCTAGGCCAGGGGGGATGAGGCAGTGGTGACTGGGAGGTCAGGGTCTTCACCCCGGCGTCCTGGCTGTGAGGCTGCCGTTGTCACCACAGAGAGAGAGAGAAGGGGGTGGGAGAGGGTGAGCCTGCGCAGAAACCACTGCAGAAGACAAAACACGTGCTGTGCCAGACACGTGCACGAGCCAGAGTTCTTCAGAGACAGACTCAGTAGGAGAGAGAGGGAGGCGGGGAGAGAGACAGAGAGGGAGGTTTATTATTTATGGGAACTGGCTCCTGCCGTCACAGCGGCTGAGAGGGACGGTGACACGCTGTCCTCAGGCCTGGGGACCTGGCAAGGGCAGTGGAGCAGGAGCAAATTCACTCTTCCTCCCTCTTCCGTCCTGTCCAGGCCCTGCAGGGGTTGATGACATCTGCCCACGCTGGTGAGGACAGATCTCTGCTCGGTCTCCTGATGGCAGTGCCAGTCTCTCGCAGAAACAGCCTCCCACACACAACCAGAAATGATGTTTCCCAGCTGTCCGGTGGGCGTCCCTTAGCTCAGTCAAGTGGACACATGAGATTCGCCATCCCAGCAGGTACAGCATTGAGAAAGTTCACACAACCAGATCGTGTGGACTCCAAAAGCGAGAGGAGGTAAGAGAGAGAGAGAGAAAGGCCCCTGAGGGTGAGCCACGGGCTGTCATGTTCATCTTTGTATTTTCTGCAGAAACCACCACATTCTGGCTGAAAGACAGCCAGCAGAGCTTTGGTTAACTCAATTATAATAACATTATTTTGTTTTTGTGTTAATAGAAAATTACTTTATCTCTGGGATGTTTGTTTTTGAAGTATCTTAAAATAGCTAGAAGAACATCTTCATTATTCTAAAGTACTTTCTTTCCTCCTTTTTTGTGGGTGTGTTTGGCAATAAAATGACCTTATTATTCTCTTTTAATTATAAAACTAATACATGCTTAGAACTTATAGAATATGTGCATGTACCAGAAACAACCAATGAAACAAACCAAAATAAAACCCCCATAGTCTCACTGGCCAATGATAGTTTTTTCTGGGCTTAAATTTTTAAAGTATATTAAATATTTCTTTGTATATATTTTGTGCTCTGTTTTGTTACCCACAAAAATATTGTGTATATTTTCCTGTCATAATAAATATCGTTCTTCAATTTCCATCTGAATGGCACATCTTAGTCTATTTTCTGAATGCACTATTACTTCATTGGTTTTTAGTGTTCTCAGTTTCTTTTTTTTTTTTTTTGCTATTGTAAACTATGCTGTAATAAACATCCTAGTATTTAAAATCAAAGTGAAAAATGAGTTATTTCCTTAGATTAAATTCCAATCTGCATTACTGGATTACAAGTTTGTTATGTTTTAAGTGTTTCCATATATATTGTCAAGTTTCCTTCCGGAAAGTTGCACAGCTCATGGCTCACTCACCTTGTCTGAGGTCTGTTTCCCCTCCTCACCGTCTCCCCATAGGGTTGGTTTTTTGTTTTTTGCTGCAAACCCTCAATATCATATCATATTATCTCACCTGTAAATAGTACAGAGAGGACTGAAAATTTATGTAGTGAAATCACCCATCTTTTCCTTTGTGGTTTCTGCCTTTAGTATTATGCTGAAAACAACAAACTTTTATCTACATTTTTTCCAGTTGTCTTTTCGTTTCATTAAAAAAATACCTTCTACTACTTGGTTGGGCTTATGAAAAAAAAAAAAAAAAACCTTGACTTTTGATACAATAGAACTGCAATTTTTTCCTATTTAATCAGTTGAATAAGCTAATGTATCCTCACTGATTTGAAATATCAGCTTTATCATATGTAAAATACTTACACACTGTTGGATCATTTTGGTTTCTCTGGTCTCATGTTGCTATTACTATTCTTTTGGAGTATGTATTTTACTATTTGCTATTATAAATTTCCCAGAATAACATTACAAATTAATCATTCATGTACACTGCCTTAATGTGCAACTATCCAAAATTCTGAAAAAAACTTAAAATTGATACCACAGTGTTATTTATTGTTATCTTAAAATTAGATTTGCAAGCTCAGCACATAACAGGCTGTTCCTTCCCACTTTCTACTTTAAAAATTACTTATTAAGTAAACCTTTACTCATGCTTAATTAAACTCAGTCACATTTAAAAAATGTGATTAAAAATTACCAGGAATTTGATTCCGATCCATCGACAGATGTGATTTGAGATCCCATACGAGCTAGGACGTCATGTTTGGGGCTGATTACATGGGGACAGGCAGGACGACACAGTTCCTATCAAGAAGCTCATCAGCCAAACTTCTGCAACCAGTTGCAGGGACTCTGGCCCTCTGTCAAGAATCCATGAATAGAAGATGGGAAGTGACCAGTTGGAAATACAAGTTTGGGGCATCATAGACCGAGCCGGTTATAGGAGCTGTGCAAACACATTTCTGTGGGTGGCTGGCGTTTTCTTTCTTTCAGTCCTTTTCCCTGCAGTGCTGTCCCAGCATTCAGGGCTCTCCCCAGCTGGGTTCCAGCGACCTCAGTTACAACACTTTGGATGAGAGTTGTCAGGCTGAAGAAGATTCTGGGAAAAGATATTTTGCCTCCCAAAGCTTTTAGTGGAACGGTGGACCCCTTACCCCAATTAATGCCAGCATAGATTCCTTGGAAGAGTCTCAAAGTATCACTTACTATATTTTCAAAATTATAAGCTTTTTCTTTCTTCATATTTCAGATGTGTTCATTTAACAGTTATCTCCTTAAAAATGTATCCCGTCTTTGGTCATACTTAGATATTTTTCCATGGGGGAACAAGCAGGATTTAGACATAACTGTTCCTCTATTGACCAACAAAATACTCTTTGTCCGTACTGAGAAAGCAGTTAAGAAGAATCTAAGATCTTTTGCTTCTGATTCCTGAATCAGTTAATGTTGCATTAGGTTACACGTAGCAAACAAACCAACTACAGTGACATAAAAAGACTTAGTTTTTTTCAGATAAGAAGGCTAGACAAATACAGGCCAGAGCTGGGCTGCTATTAAACAATGCCGTGAAGGATCAAGACTCTATCTTTCTTCACCACTATCTTCTGCCGTGAAATTTACCCTCATGGCTGCAAGACGGCTGCTGTGACTCAAATAACAACGCCTGCAACCCAAGCAGGAACAAAGGGAAAAGGCAGAGGGGGAAACACTGCAGCCGAGTCTGGCTCTATTAAAAGTCTCTCCAGAAGATCCCCTAATGTCTTCTGTTTAGAGCCTACTGGACGGAATCCTATCAAGTGGCCATCCTCACAGCAGGGGAGGCTGAGTGGTCGTGGGTCCTAACTGGGAGCATTGTCCCCAGAACAAAATTTGAGCTCTGTTGTTAAGAAAGATGGAAAGAATGTCACAATTCCTTATCCAGAGGACACATACAGACTGCTCACAAAGTGTGACGTTGGCATCGGCTTTGGACCACTTTGCATCTTTCTCCAAGCCCATATTCCAATACAACTGCCCAAATCAGAAGGAACAAGCTTGGTCTCTTGAATGCATTCACTAAATCACCCATTCTTTAATTTATCAATTTAATTAATATGTATTGCACGTCTTCTCTATGCCAGTCATAAGGAAAACAATGGTGAACAAAGTAGACATGATCCCCAACTTCACAGAGCATCCAGTCCCAAATTAAATTTTTTTAAAACAGTAAAACAGGGCAATGTATGTCAGATTCCATGTAGACAAGAAGATTCAATTTTTAAGCGTGAATATCCTTCTCTCGTGGAAATAAAAAATGGATCATTCTCCTCTATGCTTCTGACAGTTTATTTTTATAAAGTGGTCTTAAGCAACTCAACCTCCAGCAGACTAACATGGAAGCCAAAGTTCAGTGTGTACAGGCCAATATTAAATAATAGAGTCCAACGCGTGTAGCTACTTGGAATGTTGTTAGTTCGTCAAACCCGGCTGGCTTAGCAGGATACAGTCATTCCAGGCAACAGACCATGGGATGAACTTGCTAAGGGCAGGAAGGCTGTGTCTTAGACCCCTCTACGTGCCCAAGTCAACTCAGCGGCTGAGTCATGGCAAGTACCTAGTGCAGCAAATACACTTGCTGATCTGAACTCAGAGTTAGACCCTCCTCCACCAGGATGATAGGAACTACACAGGAATTCTTTAAGGTCTAAGTGGACAGCTGGTAATACCTGACCTTCACATTTTATGGGACAAACATTATTTCTGTGCTACATGCTAAAGTTTCCCAACCAATATGCCAAGGCACACTGACACACTTACTGTGGACGTGTTAGAGATGTTCTGAGATAGGAAACCCCGTAGCCCTGGGCAGCATGGCCTCTCATCTCAGTGGGCCACACAAACGCTCCCGTGTCTCTACGTGGCAGGAGGTGGGAAAGGTTTGGTGGCCGTGCTCTCTGGCATGGAACTTCAGGGTCTCCATTTAGTCTTCACACAAACCTGAACCAAGATAACTTCCGGGGGAATAAGTGCTCTTTCAGCCCAGCCCTGCATAGCCATCTAACGGGGAATTACACTGAATCGTGCTCCACAAATCCTTTGTGGAATGAGATAGGACAGACATAAGCAAGTATCTGGCGTTCACATTTTCCTAACCACGTGAGCACTGCCGCCAGACCGTCTGGTGTACCAAGGCTGTCTTTTCCACCAGCGGAACAGAAGACACGAACCCGAGATGCTCCTCAGAGCCCCTGCCCGAGCCAAGGGCTATTCCAGTCCTGTTGACCGACAGGTGAGAGGAGTGGCACTTGAGGAAGACTGACTGGGGGGTGTCAGAGACCTTTCATCTCAGCTCCCAAAGTTCTGTTCTTCCTCTGAATTAGATTAGGGAGCAACGTCCTGGCCTGTGACCTTAGCTCCCCACGGGAATACCACACTGAACCAGGATCCAAGACCGGCTTCTTTTAAGAGGAGTTGATTTTTTTTTTTTTTTTTTAAGGCACGTAAAAACCTATTCCGAATCTTCTGCGGATGTCCGAGTTAGACTGGCAGGTACTTGGGAGCAGGGACTGCCTTACGTTTTGCAGCTCTAGCGCCAAACGCAGCGGGTGCTGTGAGCATGAAAAAAATATTATACACATAGATGTTGAATATAAGAAACAAAGTATCCAAGCAAAGTAGAACAATGTATAGCGAGTTATAAAGATTTTAGGTGAACAGTTTCACCAGGTGTGAATAACTTCAAAACAGACTTCAAATATGTCGTCTGAACAGGCTTTGGCACCGGGTTATTTTAAACCAAGTTTGCATAATCTGAAAATTGTTTTAGTGAAGAAATGAATGGCCTTTTAAAAACCAGGTCCGGAAGGCTATTGAAATCAGGATGGGCAAACCCATGTAGATGAGGGTGCTCAAAACGTTCCCTGTGTAAAAGCCACAGCGAAAGTTACCGTTCTCAGGACAGCTGCGAATTAAAACAACAGGTCGGAGTGGTGATGGTGTCAACTCTGAGCCTGGAGCTGCTGGCGGTCAGGGCAGAGCAACTCCCGCCAGTTCCTGAAAGCGGGTCCAGCTGCCAAACCAGGAGGAGAAGGGGAAGCACAGGAGGCTCTGGGAAAACTGGCACTGGAGCACACACAGTTTCAAGGCACTGAGAGCTATATTTGAAAAACCATTTCGAGGTGACTGCCAAGATTACAGTGGATTTGAATCAGCGTAAGAAATGATTAAGGACATTTTAAAATGCTGGACGCAAAACAATTCTAGAGAAACAAACTGTAAAGGACACCAAGTACCTACTTGCTACCCCAAAATCTACCCCACGTGGAACTAGAAAGGACAACAGGGTTTGTCGCTAAATACAGGACAGTCCTGTTACAAGAGCTGACTCTGCAGATACAGGGACGTATAAAGGTCACACCCTGGCCCTGCAAAGGTAACACTGTCGCCACATCTAGAAACAGCCTCTGGTACAGGGAGAACACACCGGTGGCCATCCTGTCCCTCAGCCCCAGGACCCCTCGCGGGGCGGGACCTTTGGGCACTCAGGCGGGTCAGACAGCAGCGCGGACACCAAGAGCCGGACCTTTCGGGTTCTCTCCAGCTCTCTTCGCCCCATTGCTTTGCAGCAGATTCCCAGGGGCCTCCGCCCGTGGCAGAAACTTGGATTTGGGGAAGGGAGTCCCGCGGGGGAGAAGGGCGAGGGGAGCGGTCCGCTCCGGGAGGACACACGCCCCTCCACGGTCCCCTCCGGGGTCGGCCCAGCTGCCCGCGCAGAGCCCCTAGCCCTGACTCGGACCCCGGGCTGCGCAGCGCCCCCGCCGCCCGGTCCCGGGACGCGCCTCCGGGCAGGGCAGGTGCCCGCCCCGCGCCGGGAGCCCCGCCCAGGCCCAGCCCGCGCCGCGGTCCCCGGAAGTGGCGGCGGGAGCGCAGCGGCGCGGGGGGCGCGCACGAGCCGGCCATGGCCGCCGCCGCCGGCTTTGTGTGCCGCGCGCGGGCCGCGGTCGCCCGCGCCTCGCTCGGGCTGCGGGGCCGCCGTTGACCCGCCCGGCTCCGAGCGCCGCGCCCGCCCGGCCGGCCCCGCCTCCGCCCCCGCCCCCGCTCGCCGGCCCGCGCCGCGCGCCCTCCGCGCTCCGGGCCAGCCAGGGCCGGCGGGCGCAGCCGCCCCGATGCCCGAGCCAGGCCCCAGGATGAACGGCTTCTCGCTGGGCGAGCTGTGCTGGCTCTTCTGCTGCCCGCCCTGCCCGAGCCGCATCGCCGCCAAGCTGGCCTTCCTGCCGCCCGAGCCCACCTACACCGTGCTGGCGCCCGAGCAGCGCGGCCCCGGCGCGCCCGCCCCGGCCCCGGCCCCGGCCGCCGCCGCCGCCGCCGCCGCCGCCGCGGCCCAGCCGGCGCCGCAGCAGCCCGAGGACGGCGCGGGCGCGGGCCCCGGCGCGTGCAGCCTGCACCTGAGCGAGCGCGCCGACTGGCAGTACTCGCAGCGCGAGCTGGACGCCGTCGAGGTCTTCTTCTCGCGCACGGCCCGCGACAACCGGCTGGGCTGCATGTTCGTGCGCTGCGCGCCCTCCAGCCGCTACACGCTGCTCTTCTCGCACGGCAACGCCGTGGACCTGGGCCAGATGTGCAGCTTCTACATCGGCCTGGGCTCGCGCATCAACTGCAACATCTTCTCCTACGACTACTCGGGCTACGGCGTCAGCTCGGGCAAGCCCTCCGAGAAGAACCTCTACGCCGACATCGACGCCGCGTGGCAGGCGCTGCGCACCCGGTGAGCGGGCGGGGGTCGCGGGCCTGGCGCGCAGGTGTGGGGTGGCGGAGGGGGCCTCGGGGGCCTCTGGAGCGGCCTGCGGGAATGGGGGCTCCTCCTCCGGGGCTGTGGGCGAGTGCAGAGCTCCCGGGCCTGCTTCCACACTCTCCGAAAACCCGCCCGTCCTCAGGTTCTTGGAGAGCTCAGACTCGGAGGCTTTTGCCTGGATTCGCACGCCTGGGTGCCACCGGCCCACCGGCTGGGCTTTTGTGGTTACCGCAAGTGGCAGCGTGCGGGTGCCTCGGTACCGGGCAGAGAGCAACAACTTGGTTGTCCTTCGTTTGTGTGAGCTGACCCAGAGACTGCAGGTCCTCAGGCTGTTGTGACCTTGGCAAGGCACAGGAGTATCTGGGCCTCAGTTTCCTTCCCTGTACGGTCAGTGGGTGTCACAGGGTGACCTCTAGCAGACTTGTAGGTTGTAAAGTGCCCACAGGCCACGTCTGGGCAACCTTGGAGGCAGCTGGAGGGGGGATGGTCCAGGAGTTTGCCTCCTGGGGGGTGTAGAGTAGCTGGCCGGTGGCTGCTGGCCTCAGCGATGGCCCAGGATAAGTTTGAATCCTACAGGGTTCAGGGGAATCTCTTGACCTTGAATTAGCATTCAGAGGACTGCAGAGTATGTACTGAGGGCCGTTTACATTCCAGGCACAGACTCGGGGCGGGGGGCGGGGGGCGGGGGGGGGGCATAGTTTAGGGGTCAGACCTGGGGAAGCCGACAAAAAAACTTGGGTTTCATTCTTGGTTAGACAAAGGTCCGGGAAGTGGGCAAGTCAGGTCACCTGTTTGTGCTCCAGTTTGGGTGTCTGTGACCTTTCCCACCTCCTTCGTAGCAGTGACGGTGAAAACACCTGGGGTCAGGTGTGTCCATAATGAGATGTGATTTCTTCAGATGCAACAGTCCCCATAGTAAGTACAACGGGCGTTATTGTCACCATGGACCCTCATATCGTTTTTACCTATAACCTACTTGGTTTCAGGCACAGAGCCAGCATGGATGATTTTTCCATGCATGTTTATGTATGTGTGCTTATGTTTATAAATGACCCCTTGCCTGTCTGGGAAAATGGCTTGTCCGACAGGGAAGTACTTAGTATTTAACATACCTTGTGTGTTCTCCTACAGTCCGGAAGGGGTGCCCTCATGTGGGTTACAGCTTTTCAAAAGTGGCTGAGGCAGATGAGAATGTATGATATGCAGATGTATTGGGTGAGAATTCCCGAGCAGTTAAAAGTCACCTGTTCCCGTGAAGGGTTTCAGAAGTGTGTGTCATACACAATCAATAGATTGCTGGAGTTTGCTCTTGGTAAAGGTATTAAAAATAAGGTTGGCGTTAGATCTTTTTAAAGGGAAACATGAAAATCCTACCCTGAGTAGATTTTATTTAAAAATTTTTGTAGAATGTTGCTCTTCTGTGTGCATGTCTGCGTTAATATAAAAGCCTGCCACGGGGTCAATCCTCTGCCCTGAACATGCAGGTGTGGCTGTGTCACGACATAGGAGAGGCGTAGCTATTTCCTGGAGACTTTTTTATCATACTGAGTTGATTAAAGGGCATTGTTTCGGATAATGTTAAATTTTATATTACCTGATAGTATATCTAAGCCCATGGTTTGTGTAATATTATGTCAGAACTCCTATTGAAATTGATTTATTCACCTGTAAAATAGATTAGAATTTAAAAGCTAAATGAGAATCTTAGAATATGAAGAAACTTAAAAAACCTCTTGTCCTATGCTTTTCAAACTATTTTGACCGTGACCCCACAGTAAGAAATACATTTTAGGCCGAACACGGTGGCTCACGCCTGTAATCCTAGCACTCTGGGAGGCCGAGGCGGGAGGATCACTTGAGGTCAGGAGTTCGAGACCGGCCTCAGCAAGAATGAGACCATCTCTACTAAAATTAGAAAAATTAGCCAGGAGTGGTGGCGCCCACCTATAGTCCCAACTACACGGGAGGCTGAGGCAGGAGGATCGCTTGAGCCCAGGAGTTTGAGGCTGCTGTGAGCTAGGCTGACCCCACTGCACTCTAGCCCGGGCAACAGAGGGAGAATCTGTCTCAAAAAAGAAAAAAAAAAGAAACACATTTTACATCTTGATCAAGCACACACATACACATTTGTATCTGTATATTAGAAACAAATGTTTCACAAAACAGTATTTATTCTGTGGGCAATGCACTTAGCAGAACACGTTCTGCTTTATTTCACTTTAAAAAATAAAGAAATAACAGGCTGGTTGTGAACTGCTAAATCCATACTTGTGGGCACTGCTCATGTTCAGCCACCTCGCCTGAGATCATCTCACGGGGAACCAGCAGTCAGTCTTGTGACTCTAGGTTAGTGCTGTTCCCTGCACCATGCAGTCCTTGTTACCAGGTTTCTCAAGAGGCGCATTTGTTTTCTACTAAAGAGGAGTCACCCGATTGCGGAGCTGATCACTGCCTTAACCGCCTTCCTTCAGCTTGTGCCCTGGGTGTTCTGTGAGCTTCTGCCCTGGTCTTGCCAGGGACACACCTGTGCTCTGTGCAGGTGCAGCTCCTTTCAGGTCACTGCCCGGCAGGAGCACCCTCTGCCCAGGCCCCCATTCTTCTGTGGCTGGGTCGGACCCTCTTCTGTACCCCCCGACCCTCATGTCTTTGGGGATCTCTCTCTTTTCGGACCTGGTCAGCCACACTGCTCGGGACACTGGTGGGAAAGCCTTGTCCTGAGTCACCCCCTCCCTGTACGCAGATTATGCCCCCGGGAGGTGCGTGTGGCAGTGCCCTGCAGCCCTCAGTACCAGGCCAGGACCACCCCCTCCTCACCTTCCCGTCCGGCCTTTCGTAGGTGCCCTTCTGCTGTGTGGAGACACTGGATCCTCACTGGACCCCAGCTGGATCGGGGACCCTTTGTGTTCCCGGTGCCCTGGTGCCGGCTCCTCTGCCTGCGGTCATCACAGTGTCGCTGTGTGTGCTGTTTAACTGTGTCCGTGCTAAACTGCAAGATCCTTGAGGACAGGGACTCTGTGTCTTCTCTGTTGCCAACAGTTGCTGGCAAAGTGTCTTAAAATAATAGGCACTCATGACATGTTTGTTTAAAGAGTTGGACACATGGGCACCCCATAAGTAAATGGGATAAATTCAGTGTTTCCTCAGGTGAATTCTTACAAAGACTGGGGTCTGATTTTACCTTCGGGGTTCAGCATCCATGGCTACAGCCACAGACACAAAGGGGTTCAGACGCATTGACTTGAGGTCCACCCCACGCTGTGTCCATTATGCTGGTGTTGCTGTGATATTGAAACATCCGTCTTGAACAGAGGAGTAATAATAATCCTTCCTTAGTGTTTGCCTTTTCTCCGTTACCTGAGCCAGCTGCTGTGGGTGCTACAGGGAGCTGCCCAGCCCCGCACAGGCCACTCCGGACACGAGGGCCCCCACGCGTGGGAAAGGCCACGAGGCCCCTCACATGATAGGTAGTAAAGTGGAAACGTCATCTCGAATAAGGGTTTCAGGAGGAAGCACATTTAGAGGTGAAAAGCCTAGGATTTCTACCTGAGTTTGATTAGGGAAAAGAGAAACAGAACATGTGAATAGTCTGACCTAAGGTGAAGCACAGTGATGCTTCTAGAAAGGAAGTGGAGCATTGGCTTGCAGCTGAGTGAAGGCGGCTGCTGTGTGAGCATCCCATTAGGAGGAACGGGACTCTTAGGAACAGACCTGTGGAAGCTGAAGGAGGCCCAGTGTCTTTTGGGGTCCATGCCGA
>CM052438.1:904365-941744 GCA_028533085.1 Varecia variegata
CCCCCCCCCGCTGTGCCCCCGCTGCCCCCCCCACTGTGCCCCCACCCCCGCTGTGCCCCCGGTTGCCTTGCTCTGTGGCAGGATCAGAATCTGCCTCTCACCCGCATCCCACCAACACTTACTATGGTTCTTTCCTGAGGGCCTTGCTTTTCTCTAGTAATACAGTTGCAGACGATCTGACAAACTAGATCATCTTCTGTGTTAATGGGCAGTAACTCTGTAATGTATTCTCTTCTAAGCGTGTTTGTTTTACTGAGGGTACTCTTGGAGGCTCAGTCTTAACTAAAATTCAGCCTTAAAACTCTAATGGTGCCATGGCGTATTAGTGGAAGAAGCAGTTAAGTGATGTAAGTCACTTAAATCCTACTGTCCTGGGGTTACTTAGAGCTTACTTTTAAGGTCACTCCCTACCTTCTATTACTGCTTCTACTCCTCACTCTCCGAATTACTGCTTCTACTCCTCACTCTGCTCTATTCAGTATTGATAATCCCACTTAAGACTCAGAAATCTGGCTTTAGGAGTTGCAGTGTTCATTTGGTGGCAGCTTCACTCTCTGCACGGGATTTTGCTTAGGCTTCTGCTGAAACCATAAATCTGCTTCACTTTGAGAAGCCTGTGTACAGGAATCCAAAACATAAACACACATGCACTTAGTAGATCGTTATTTGGATAACAGGATCTTTTTTGTAGGATTGTTTTAAATAACAGGCTTCCTAATTTTGTCTGAAAGATGTGATTTACCAAAGTCAGACAAACACAAAACCTTTTAGACTAGGAAAATTAGTTCCAAGTCCCGCACTCCCACCAATTCACTATGTCACTATCTTAGTCAGCTTTGTGCTGCTCCAACAAAATAGCTGAGACTGGGTAATTTATAAGGAAAAGAGGTTTCTTTCCCACAGTTCTGGAGGCTGGGAAGTCCAAGAGCAGGGTGCTTGGCAGGCTTGGTGTCTGGGGATGGGGGGATGCCCAGTCTCCGCTTCCAGGATGGGGCCTTTAAGCTTCCTCCAGAGAAGAGCAGGTGCTCCCCAAATAGCAGAAAAGCCAGAGGGGGAGGAGGTGGGGAAGGGGGAAGAGGAGGGAGAGAGACTTGCAACTTGCTCTTTTATGAAGAGCCCACTCGGAGCTAAGGCATTAGTGCCTTCATGAGGACGGAGCCCTCGTGGCCTAATCACTTCTTACTATGGTCACGTTGGCAGTTAAATTTCAACATGAGTTTTGGAGGGGACAGACATTCAAACCATAGCAGTCACCTTGAACAAGGCACTCCACACTGTTGGGCTTCACACTCCCTCGTTTTACAACCTAGAACAATGGAATGTGACCCAACTGTGTGGCTTCTGACGTGGTAAGTCTGCGTTTTGTGATTTTTTTCCGGGAAAGTACCTAGTGTTTTTAATTTACTTTTCTTGACTGCACTGGGAAGATCAGTGGATTCAGTCTGGTCCAGTGGATCTCAGCCCTAGCTGTACTTGGGAATTTCCTAGGTTGATTTTTTAAGAAGTCTGTGATCTATACATATGAGTGTCTGCGTGTGTGTGTGTGTGTGTGTGCAGCCGCAGTTGACATACATTAACCTAGAAACATCTAAAAGCCAGTGTACTAAGATTGGCCTCAATTGTCGTTGATTAAGAGTTAAAGAAAACGGAAGGTTAGAGAAGATGTTTTTACACACACCTGTGTACAGTGGTCCCCTTTATCCTTGTGGATACGTTCCAAGCCCCCAGATGCCTGAAGCCACAGATGGTGCCAAACCCTACGTACACTATGTATTTTCCTGTCCACACCTACCCATGGTGAGGTTTAATTTATAAGTTAGGCACAGTGAGAGACTGACCACAATAGCTAATAGTGAAACGGAGCAGTGATAACAATTACTGCGATACAAGTCGCGTGACTGTGGCCTCTTTCTCTCCGGGCATCCGACTGCTCTGCACCGTGGGTAACAAACACAGAAAGCGCCCACGGGGAAGGGGCTGCTGTAGGTCGTGTTGGTCACAGACCTTTGGTGCCCGGGAAACCAGGAGAACCAGCCACATGAGGGGCAGCAGTTGAAAAGAAGTCACCACATTCATTTTTGCGAGACCCCCGGAGTCCCGCTGGGGCCCGCAGGCTGGAACCTGGACGCTGTCGGGACCCTTGGCCCCGTCCAGCCTGTCCCGGTGCTCCTCCCCAGACGAGCCTTTTCCCACATTTGTGGTGCTTGCGCGTCACCGCGCCCCTCAGGCCACTTCGCTCTGACGTGGCTGCCCGGAGTGGCATCCGTGCTCGGGGCCTGTTCTCGCTTCGCGCGTTTGCTCCCAGGTGAGCAACGCTGGTGCAAAGGTGAGTGGAGAAACCTGGCCGCCGCTCTGGGGGCCGCAGGAGGTCCTGGGAGCAGGGGGCGGGGCCGGGGCGGGCATGTCCAGACAGCTCCGTGCCGGGGTGGCACCTCTGCGCCAGGCTCCTGCCCTATGGCGATGGCTGGAGGGTCGCGTGTGACATCTCCACTCAGCCTCTCGTGTGCGACCTAAGTTCACTCTGACGGAGCATCGGCCTCGCGGAACAGACCACAGTTAATGCCATAAACCAGGTCAGTGGAGCGGCGACGTCATTGCCCTTTGTGACCGAGGCCCGGGCGTCCCTTGTGACCTGGAGTGGAAGGCTGTGGAGAAACAGGTCCCTTCCCTTTGCTGCCTCCCCTGTCTCCTGCCCGCAGCGGACACGCGCTGTCACCGTGGGGCTGCGGCGTGGACATGATGGGGACAGCCGTGGGCCAGGGAGGGTGGCCCGGGGTGGGCGAAGACGGCAGCAGAGGGAGGACAGGCGAAGCTCCGCACGGGGCCGGCGCTTTCCGTGCGGCTCGGGTCAGAGGTCCCTGGCGTGAAATGACTTAATGACTTATTTCTTCATTTAGATGATTTACAGCCGGAACTGGTTTCTAGCTCTTATGTCAGAGCAACACAGGCAAGGTGCCTCAAGGGTAACCTGGGGAGGAATGTTCCCCACAGTTCTGAGCCTCCTAGGATGTTATTTTGGTTGGTTGGTTGCTTTTTTTTTTTTTTTTATTTTTGTGTTTAAGAGCATAAATTTTAAACTCAAACAGACCTGGTTTTAGGTCCTGCCTGTGTTTAGCTACTTGACCTCAGGCAAGTTTTTTAACCTTTCCTAGCCTCAGTTAAAATAATAATAATAACAATAGCCAGAACCGCCCTGTGTCAGGTGGGAGCACAGCTGCAGGGGTGGCCTTGCCATTTAGGGTTATTGACAAAAAGGTCATGCAGAGAACCAGAGGCTTAGATCAGGAGTGTTGAAGAAATCGCTGCTTTTCTCACTCTCTGTGCATGGAAATGCCCAGGTCGAGCCTGCCCTGGTGGGTGTGGATGTCGGGACAGTAAAGACCTTGCAGTGTTGTTTGCAGCTGAGGGGACGGAGGCTCTGGGTGTGTTGCTGGTGGCCTGGAGAGCTCCAGGGAGTGGCCTGCAATAGCATTGAAAATCTGATAGCGATTCCTCTACCCACCAAGGTGTTTTTATATCCCCAAAGGAGAGCTTTGGAGGAGAGGAAACCCTACCTGTAACCCAGCACCTGCGATTCCCGGTTGCCCCCCCGCCCCGGGCGGTTTCCAGGCTTAGCTCCTGGGAGCTGGGCGGGAACCAGACTCTGAGCACAGCCAGGGTGTCAGCGAGTTCAGCTGCTGTTTCCTCAGAGGTGACCTTCAGCAGGTCGAGTTCTCCTCTCCTGCCCCCCGAGTCGGCCCAGGGACCCGGGTCTCTGGCTTCCTTTTAAAATATGAATGCTCCCATCATGCCCTGCACCTCAGAGTCCCGCGGCGTTTCCGGGGCTCTGTAATGGAGCTCATTGATAATCTCCACGTTATCGATCCACTCGAGCGTGTTAAAGGACAGGGCACCGTGGTGAAATTGGAAACCTGCTTCCAGGAAGTCCAGTTGTTGAGATTCAGTGCTCAGACTGAGCTAACCGTGGGGTGTCAGTTCCTTGCCCAAGCTCCGGGAAGAGCCCGACCTCAAGGTGGTTTGTCACCAGGGCACTGCTGAGATTTTCAAAGGAAAAGGGGTACAGAGAACCCCAGTTCTGGTTATTATTTTGCTCCTTCACTTTACGTTTTTATAAATGGTTACACTGAAATCTGAGCAGTTACTTTGTGGGAAAAATGTAAATGTGATGGACCAGAGCGAGAAAGTCAACCACAAAAGACTGATTGAAATTTAGGCAGTCTGTATTCGCTGGCCAGCGGCAGGGAATCCCACCGAGCTCGGGGTGCGGCCCTGAGCACGGGTTTTATGACAACTTATATGCCCTTCCCCATTGCACCATGTGGAACATTAAACATATACACCTTGGGACATCTTAGGCAACAATTTCCAGCTTTAAGGTTATGAGATCATCTAAAGACCCTCCGGTCCTATCTGATTATCTATTTTAAACAATCGAGTAAAAAGCAAGCAGGTTCACAGAAGCAGATGGCATCAGTTAGAACAAAGTACAATTTCCTACAACCTAAATAAGCATTGTAAAGTTTAACTTCATGTAGCTGGGCAGTATTTGTTAAATCGACTCCCCCTTCCCTTGGACCTAGGACCTGCCTCAGGTCACTGTGATTATTCACCCATTGTACTCTGCTAGCAGATAATCATCAACACAGCCAATAAGCCCCAGACGAGACCTTCTTTCTTTTCTCTGCATCTGGGGTGGACTCTGGCCTTCCGCCTAACTGGAGAGACCAGAATCTACGTCTGCTTATCACATAAAGAAGCCCATATTCAGAATATATCCACAAAAGTGAGTTTGCAGACGTTAAGTATAGCTCTGCCAGCCCAAGCCGCTGTTACTCTGGCTGGTAATCAGATGAGAATTCTACCTTACCCCAAGCTGTTTTTAGTGATTGTCGTGGACGTAAGTAGACCCCGTGCGATGATAATTATATGACTGCAAAGGTCTGTGATCCCAGAGCAAGATGTTTGTATTCTGGTGTGACATAGAGGCCTTGGGGCAGAGTGTGGGTGCTGGACTCAGAGAGCGTCAAGATGCCAGGGTGGCTGGAGGGGCAGAGGGCAGGGGAGCCGTAGGGGACGACCCTTGAGGGGTGGGGTGGGGGTCCGTCATACAGGGCCTCACAGACTCATTCAAGAACTTGGGCTTTTAGAGCGTGAAAAAGGGAGCCACTGAGGACTTTGGGTAGAGAGGTGCCGTGACCTGGCCCAGGTTTCAGAAGGATCACTCTGGATGTCTGGGTGACAAACTGGAGGGGCCGGCGTGTTGGGGGAGCAGGAGGGAGACCAGTTAGGGTCCGACTGTGGGATTTTAGGGCAGAGGTGCTGGTGGCTTAGCGAGAGCGGCAGAGCAGAGGTGCCGAGAAGTGCCCGGACTGTGGACGTGTTGTGAAGGCAGAACCACCGGCTTCGCTGATGCCGAGTGGGGAGGGAGTGCCCAGGATGACGCCCAGGATTGAGCAACAGGACACCTGGGCTGCCATTCATTGTGGGGGGCTGGGAGTGGCCCGGGGATGGGAGGGGGCCGGTGTAGACGGGGCGTGAGGCTTTGGTTTTGCTGAGTGTGACGTGCCGGTCGGACCTGGGGTGGGAGAGCAGAGTAAGTCTGGAGCTTGGGCCTGAGGCCTGGCCTGGCAGTAAATTTGGGAATTGTCCCTTCAAAGAAGGAAAGGCAGTCAGGCCAAGACAGACCGAAAGACCTGCAGTCTCACCTGGGCCGGGCCTGCCTCTGCCCCCACCCGCTCCAAAGTCACCCTATAAGAGTTCGATCCAGTCGGTTCTCCTGGTTCCGTGGCGTCTTCCATCCGTGTTTGCACCCAGCCTCTCAGAGAACCCGGTGCGGGAGGATCGGAGGCTCACGTGACTCGGGAGCGCCTGGTCAACAGGAGGGAGCGCGGTGGTGTCGGGTCGTGCATGTCCTGTTTGTCCGGGCTGTGGCTCTGCGGTCACACTCTCTGCCTGGACAGTGATCGCCGGTTCCCCCGCGATTCCTCTGAGCATCCAGGGGGGCGGCAGGAGGGGGCCGTGCTGCCGGGCCCACGCGGGTGATGTCCCCAGCGGGCCGTGTGCCGCGGGCACTGCAGCTCTGCCGGGGTCTTTCGTTGCCCCGTGCTTCCTGGCTTCCGCTAGATGATTAAAAAAAACCCTCATACCGACTCAGTGTGGTCTCCTGTTTCTTGATGTGTAAAATGTGAGAGGACCGTAATTACTTTTGTGGGATTAAGTATGTTGAAGATTACAGTTTTAATTTGCATAACGCCTCCTGCCTGTGTGTTTCTCTATCTTTCCTCCTTGAACTGAAAATGCGACAAGACTTTCTTGGGGACTTCTGCAGGCATCTGGACCTCCCGAAACCGGTTCTCTTACTGTTTCTGAGTTATCCACTTACCTTTACATTTGCTGAGGAACTGCAGAGTTAATTAATTACCGCCCCAAACAATTGGAGTCCAAATCTCTTAGGAGTTGCCCCTCCATTTGCAACTCTTTTCTGAAAACAATAAAAGTTGCTGCCTGTATATTTATGAAAGAAAGAAACTGAGGGGCTTTTCTGTGCTCTTTACGCGGAATGCGGAGTCCTGCCCCACCCACACTCTCCCCGCGCAGCCTGCCGACCCCGCGGCTCCCTGCCCTGCGCCGTGCTCCGTGACCGGGCCTCGGTTAGGTTAGCTGTGGCCGGATCTGCCTCTTCTGTAGGATGTGACCTCCTTGAGGACAGAGACACCGTCTGACTCTTTCTCGGCTCACCAGAGCCCCGTGCAGTGGTCCTTGCGCCGAAGGCCCCGCGGGAGGACCGCGTGGATGGCTGAGGGGCAGTGTTCGCATTGAGGGCTTCCCGGGTTCAGACTTGGGGTCGCCGTCTCTTTTCATTCTGGGAATGGAGACCTGGATCTTCCCGCCGAGGTCCCGCTCCAGGCTGGGGTGTGACTGTGCGACCCGCCAAGGGGGGCGCGGACGGGCGACGAGGACCCAGGAACTAAGATCCCAGCCTCAGCCAGACGTGGCGCCCTTCAAGTGCCGGCCGTGGCATCCTGCAAGTGCCAGCCCTTCCATACGGAAGAGCAGCCTCACTGTGCGGGGGAGGCCCAGGAAGGGTGGTGGCAGCTCTGAGAAGGGGGATGTTGGTCTTGTCGAGGGCGTGCATGCCTGTGTGTGTGCATGTGTATGTGTGTGCATGTGTGTGTATGTGTGTGTGCATGTGTATGTGTGTGCACGTGTGTGTATGCGTGTGTGTGTGTGTGTGTGTGTGTGTGTGTGTGTAGTGTGTACAAGTCCATCAGCTACCAGTGTGAGACCCACGGTCCTCAGCACGTGGGTCGAGGGTCATCTCATTCTAATATGTTTTTATAACACCTGGACAAAGTGGCTGTGGTTGTTATTGAGAAACAGGTGCATATTTCAAGAGTCAGTTAACAGGGAAACGAACGCAGAATTCAAACAAGAATTCGTACCTCCAGCTTCACTGTCTGTCTGTCGGCTTCGTGTCCCCAGACCCAGGGGACCTGTGCGTTCACTGTCTTTCTCATTCCCCTTGGGAAGCTGTTTATTAAAAACAAAACACAGCACAACTTTATTATGGAAGATCTCAAGTTATACACAAATTGCAGAAAATATCAAGATGAACCCCGTGGCTGTCATCCACCTTCAACAGCTGTTAACATCCTGCCGTTCTAGTAGCTTCCACAGCTCCTGTCTCGCTCCACCCCCGGTCTATCGTTACTGCTTGGTGTAGGTCTTTTTTTTTTTTTTTTTTTTTTTTTTTTTAAGGAAAAGTGTACAAGTGTTAAAATGCACAAATCATTCAAAAGCAGGTAGTCCTAAAAAATGCACAAATCCTAGCTGCTGATTTCCCAGCAGTATCTTGCCGTCGCACCGGCACTCGGGCCTGTGGTGAACCAGCACCTTCCCTGGCGTGCCGCGGCAATGGTGGCGTGCCGTGACCGGAGTGTGGGTCGCAGCGTGAGAACGGAGGTTAAGGGAGTGGTGAATAAATTTAATACCAAATAGTCGCCCAAGGGAAGGCGTTGGGGTCTTGGCCACTTTTTTCAGCATCAGTCTTAGGAAGACAGAAAAGATCAGGGAGCTCCAGGGTGCGCCCCATTATCCAGAACTAGGGGGACGTGGTGACCAGAGCACCGGTCTGGAGCCGGGAGACCAGCGGCTCCCAGTCGGCCCCTGAGGTACACACCGCGTGGCCGGGGAGTCTCGTGATGTCTTGGGGCCTCATCGTCTCCGTTAGGAAGCAGGAGGTTTGCGTTCGGTGCCAGTTCTGGTGCAGCCGGCGGGCAGACGTCTGCTTTGTGCTGAGCGCACTTCACACGTTGCTTAATGTTAATCATCACCAGGTCTGTGAGGCGGGGACTGTCGCCCTCTCCATTTCACAGATGCAAACACTGAGCACAAGGCGAGATGAGTGACTTGCCCCCGTCATTCCACGGCGAAAGGTGAGCCCAGATTTAAACCCGGCAGCCCGACCCGGGAGCCCATGTTCTGACGTCAGATCAGACCCGCCATGTCGGTGGCCTCCCAGCCCGGTGGGCGAGCGTCCCGGAAGGTGCTGAGGACAGTGTGCTGGGCACGGCAAGAAAACACCAGAGTTTACACGTCTGCTTGTTAGTTACCATTTTTCATTGTTGATTTTTTGTTTTCTTTTTTTTTTTTTTTGAGACAGAGTCTCACTCTTTTTGCCCCGGCTAGAGTGCCGTGGCGTCAGCCTAGCTCACAGCAACCTCAAACTCCTGGGCTTAAGCGATCCTACTGCCTCAGCCTCCCGAGTAGCTGGAACTACAGGCATGCGCCACCATGCCCGGCTAATTTTTTCTATGTATTTTTAGTTGGCCAGGTAATTTATTTCTATTTTTTTTTTTAGTAGAGACGGGGTCTCGCTCTTGCTCAGGATGGTCTCCAACTCCTGACCTTGAGCGATCCACCCGCCTCGGCCTCCCAGAGGGCTAGGATTACAGGCGTGAGCCACCGCGCCCGGCCTGATTTTTTGTTTTCAATACCTGTAGATTTTGTGTAGTGTTTTAAAACACATACACACGCTCGTTTTTATGAAAAAGGATGCATGCTTAAAAGTTTAGACACCAGTGCTCTAAATTAATATTGTTACTAAATATATTTGGGGGTTTCTTTTCTTAGAATTATAGTATCTGAGCATGATAATAAAATGTTTAGAAATTTCAATCTTACACAAATGGATGTATGCCAGGTGCTGTGCTAAATGCTAGGTACGCGATACTCTACAGCACAAAAAAATTCAATTTGCATTTTAAAAGATGACTTTGAACACCCTTGGAGAGTCTTCCCCTCGTGGGATGCTGTGCTGTTGTCTAACCATATTCTGAGGACATAAAATGTCTCCTGAATCTTTGAAAATCAGTTGAAAGGAAGAAAAGAATTGGAATGGCCACTCGGACTGGGTGGTCCTGACTGCTGTACCGTGGTATCCTGAGCTCTGGTGCGTTGAAGTTGGTCAGCTGAGGATTAGTGAACAGAAACCTCGGTAACTGGCAGGCCTCATGTTGCAGAGGTTGGCAGCAAGGACAGCAAAGCCAGGCCACTCGGGTTTGAGTCCTGCCTGTTTAGTCTGTGCCTCAGTTTGCTCTTCTGTGAGGCGGGGAAATGAGAGTCGTGTGTGTGTGTGTGTGTGTGTGTGTGTGTGTATAGTAGGGTTGTTATTCATAGTAAATGAGTGTTTGCAAAGCACATACATGTAAGTTGGAGAAAATAATTTTCTAAAATTGCTACATAATATTTTCTGTATTTGTGGGATACATGTAGTATTTTGTTATATGCATAGAATGTGTAATGATATATTCAGGGTGTTGGGTATCCATCACCTTGAGTATTTATCATTTCTATGTGTTAGAAACATTTCAACTTTTTTTTCTAGCTACTTTGAAGTATACAATACATTGTTGCTAACCACAGTCACCCTACTCTGCTATCGAACCTTAGAACTTACACCTCTGCCTAAGTGCACGTTTGTGCCCATCCACCAGCCTCGACCCCCCACACCCTTCCCAGCCCCCGGTGTCTGTCAGTCTGCTGTCTGCCTCCAGGAAATCAGAGTTTTTAGCTCCCACATATATAAGACTCTTCCTTCAAGTTCCTCCCCCTGCCCATGAACTTTTGCTAAATTAGGCCTCTAGCTTGTAGTTTAATTTTTTAAACCAGCTTTGAAGATTTTAAAATATGTGTCTGTATTACATGTCTTCTGGTAAATTCTAAGCCCTGTGCTTTGCCCATTGATGTCTCCTTGCCGCTGACCTCATTAATATTCAGTCTTGATTTTTAGATCAGAATCTTAAATGTAATTACTGCAAATTAGCACCTGGTGGCTCGGGGACGGCGGCGCCATTCCAGCACAGTGGCGTCACTTTGCCACAGCTGAGGAGGCGTCGTTGATTTGTGACGGGCAGGGGAAGGTAGAGGAGAGACAACTTGGTAAAATGAGTCTGAATGGGGCCCCATTTCATTTTCTCGTGCAGTTACCACCCGCACAATGCAGGGTGGTAGCCACACCTCGTGTTTTTTACAGAAAGAGTGTCATTAGGGGGAACTGACCCTGATCAATACGGTGAGATGTATCGCCAGGAACTCAGAGACGCCAGCCTGCCAGTGAGACAACCTAGTAACAGGTGACGTGAGAGAGAGTAACATTTTAATGACAGAATTTAAATTTTCACTTGAACAATATGTGTAGACAATAGCAAGTCAAACAGAAACGATTATGACAAAAAGCAGACGCCACCCTCTGCCGCTTTACTCCTGGTACCTGGAGCCACTCGGGGACAGTGACGTGTGGACTCTCTGCAGAAACACGAGGGTTTTCTTGTTGTCCAGTGTGCTGACTTCCTCTCGCTGTTTTCAGCGTTTGATAGTTATTTCTGGTTCTGTGTTGCCAGTGCTTTTTTATTTTTCTTTATTTCTTGTTCCCCTTTCGTGAGCGTCTGACTCTGTCCACCTCCCCCGTCCCCCACTCCTGGCGCCGTGGGCTTAGCCTTCAGTGCCTCCGTGTCACGGTGGCGAACATCACACTCTCTCTGGTAATCACAGTGACTTTTCCACGGAGTTGCTATCATTTCAATACGTACGTTTTAAACATCAGTAAATACCGTTGGTGTTGGAGCTCGTGATGTGCTAGAACGGCATTTCCGTGTCCGCAGAGACAATTCCAGACCACTCAGAGATTTCTGGGTCTTTCTGGATCAGTGCAAATGTGTACTCCAACAGTGGCTTAAAAACTATATATTAAAAAGTTATATATTTAGCTTCGCCTTTGAATCATGATTTCTTCGTACTGCAGTTTGCTTTTCCTGGATTTTGTGATCGCTTTTCTTTTTCTCGTTTAGAGAAGGATTACGGGCTTTCATCGTACATCTTTGTGAACCTCTTTTGCATAACGCGCTCCTCTCTCCTCTGGAGCTGCTCACTCCCGTTGCGGATTCCCGCTGCCCCGCCTGTGACTGGCCTGTGACTCCCGCTCACCTGGGGCCTTCCCCTGGTTGCCCATCTTGGACGGACCCACCATTTTCTGGATTCAACGTGTTCTTCCTTGGTTTTCTTTCTAGTTTTGCTGGAGTTAAGTTCTTCGTATCTTCAAAGGAATGGAGTGTAGGAGATAGACGTTCTAGAATCCACTGCGTGTGTTCGTTTCCGGGTTGCAGATCAGCTGGCCTGAGGGTGTAGACGGCTTGTCCTGTAGATTTGGGGCTCCCAGCACCTCAAATGCAGAGCCTGGTGCCAGACTGATTCTGGTTTCTTTGTGGTTGCCTTTTTTCTTCTAAGGAAGCATTTAGGATCTTTTCTTTATTCTTTTTTTTTTTTTTTTGAGACAGAGTCTCTCTCTGTTGCCCGGGCTAGAGTGAGTGCCGTGGCGTCAGCCTAGCTCACAGAAACCTCAAACTCCCGGGCTTAAGCGATCCTACTGCCTCAGCCTCCCAAGTAGCTGGGACTACAGGCATGCGCCACCATGCCCAGCTAATTTTTTCCATATATATATTTTTAGTTGGCCAGATAATTTCTTTCTATTTTTAGTAGAGACGGGGTCTCACTCTTGCTCAGGCTGGTCTCGAACTCCTGACCTTGAGCGATCCACCCGCCTTGGCCTCCAAGAGTGCTAGGATTCAAGGCGTGAGCCACCACGCCCGGCCCTTTTCTTTATTCTTGGTGTTCTGAAGTGTTACAAAAATATTCCAAGGGAGGATCTTTTTAAAATTATTATGGATTCGTTGTGTTGAACACTTAGTAGGGGCCCTTACCAACTGAAGAGTTGGATCTTTTGCTCTGAGAGATTTTCTTTAATATCTTTCAAGATTTCTTTTTCTCCATTTCATAATTCTCTTTCTTATTATGACTTCTATTATACTGACCTCCTAGACTTTTCTTGTCTCTCATATTCTTCCTCTATGTTTCGTATCCTGGGAGGTCTCTTCAACTTTATTTTCTGGCTTCTTGTGTTAAATTTTGTATTGTAGCCATCATTTTTCATCTGTTTTTTTTACTCTTCAGCTTCCCTCGTTCATAGCATGCTGTTCTTGGTTTACGAATGTATTTCTCAAATCCATGAGTATACTTCTTTTTTTAAAGTCCTAAATGCTGGACCCTTACTTGTCTGAGTCCTCTGTGGACTTCCCTGCTGCCAGCTTTCCTTATGTGTTGGTCGTTCAGCGTCGTCGTTCAGAGCTCAGTCCCTGGCTCAGATTTGGGCAGAATCCTGGCTTTGTTGTTTGCTAATTGTAAAATAGTTTAATAATGACGGTATTTACCTGCCAGGGGTGTTGAGGATTGGATGGTTTAGTGCATGTAAAGGTTTTAGAATTTGTGCCAGGCAAATAGCAAATGCGTAGAAGGTGCTGACTGTCGTCGTCGTCATCGTCGTCGTCGTCATCATCATCATCATCATCATCATTTTCGGTTGTCAGGTCACACTGAAGAAGGAAAGATTGGGTGACAGGTTTGGCTTTCTCTGTGTGGTATTAGCAGGTGTTCCTTGCCAGGCCTGTGCTCTGAGGGGAGAGTCAGCCAGAGGCTTCCACACATGGGCAGGCGTGTCGCCGGGCAGGCGTGTCGCCGGGCAGGCCTTGCCCCTGGGGGAAGGAGGCCCCAGGGCCAGAATGAGGATGACTTTCCTTGGGAGCCCCAGTGAGAGTCTCAGCTCACCCCAGAGGGCATTGCATTCTGTGTTGGGAGTGGGGTCAGACGTGATGATTTCCTGTCCAGACTTCCCATAACCCGTCTGTCCTTAGTGGGGTGCCAGTGTTGAGCCAGAGCCTCTCTGGGATCAGGTGGCTCCCACCTCCCCTGTAGCCTCTTGTGGCACCCTCTAGACAACTGTCCCCACCCTGTTTATCCATCAGTACATTCCTTGTGTCTTCTGTCACTGAGAAATGTGTTGAAATTTCTTCTGATTTTGCCCAATCTTCCTCTTCTCTCTGCTGCCGTCAGTTTATTTCTTTTTGGACATTTATGCTTCTTTTTCAGTGGGGTTTGGGTTGGTTGGTAAGTGAACAGATGGGCTTGGGTCATCATTTTGAACTAGAACCCAAGGGAATCTTTTTTTAAAAAGTGTTTTCCTGAGATGTGATTGACAGACAAAAAGCTGTAGATATTTGATGTATACAGCTTGATGTGTTTGAAGTTTACACCTGTGAAGCCTTCAAGCTGTCATCACCGTGAATGCCACAAACTTACCCGTCACTCCGAAAGTGTCCTCCCACCCACAGCCCTGGTTTTTCCTTTTGTGATAAGAGCCCTCTGTATAAGATCTTCCCTCGCAGGAACTTTTTAAGTATACGATGCAGTGTCGTTAATCACGGGCTCTGTGCTGCACGTAGATCTCAAGGTATTATTTACTTTGTGTAACTAAAACTTCGCACCCTTTGATCAGCAGCTCCCCATTGCTCCCCCCCAACCCTGGCGCGCACCGAGCTGCTCCCTGCTTCCGTGTGTTTGCCCGTGTTACACTCGACATGTACGAGAGATCATGCCATATTTTTCTTTCTGTGTCTGGCTTATTTCACTTGGTGTATTGCCCTCCGGGACCATCCCTGTCACAAGCGACGGGGTGTCCTTTCCGCAGGCTGAGTGGTGCGGTCGGCCCTCTGTGTCCTCAGATCAACCAACCTCAGTTCCAAAGTACGGTATTCCAGGGGTGCAGAGCTCATGGATTTGGAGGACCAGCTGCTCATATCCTCGGGTTCCACGGTGCTGACCGCAGGACTTGGGCATCCAAGGATTTTGGTATCCAAGGAGGGTCCTGGGACCAATCCCCCGAGAATACCGCGGGACAACTGCATTCCTTTGTGTGTGTGTGCCACGTATCTTTATCCGTTTGTCCATGAATGGGCATGGGCATCTGTTAAACTGTTAATGTCATTTCATAAGCTCATGTTTTCATCGTCTGCTGCCAAGGCTGCCACACGTGCTGGCCATCAGGGCACCCCATCACTGTGACCCCAGGGGTCATGCTGACTCCCCAGCCTGTGTGAAGGGCACCCCCAGAGTGGCCCTGAGCATGGCCTGCAGAGTCGCAGGTGAGCGTGAGACTGTGATTAACGCTGACGGCCAGCTCAGTGTCACTGTGTCCACTAGGGAAGGACTGACTGGGTCAGGCTGTCGGGGCCTGTGGTTGTTACTTGTTGTTGAACATGCCATAGTCCATGAGGGATTCCAAAACTCCATCTCCGTCTTCCAGAGTTGATCAGACTCAGCTAGTACGTGCTGGGTGACTCTTTAGAGATGTTTTATTAATTTACAATGAGAAATATTAGGTAAAGCAGATGTTCGAGTTGTTATAGACGCATTGTCTCTGTACAGACAAAATTCAAAGAAAGCCAGATTGCCAAAGGCTTGTCGGGCAGGTGGCGTCAGCGCAGGCGGAGTGGCCGCCGCTTTGCATAGGCGACAGCATCGGTCTTCCCGGTCCCCGACCCGGGGCGTCTCCTCCCCCAGCAAGGTGGTCGGGGGTTTGCGTTCGCCTGTCCGTGTGGCCTGTCCCCGTGACGGTGTTAGGGCCTTTGAGCAAAATGAATTTAAAGTGAGTCTCAAAATAAAATGCTAGAAAATATTCTGTGTATTATGCTCTAAATGTGTGCACATGACAAAAGGCAACGGCTTGAGACAGTTGGTCCCTGCAACTGAGCATGCGCAGAGGGAGCGTGGGGACGCGGGGTGGGCGGGGCGTGTGCGGGGCACTCACCTGCGCTCGGCTCCCGGAGGCAGCGACGTTCCTTCCACTCGGGCCTCAGACCCTCTGCTCTCCGAGGCTGGGTCGGAGCTCCGTATGCAGAAGAGGCCCGGTCGCCCCCACTGTCGTGCGCAGCGCACGTGCCCGAGTCGGGCTGCACCCCTGGCTCCCGAGGCTTTGCCACGACAGCCACTGCTGTCGCCGGGACGTGCCTTTGCAGGAGGCGGGTGCAGGAGGCGGTGGGCTCCACTGTGGGGACCCTTGGACACCGCCGTGGGCTGCGTCCCTTCTGCGGGGACAGCGCCGTGCGTGAGCCGCCCGTGCCCCGCCGGACTCTGGGGACAGGCGCTTGGTCCTGGCCGACGAGGAGGGGACGCCAGCAGCTGACGGGAAAGGTGACCCAGAGGACGTGGGTTCAGGTGGTGGTTCGAAGGCAGGGAGGGACGGCGACCCTTCACCCCCGCCAGCTGTTGCCCAGCAGGTGCGGAATGGAGCTTTCCAGCCAGACAGACGTTTTGAGTAAGTTTGACTGTTCCCCGAGCCGCGTCATGCTATTTACATGGGGTTACAGTTTCCATGTTCTGGGACTCCGGGGGTTCCACTCACTCAGGAGGCGTTTGAGGCGCCCGCGTGGGGCCAGGCGCTCGGAGACGAGGGACCCGCCACTGCGACGTCCCGTCTGCTGCTGGATGGCGGAATCTCAGAGCGCCCGGTGTGCGTCCTCCTGGCGCCAGAACTCCAGCAGTTTGTGATGAGAGGGGTCTCAGATACCCTGTGGACTTCTTTTCCACCCTAAGCAGAAGATCGGCAGCATGATCATTTATTAACCACTCAGGGTCATCATTATAGAAATTGGGTGTTGTACGGTGCAGTGATTTTTGATCGATGATTGATTTATATCTGGTCTAGAATGGCGCATAAAATATAAAAAGAGATAGATTACAATAAGGGAAAAATATAAACAGGGTTGGAAACATAAAACGGAGTTACAAATGAGATTTAAAAATGCCTCCCGCGGTGAGCTGCTGCCTTTCTGTGACGTCTGTACTGGGCAGAGTCACCTCAACTGCCGTGGGCCTGAGGTGATGGATGACCCCACACACAGGTGCCCTAGGGCAGTGGTCCCCAACCTTTTTGGCACCAGGGACCATTTTCATGGAAGACAGTTTTTCTACAGACTGGGGGTGGGGGAGATGGTTTTGGGATGATTCAAGTGCATTGCATTTATTGTGCACTTTGTTTCTGTTACTATTATTTTGTAATATATAATGAAATAACTATGCAACTCACCGTAGGCTGGGGACCTCTGCCCTAGATTGCTTTTTTCTCCACCTCTTCTTTCTCTTCTTCCTTCTCCTATTCCTCCTCCTCCCTGTCCTTGGTTTTGCCAGGGGTGGAGTTTTCTGCTTGGTTCTTTAGTAGAATCCTTTCATTCAAGGTGGGTTTCAGGGGGGAAAATAGAGTCACATGATTTTCCTTTGCCAGTTTTATTACCGATCCACCAAAGGTCCTCCAAAACCTACACCAGGTATTATCTTAGTTATACAACTACTGTCACTGTGTTTTCATACTCTGGCTCCCCACAGAGTGACCAGAGTGAAACCGTCAAAGAATTGCGGGGAGAAGGGAGGGGGTCTCCTGGCCAGCCCCACGCCGCGCGTGGGCTCGTTCACCCAGGGGTGCGGGTGCTGGCCGGGCATCAGTGCTCGTCTCACGGGGATGCAGAAACGAATGCAGCCTAACTGACCAAACTCGCCCCGAGCACTTAACCCATAAACAGGAAATTTTCTCTGCCATTTCTGAGTTAACAGACCCTTGGAATAGAGATTATTTAAAGTCTCTTCTTCTCAAACATTTTCTGAGAACGGGGTGGGGGGGGGCTGTTGCTGACTTGGAACAGCTGAGAATTCCTGCTCCCCGCGGCTAGCAGGGTGTGTAGCTCCCTGTGCTTTAAGCTCTGAGTTTCATATTCTAGTTTATTTTGGTGATCAAGACACTTATTATTGTATCTCCTCTCAATACCTGGGGTTCTCATCATTACTTTTTACATAGAATATCATTGCAGTTTTGATTTCCCCTTGATTCAGGAGTGGTTTAGAAAAGTTTTTTCTGTATCTTCTTTTTTTTTTGGCCAATGCTTTTTCCACACTGCTGTGCTTTCTCCATATGCACTTGGGAGCCACTACAGTGTTTTATCAGCAGTTCCCTTCATAGGTATTTACTTGTCTGTCTGTCTGTTTATTCAGACAGACACTCCCTTAGAGAGGCTCAGTAGTTCAGTGTGTTTAAATAGAGATTTGGGGTCTTGTTCTGTTGCCCAGGCTGGATTCAAACTCCTGGGCTCAAGTGATCCTCTTGCCTCAGCCTCCTGAGTAGCTGGGACTATAAGCACAAGCCACTGTGCCTGGCTTGTAGTTTTTTCCTCCCACCCATTTTCAAGGATTTCCCCTCCTCTCCTGGTTAATTACTTCTTCTTTTTTTTTTTTTTTTTTTTGAGACAGAGTCTCACTCTTGTCCAGGCTAGAGTGCCATGGCGTCAGCCTACCTCACACTCCTGGGCTCAAGCGATCCTCCTGCCTCAGCCTCCCAAGTAGCTGGGACTACAGGCATGCGCCACCATGCCCGGCTAATTTTTTTCTATATATATTTTTAGCTGTCCAGATCATTTCTTTCTATTTTTTTTAGTAGAGCCGGGGTCTCACTCTTGCTCAGGCTGTGGTTAATTACTTCTTTTTCTGTTGTTCTTATGATTTGCCTTGTGGTCAGAGAATGTGCCATAGCTTCCATTTACTTTGATTTTAAGATTGCTTCCTTTTTAAACTTCGTAGACCCTTTTCACATGCCTCGTGATTTCCCCCCCGATTGTTCCTTCAACGCGTCTATAATTGCCTGGTTCTGAGAGTGAAAATAAGTTTTGTCAGAGGTCATATGTAGCTCTGCTCAAATCTTGTAGTTTAAGACAGGGGGAGAAGGAAATGTTTAAAGGGCAAAAACAAAACACGATGAGCTTGTTTGAAAGTGTTCCAGCGAGTGTGACGAATCCTTCTTAGGGAGATCTGGCCTTGCCGTCGTTCCCAGGTCCCCGAACAGCTGAACTTTAACCCTTTCTTTCCCCTCATGCCGAGTGACCCGAATCCCTTACAGTGGCTCAGGAGTTCAGGGCATTTAAGTAGAGATTTTGGGCAATTGGCCAGTGGCGAGGGCAGGGTACAGTGTCTGGTTGCTTGAGAAATTTAACGTGAGAAATTCAAACTATTCGGTTGTTTGGCAGGTGGCACCTCATAGCTCTGCTGCGTGTCTGATAAGAATGTTCTCCAGCCTCGGCCAGCCCTGCTGTCCTAGAAGGTCCGAATAGGCCGGATTCTTTGGAGCCACTCTTGATCCCTCGACTAACAATCAATGTCATAGCAAAGCATTCTTTTAAAATTAGAGTATAGTCAGTGTCCAAAAATATAGACAGTTTCCCTGAGACAACTGGGAACGTATTGGGTGAGAGACACGGGGAGGAGGGAGAGAGGGCACAGGCGGGGACGGTCCCAGCGTGTTGTTTGCAGAACCGTGTGCAGGAGGACCCGTGAGTGCCCCTGAGGTCTGTGGAGCCCGTGACAGCTGGGTAGTGTGTGTGTTGTCCTTTGGCCTGACTGCTGCCTGCTGCCCCGCACCCCGAGTCCGGGGCTTTCCTAGGAAGGAAGGTTCTGGTGCCTCATCATTTAAAAACGTGAGGGTGGCATGAGGGAGAAGGCGGGGGTCACATCCTGAAGCAGCTGGCAGCCCCTCACTCCCGACTTCACCCCCCTACCCACGGCGCCGTGTCGCTGCTGCCTCCCGTCCCTGGCTGCGGCCATCGTTGGTGGCTCTGTGGGGACGTGGTCGGAGCAGAGGGACCTAGCTTTGGAGGCAGGCATCTGAGCTGGGCCCAAACAGTCACATTAATTATCGAAAAGCACAGATTTTCCAGTCTGTGTTCATCTGAAGAGTTAACAAGGTGTGAGCCTCAGCCACCTGGAACAAACTGGCAGGACTTGAACCTCAGGCCCTTCCTCTGAGCCCGGCCGGCATCCACGATCCGGTCGTTAGACCGTGAGCCCCCGAGAACAGAACCAAATCATCCGTGTTCATTATCGTGTCCTCAGCCTGTGGCATCCGGGCGCATGTGGGTGCTTGGGAACCAGTCGGTAAATAGATTCTTCCTTCCCTCTCTCTGGTTCCTGGGGGGCCTCCCAGAGACCCCAGCCAGGCAGGTAACAGCAGCGCAAAAGCTCACCCGAGGTATCTATCAATATTACGTAATACTCGATTCAGCTGTGCATTTTGTGTACATGTGTAACTTTGCTTTGTGCCAAAGAAGTGTGAATATGAAAACGTAATAAAATCTTAATATTTTCATAACTCTTTTGGCCCTATTGTTTCATGTTTTTTCAGTCCGAGGCATCCTAATATGTTGCACAAGAGGGTGAAAATATGCTTCTTTTTCACAATAAAAGTGCATATAAATAGAGCTATATCGTGGAAAGCAGTTGTTAATACTTTATAGAAAATTTCATATCATTCTGATTTCTTTCAAATTTGGGGTTAAGAAAACAATTCTTGACTACCTTTTATTATTATAGTAAAAACTCTCCTTTTCCATATATATCACTTTGCTTTGATGAGAACTCAAAAACCAGGGTAAATTATCAACCAGGAGTCAGATGTATTAGAAATAATAATGTAGGAACATTCTGGGGCTGAGGAAAGGAATTTGGACGTCTAATGTGTTGAGGTACTCGGTGACATCCTGGATGGAGTTTGAGAGAGACGGGACTGTTTGGGGTCCAGTAGGTCTAGAAAGAGGAGAGAACCCACCCGGGAAAGCGGACGGGCAGTGAAGCGACTGTTGGAATTGCGGTACAAGCTGGGACAAGAGAGGCTTAACGTCTTAACGTGCGCACCTAGGAGCAGACGAAGGGAGGTTAGAGATAAGCCTCGCTCAGAGGAACGGAACCGATTTCGTATGCTCAGAACAAAGGACCTTAGATCCCAGCAGATTCCCAGGAGCACTGCCTGAATCGGGGGTCCCCTGTTACCGAAAACTCGGCACTTGTCCTCGAGGCCGCATCAGAATAACGAGCACAAGTGTTTGAGGAGAAGGAAGAGAAATTTATTACTTTGCCGGCAAAGGAGGGAAAATGGTAGACCTTCTCATGTCAAAATCCAAATTTCCCGAACATTAGCAGAAATACAGCACTTTTACAAGGGGGACCCTCTGTGGTTAACTATTCTAATCCTCCCATCTCTGTCAAAGACAAAGCCTGTGACCTCCACTGGTGCCCACCTGGGGGCTGGCTCACCTGGGATGCTGCCTCATCTGTTTAACAAAGGACTTAACCTGCCTCTGATGCAGCCCAGGCTGCAGCTCCCAGAAAGAGTGGGGGAAGTTTTAAAGGGACAGAAAATGATTTTTTTCTGCAGGCCCTTCCCTCTATTACACCCCTAACCATGCCCGACCCCACCTTGCTTCTTTCCCGCCCCTTCCTTTGTTTAGCATCTTCCTCTCAGCATCTGGGGACGGCCAGCGGGTCCTGAAGTTCCCTGTCCCACATTGCCGGGCATCCCTTTCTGACGGCCAGGCCTGTGCTGCCCTCCCCAAACTGAGTTCCTGTGGGATGAGGGTGGGGTGGAAACCCCTCCACCAGACTCCTTAGCGCACGTGTGAAATGCATCTAGACGTCCTTACAGTCTGAAGTTTTTGCAATGACAAAACAGTTTTGTTTTGGAATGCAAACTCAGGTCTGCGTCCCTGGCTGTTTGAAACATGGCTGGCATGCAAGTTAAATGAGGCCTGTCCATTTCTGAAACGATTTAAACTGGGAGATGCAACATTTTACATCCTGCCAAGTAAAAGCCATTACTGCAACTGGATAAATGCAGAGGTCGAGAGCGTGGGTGGAAACCTGGACTTGCAGGGTGAAAAGCTTGTGGGTCCTTCCTCCAGAGCCTGCGGCAGGGCAGGCTCGTGCAGAAGGGGCTGAACCTACTGTTCATGCTGCTGCTTCTCGGATGACCGCGGTTCCCTGCAAAGGCTGGGCCGGGAGGAGGTCGTGGCTGGTTACTGTTGGCTGGGTGGAGTGTGGCGGCTGGGTGTTCTGAATTATTAATGTCCCGGCACATGATGTTTTTAGTGGTCAGTAAAGGCTTCCTGTTTATGACGAGTAAGGAGGTAGGATTGGCTTCATTGTGTTGATACGCTACATAGTGTTTTAATTAGAATACAATGTTGAAGTTAGCCCCAGGCCTTACTTCAGACTGGCTGGAAAAAGGAGGTGGCCGAGTCCGTGGTCGGCCCGAGCCATGCGGTGAGCCCCCTGTCCTTGACACACGGGTGGGGTGAGATTGACTTTAGAAACTGGAGTTCTGTTACCGTCTCATGCAAATGAAAGATGCTGCCGAAGGAGACAGTTCTGTCTGAGCTTCGGCGTGCATCCCAGAGGAGGAGGCGGCAGAGTTGTTGTGCTTTGCCACGGGCTGGTTGCCCTCTTGTGCTCTTCTAAGTCCCGGCGAGGAGGGGGGGTGGGGAAGGGTCTTCGTGACGGGCGGGTCAGCATCACGTTTAAATAAGCCAGATCTTGTGAGACCCGGCCGTGTCATCACCGCACGTCCCTGGACCCCCCACCTCCCCCGTTAGGGGACCATGGGCGGAACATCCGCCAGATTAGTGACAGGACACGGTGTTGGTGGCACGCGTGTGTTCATCATCTCTTTCATTTATGTTTCAGTGCCCTTGGATTTTAGAGATCTTATAATAAAAGCCAGATGTTACTGTTTGTTATTGTTCTATTTGCTGTTTATTGTTTTACTTTGACAGTAAAGTCCCTTAGAATTCAGGAGAGCTGGAAATTTCCTTTGTATTATTTAATAAGCAAGTGATGAGTATGCGTCAGATTGAAGATGAATGCCCACTTTTTTATTGTGCTAAAATATACATAACCTAAAATTTACCTTTTTTTTTTTACTTTTTTTTTGCCAGGATATTATGGGGGTACGAATGTTTAGGTTATGTATGTTGCCTTTGCCCCACCCGAGTCAGAGCTTCAGGCGTGTCCGTCCCCCAGACGGTGCGCACCGCACCCGTTAGGTGTGAATATACCCACCCCCTCCTCCCCACTCCCATCTGCCCCACACCCTGTGAATGTTACTGCTACATGTGCACGTAAGTGTTGATCAGTTAATTCCAATTTGATGGTGAAGAAACTTACCATTTTCACCATTTGTGAATGCATAGCTCTGTGGCATGAGCACATTCCCATATTGTGCAACCACCACCACCACCACCATCCTCTCCAGGGTGTACCCGCTCTTTGAAAGCATCATTTACACCTGAAATGCTCAGGTGGGTGCTCCGGACATACTCCTTCCAAGTTGCTTTACCCGTGAGTTAGAGGAGGGCTGTGATACTGACATTGCTGGGCGGCTGCACACCGGCTCTGCCAGGTGGGAGCCCCTTTACACACGGGGGAACCAGACCCAGAGCAGGCCTGGAAGTCGTGCCCACACCTGCCAGCAGCAGAGGCGGGACTCAGACGGGAGCTGCGCTCACCCTCGGTCAGTGGTGCTCACGCCGGCTGGGCTGTCGTTCACGGGCGTCACGGTTCTCCCAGCGTGGCCCACGTTGCAGACGGAGCTCTGACGTGCTCAGAGCAGCCTAACAATTCTGAGTTAAGTCAGTGACCGCTCTCAAAGCATCACTCTCCTTATCTGTAGAATAAAGTGGTCCATCTGTACGATTCTCTAAGGGCCTTTTCGTTTCTGTCCTGTGTTTGATATATATCCATAATCAATGCTGTGAACTTTTTGTGCGTTTAAAAAGGATGAGGGCAGGCGGGCGCGGTGGCTCATGCCTGTAATCCTAGCACTCTGGGAGGCGGAGGCGGGCGGATCGCTTGAGCTCAGGAGTTCAAGACCAGCCTGAGCAAGAGCGAGACCCCGTCTCTACTGAAAAATAGAAAGAAATTATCTGGCCAACTAAAAATATATATATAGAAAAAATTAGCCGGGCATGGTGGTGCATGCCTGTAGTCCCAGCTACTCAGGAGGCTGAGGCAGGAGGATTGCTTGAGCCCAGGAGGTTGAGGTTGCTGTGAGCCAGGCTGACGCCACGGCACTCACTCTAGCCCGGGCAACAGAGTGAGACTCTGTCTCAAAAAAAAAAAATAAAAAAAAAGGATGAGGGCAAATGGAAGGTTCTGGTAGCAGAATGAGAAGTAGGAAACACAAGGAAGAAAGAGCACAAGACAGGCACGAAGAGGGGACTGGGCCCCGGGGAGCCCTGAGGATGCCACCAATGCGGGGACACAGGGCGTCCTCGCTGGTCTGCGAGGAGCCCGCCTGTTGCGCGCACTTCCGGTCTGGGCGTCTGCATGGCACACGGAAGGGAGCGGACAGGAAGAGCCGGGCGGTGCCCCGCCCAAGCGGATGCCGTTGGTGGGCCGCATTCTGCTTTCACTGTTGGTGTGGCCTTGTGTCCAGGGGCCACGTGAAATCCTCCCCGTGCCACGATCTGTTTATGGAGCAGCCCGGCCGTGGGCGGGGAAGGACTGTGTGCAGGAGAGAGGATTGCGGCCGGTGCCCTGTGCCCAGCACTGTCACCATCGCCTCACGGAACCCTCACTGCAGTCCCAGGGGTGAGACTTACTCCACCTGTCTGGCAGAGATGGTGCGACAGGTGCAGGGCGGAGCCCAGGTGCAGACCTTGCGTTGTCTGAGTCCAGAGCCTGCTCTTCCTTCTACGTACCCTGCAAATCTCCACCATCCTCCCCTGTCCCAGACCCCAGGTTGCTCACAGAGCCGTGTTAGCCTAGTGTCGAGAGAGAGAGAGAGAGAGAGAGAGAGAGAGGGGCGCGCCCATGAGCAAGCACTTTAAGCTCACGTGACTAGTTGCAGAGCTCAGACCTCCCTCGCTCTCTCAGCTTGTCCTCCTTGGAGTCATGCTCAAGGAGACTCTTTCCGTGTGGCGACGAACGCGTGTGGCCTCAGGCTCAGCAGAAGAGGTGCAGACACCCTGGGGAGGACTGGCGTGGACCAGGCGATGTCCTGTGCTTGTCCTGAAGCCGTCACCCTCGCTGGCCAGAGCTGGACACCCAGAGTTCCAGGGCGGGGAGGGAGAGGGATGCTCCAAAAGGTAGAGCAGGTCACATGTGTTCTCTGTCCCCAGTAAGTCGCCATCCAGGAATTTCCCAGGGACATCTCGGCAGTTTCAGTGCAAGGACTAAAGCAGTGTGCAGTGTGGCTGTCTCAGATCCACAGGCGTTGGAGGCCAGCTCACCCACCGTCGGTCTCGTCTGCGGCGTGTAAGAACTGGTCCTACGGTGTCATAAAATGATTAGAAATGGGATGCTCGAGGTTCTAGTTCTAGAAAACAACTTTCAGCCTTGGGACTCAAATGGGTAATTAAATTCGATTGTCAAAGTTTTCCCCATTGTAGAGATTTAATGAAACCTTACTTTTAACTAGGTTTCGTGGAGGTGGGACCGAGGGATTTTTTTTTTTAAGACTCTGCTTCAGTCAAGTGTCTGTCTTTATCTGTGTTTGGTGTGGACCGAAGTGACGTTTATTGAATGTCTTCTTTGTCAGATGTTCATGCTAGATGTTTCAGCCAGCTCCCGTAACCCTCTCAGAGCCCCACAGGGCGGTGGTGTTCTAGCTGTTTGACAGGCATTCGTGCAGCTGTCCGGGAGCCGGCCTTCTCTGGCTCTTCCGACGCGTTAGATGATCACAGATGCCAAAAGAGCAGTAGAACAATGTCATGCACAGTTATGCTCAGGTAAGTTCCAGCAAATTATTCTATTTTAATTGTGATAGATCCAAAGAGAGTTCATTTTATATTTTTAGGACTGTAACTTTTCCTCTGAAAGATGATTTTGAAAAAATGAAGATGAAGTCATGATGTCAGGGTTTGTTTATTTTTGCTTTGACACAGAGAAAGAGTGTTGTAGGAGTAGAGAGCCGTCTTGAGTGTCATAGAGAATTAAGTTGTTCTGGAGGTAAGTGTAGACCCGACACAGAGAGCCCCTCCCTGAACCACCGTTTGGCAGGAATGTCAGGCATCTGGGGTAGACGAAACATCGCACACAAGGGTGGATGGCGTTTTACAGAAAGTTAGACAACGCGAGTCTTGGTATGTGTTGAGATGAACCAACAGGCTTGAAAGACGGCACCGACGAGCCTGACCTCACCACACCAAGCCTTCGCGTGAGCTGTGTCTTCTAGAATGCCCTTGTCATCCTGTGCACACGTTGTTGTCATCTCACGGGGAACCTGGCCCTCTCAGTCCCTTCCGGAGCTTCCGCCCTCAGCTGTCCTCCTGCTGCTCCTGGCCTGGACAGATGCTCCCCAGGCGGGTTCTTCCTCCAGCCGCCGGCCCCTCTGCGCTCCGCAGGAGACGGAATGAGGACAGCTCAGGGCTGCTCTTTCCAGCATAAACATCAAGACCATTTCGGGAAGATTTTTCTTGATGATTAACCCTGGGAGGTTGACTTTCATATGCCCTCCTGGGAAGTTCCGCAGTTCCCTGAAACTCAGTACGTTCCCAGTCTGAGCTGATTTCCTAAGGAAACAAACAAAATTCCAATCCCCCTTGTCTCCTTCCCCCGATTCCCAATTTGTGCCACGTTTCTCAGCCCTCACCTGTAGAATCCTCTCTGAATCTCTCTCCCTTCCCCACCACTGCCTGCTACGTACACTGACAGGAGCAGCTCTGTCTGCCCCCCACGGAGCACTTCCCACACACCCTGGCTGCCGTCCCCTTGCCCCCTTTTCGGAACTCGAAGCCGGTCTGCATATCCTTGGGATCTTTGTGCACATTCCCAGACCCTCCTCCTCTGCCTCCTCCTCTGCACCTCCTGCTGCACCAGGCCAGGCACCAGTGCCGGCTTCCTGGGAGGCCCCCTCCCTGCCGCCCCTCCCTGCCCCCCCTCCCTGCCGCCCCCCTCCCTGCTGTCCCTCCCTCCCTGCCGCCCCCCCTCTGCAGCCCCCCTGCCGCCCCCCCTCCCTGCCGCCCCCTCCCTGCTGGCCCCCCCTGCTGCCCCCCTCGTCTGCCTTGTTCTCAAGTCCCTGCCTTGAACGCCGGCTTCAAGCTCCACCTCTGCACGAAGCTTCTCCTGACTCCCCGTCCCCACTTTGATCACTCTTTGCTGTGCTTTGATGAACTTACAGATCAGAATGTTCATCTTGCCTACGTTTATTCTTGGTTTTAGTGTTATTTCTTGGTGTAAATCTCATTTCATTCTTTATTCCCCCAAGGACGTGTAACCCAAGAGCACACGGTTTGTCCTCCTTGCACTGAAGTGACTGAGGCTACTTTTAACATTGTATCTCGTATGTTTTATTTTATATTCAGTGTCTAGAGGATACCCTGACGGTGCCCAGGTTTTTAAAACTTCCAGGGGTTATACTTATCTTGTTTATAAGTGTCTGTTTTAACCAAATTAGTTAAAAGCTAGCAAAAAGGAAACAAATAGATACCAGACGTCACTGACTAAATTTTTAGGTTTTCTCCAACTGCGGCCATGCAGCAGATACTTTAAAATGTATTTTCTTTGCTTTCGCCATTGCAATTGACAACCAATAGAAATGTGTTTGTGTTAATTAGTATAACACTGAAAAATTTTCTGAACCTGCAAAGATGTATTTTAGGAAAGGAGAAATAAGCATGTTTTAGGTGATTGGTGCTTTTTTCTTCTCTTTCTCATGATTACGATATGAGCACTTGTTTGTTAAGCTCTGGCTATGGAAAATGAAAGCCTGGCTCACCGCGTATACGCCGAGGGCAGCAGTCTTCCACGCAGCCATCTGCGTTTTTTGGCAGGCCGTACACACTCTCTTCCGTACATACTCAATCCTCTTATTCCAAGACTTTGCTCCAAAGTTTATTATTTTTATTGTATAAATCTGAGGTTTGTAAGGTTCCTGGCCTTCCTCACTGTCCTCAGACCTCATCCTTCAAGTACCATTTGTGTTACCTTGTATGTTTTTCTTAGTCCTATGTCTTGAGATAATTCCACTAGGAATTCTAGCTCTAAAATATTTAGTGTTGACTTCAAAGGTAGCGGAACTGTGCCAAGCGTGCGTCTCTGAAGATAAGTGAGAGCTCTGGACAAAGGACAAAGTCAAGGCCATTAACTTAAACAGGATGCGGCGAGTCTGGGCAGGGGCAGGCTTGCTCATGGTCCCTGAAAGGAAAGAAAGTCTTACATTAAAACAAAACAAACAGATTTTAACCTCATAAGTGGTTCCCCTGGAACGCCATCTCCTTGGTGGTCTCAGCCGCCATCTCGGACTTCTCACCTCCACTGTCCCTCTTGCTGCTGAGACGGCCACCACGCCCGGCTGCAGGGCGCTCCAGGGGCACGTCCTGTGTGCTGAGTGGAAATTGGAACCTGAATTTGCAGTGGTCGACCCGTGCTCCACGTGACGTAGCCTGTGACTGCAAAGAAATGGTAGACATTTGGAGAGGTGAAGGGCAGGTTTTCAAGGGCATCACCAAACACCTCACTGCCTGTTACAGAGTAACTATTGAGGGTCAATGCTTGCCCCTGGCAAGAATGGAAAGACTTTCATTCCTTGTGCTGTTTTTTAAGAAAATCTTGCCATGCCTAAAAACTTCAGGCATGAAGTTCAGTGCTTATGTGCCTACTAAGGATTATGGTGGTCTTCGTTTTTGCTAGTTTGCCAACCAGAGATTCTGTCCCTGTCTAGACCTCCAAGAAGATGTTAAACTTTGAGTGGATATATCCATTGGAATGATGACTATGTCTGAAATTTAGCTTTAATTTGTTCAGAAACAGCCTTTGGCTAGAGTCTCATTCTGTTCAAAGCCAGAGGTGCCTCCAGGCTCACTGATCCCTGAGCCTGGGAATTGTTGACCGAAAGGAGGTGCGATTTGCCTCCCCGGGGGGAGCTTAGTGTGGGGAGCTTAGCGTGGGGCGCTCCATGGGGCGGTTGGTCACACGCACCCTTGTGTCACCAGCCACCCGCTCAGGAAAGACAATTCCGTGCCATGTGTAGCTGGAGCAGGTAGGAAAAGTGACTGAAGGTGGGACTGGAATGCCCTTGAAGGACCCCGGAGTTTCCTGGGTGATGAAGCAGAGACAATGTTCCCGGCGGCGGAGGGCGTTGGAGCCAGTGAGGGGTCCCACCTGCGGAGCGGAAGGGCCACCTGGCGAGAAGGGACAGGGCTGGAGGAGCAGGCGGGGCCGGGCTGTGCAGGTGGATCTGAGGACACAGACTTTCATCCTCAGCACAGCGCTTTGCTGAAGGTTTGATGAGCAAAGTAACGCAACAAAAGTGTTTTTTCCTAAGGACGGTTTCTGATGGAACGCAGGGGATGGGAGGGAGGGGTGTGGCATGAGCGTGGCAGTTCACACAGGTGTCCCAAGGCACAGCAGGTCTGGGTGAGCAGAGGGCAGGCATGTGTGCTGACGAGGCTTGGGGGCTCCCGGGTTCTGCCTGGGGGAAGGACGGGGCCAGGTGGCTGGTGAGCCGTCGGAGTGCGTGCTGCTAGCGTTGAGTCCGGGCCGGGCAGTGGACTGAGACAGGTCCGAGGTCAGGAACCAGCACACCTGCCTCCCAGTCGACCATAAAACAACACACAGACTCCAAAGGGGAGGACGGAGCAGACGGAGTTGGAGCTGTCAGGCCCCCTGAGCAGTCGCAGTGTCGTGGAGAGGGATGCAGAGGCAGCGGCGGCGGAGGTTCCGGAAAGACTCTGGGCGCAGACCCCGGGGACCCGCGGTGGGTGTTCAGCACTGAGGGGACTGTGCATTCGTGTACCAAACGCGCAGGCAGGTCCTGATCACTCGGCCACAGATGCTGCCAGATGTCACCGACCACAGAGTGACAGGAGTGGTGTCAGGAAGTGAGGGGTCTGGAGAGATCGCAAAGGTGGACATGGTGGGACTCAGTGGCCAGGAGTCTGTGAGGGACCCAGGGAGGGAAGGGTGGAGAGTCCGTGCGCCTTCCCAAGCCCGTTAGGCAGCGGGTGTGGTGACTGGTAGAAACGGGAGGATTCGGGAGGTGCTGGGTGCGAGGTGACGCCAGCTAAGGAAGACTTGCAACGTCAACAGAGAGCGACGGGGGCTGGAGTGAAGGTGGGATGCCGGGAGTGAGCAGGCACATCTCAGCGAGCCTGGCCGCCCGTGCATTCATTCAACAAACAGTGCACAACTGTGCGGGATGCCAGCATCGGGCAAGTTCTACAAGGAAGTCAAGCTGAAGATAAAAGATCCCAGCACGGGATGAGGCTGAGCGTGGAGGGAGCCCAGCTGTCCGCCGTGTGGGGCGGGAGGAGGAGCGGGCAGGAAGCAGAACAGTGCCGAGCGGGAGAAGAGCAGGTCTTGCTGACGTGGTGCTGGGGACCAAGGACGTTTCCAGGATGCCGTGGTGGTGTCGACCGCAAACGTTGGGCACCGTCCCCGATGCAGGAAGTGGGGCATTCCTCCCCGCCCGTCAAGGTGGGGACCCCAACCCACCTGTGGGGTCCGCCCCGTCCTGACTCCAGGTCCCGCAGGCAGCAGCTCCGGCTGGCGTGCCCCGGCCCTGCCCTCGCTTGAGTTTTCCGTTACGTTTCCCTTTTTATCAGAGCCCAGCTGTGCCTGCCCCCTTCGCTCCATGCCAGTCAGGCGTCCTCGCAACTCACGGGCGGGCGGCTGCCCGAGTTCTCCTCTAACTCGAGCCTCTTCCCTTTCAGGCACGTTCTTCTTCCTTTGTAAACCGCCGGCGCCACATCCCGATTTCTGCAGCCGCTTCGTGCGTCCTGGCCTTTGGGCCGTGCCAGCTCCCTGTCCGACTCCTCCCCTGCTGCCCGGTCGGTACCTGGCATCGTTTTCGCTTGTTTTGTTTTCTCGCCCTGCCCTTCCCACGCTCGCGACTTCCTGGTCCCACCGCCTAACTGAGCCCCTGGTGCTGTGTCGGCTTCACCGCGCCACCTGCCCCAACCTGCAGCCGTCCCGACCTCACTGCTACTCTCTGCCACCTCCCTCTGCCGTCGCCCGCACGCGGCAGGGTGTTGTCCTGGCGGGATCTGCCGCCTGACTGCACCTTGAGCTCTTCGGAGGGAAGAGACAGGAGTCCCGAGACTGTCTGGGTCCTGAGCCTTCGCTGCAGGCTCTGATCGGAGCCGTCCTGGGTTCCGTTTCCTAGGCTGTACCTGCCGCTCAGGCCACGTGGGTGGAGCTGTGGTTCGGTGGTGGGAGAGGAAGACCCCTGCTGTCGGTGGCCGGCCTCCCTGCTTCTCCTCTGCAAATCCTCTTACCTAAGCCCAGACCCAGCCGGGGCTGCCAAAAGTAGGAGGGCCAAGAGGTCGGAGGATTCTGGGGTGGTTACGCTGGGGTTGAAGGTCAGGGACCGAGCTCCAGTACAGGGACATGTGGATCACAGGGCTGGCCTTGGAGAAGTTTGAGGGAAGAGAGCTTGTGACCCAGCTGAGGAAGGGTTTGGGGAAGCGGGGAACAGACTGGAATCAAGGGGAGATGCTCAGAGATGCACCTGGCTTGCGTGGCGATGAGGTTAGGGGTGCGGCGTAGCCAGGCCCCCACGGTTCTCTGGCAGCCCCAGGGTTCCGCCATCAGCATCGAGACTTGTCGTCCCTGTTCCAGTCCCTCTGTGTAAGTCTGAGCCCTTCTGTCAGATTTCGTGCCAGAACCTGCCCGGAACGCCAGGGCCGGCTTGTGTGCACCGTGGTGAAGTGCGATGACACCCTAACTCGGGACTCTGGTGTTAATGACATGATACGTCCCGTCTCTTTCCCTGGAGAAGAGTGGGCGGAAAATACCTACTTATACATTTAAGTCCGGACCGCAGACTTCATGAAGAGATCCAGGGAGAATCCCATAGAAACGTGTTTTATCCCAACAGACCTATAGTCGACCAAGGGTAAACACGGCCTTTGCCCACGTAGCTTTGCCCTCTGACCTGAGTCTCTCCCTTCATGTGCCGTGACACTCACGTCCCTGTCACTCACCTTATGTTAGGCCTGGCCTCTGCGTCCCTGCCCTGCTTTTGTGTGTGCGCCTTGACTCCCCAGCCGGACCGTGAGCTCCTGAAGACGCCCAGACCTGTCCCATTCGTCCCTGTGTCCCCTGGAGCAGTGGTCCCAGCCCTGGGCCACGGCCCAGTGCCCGTCCGTGGCCTGTTAGGAAACCGGCTGCGTGTCACCCCCTGAGCTCCGCACCCCCCACAACACCCCACCCCCACCCTCAATCCGTGGAAAAACTGTCTTCCGTGAACCCAGTCCCTGGTGCCAAAAAGCTTGGGAACCACAGCTCCAGAGGTCCCAGGCCTGCTCCAGGGGGACGCTCAGCAACTGGGTGTTTTAATGCGTTAAAAAAAGACCGAGAGCCCCGGTGTGTGCAAATAACACTGAACCCTGTGTGCACAACAAAGCCGGCACGAATCTCTTTTCCTTGTTCACAGTTTCATGGACAGAAGGTTCATCTTTACCGTAGATTCCAGCAACCTCAGCATACGATCTTTGTTTTCCTTGTTAAGTCAAGAACTTCCACCTTTTCACTTACAGGAAGCACTTGGGGCTGCTCTCTGGCCGATCCAATTTGCCGGCAGCTGCACTGAGCGCTTTGGGGCCATCGCTAGTGAACTGAGAGTCACCTGGGCACGAGCACCACGGTGCTGCCACGGCAGACACGGCACCGCCACGGTCGGAGCAGGAAGGTGTGGGGTTTCACCGTGCCACACGGAAGGGCACACAGTTTAAAACTTACCAATTGTTTGTTTCTGGAATTTTTCATTTTATATTTTTGGGCCACAGTTAATTAAAACTGTGAAAAGCAAACGTGCAGCCCGGGGAGACCCCTGTGGAGAGATAGACGAGAGGAGGTTTGTTGTGGGACTCGGCCTGTGTGATCACGGGGCTGCTAAGCCCACGATCCAACTTTCGCAGGCTGCAGGCAAGGAGAGCCAGTGGTACAGTCGAGTCCCAGCTGAAGGGCAGAGAGCAAGGAGCAGCCAGCGCTGTGACGCTGTGTCTCGGAGGCCACAGGCTGGGGACCCGGCGGGCATGGGGGGCGGGCGTGGGGCACCTCCCGACTCTGAAGAACCAGGAGCTCCAGCGTCCGAGGGCAGGAGGGGTGGGTGTCCCAGCTCTGGAAGAGAGAGCTCGTCCTGCCTCCGCCTTTCTGTTCTGTCTGGGCCCTCAGGGGACGGAATGACCAGAGAGGGCGACCTTTGCCCAGCCTGCTGGTTCCAATGCTCGTCTCTTCCAGAAACGCCCCAGACACACCCAGAAACAATGTTTTACCGGCTGTCTGGGCATCTCTCAGCCCAGTCAGGTTGACACACAAAAGCCGCCGTCACAGCCGGCGCAGAGCTGATGGCTGGAGTCATGGGGTGAAATGAAATCCTCCAGACAGGACGTCTAAGCGTGCGATAGGCAGATGACATCCCAGGGACGATGACATCCCAGAGAAGGGGACTGAGCCTGTCTGCCGCGGTGAAGGGCAGGAGGAGAACCCAGGGGTGACTCGGGGTCTCAGAGGCCAAGGGGTGGGTTTTAGGAAGAAGGGCATCGTTCTCAGCGTAATTGCCGAGAAGCTGAATTGGACGAGACATCAGAGAGAGCTGTTGGGTTTGGTCCTCCCGACAGCAGTTTGCAGGAGGCTGCGGGAGCATGGGTGGATTTCCCGGGCCTTGGGGTGGAGGATGTGGAAGGGTGGGGTGCAGGGGAAGGGAAGGTGAGAGCTGGGGCCACCGCCCAGAGCAGGAAGCGCTGATGAAGACGTGTCCTTTTGCAGATTCAGAGACTTGGGTTCTGTAGCATCCAGAGAATAAAGATTGAAATTTGTTGGGGTGGAGGAGGAGATTCTCGAAGTCCTGGAGTGGGAATTCCGCGCTCTAGGGGAAGGTTAGCCTTGGTATGAACACACGACACTTCTGCACATGCCAGGGGGCTGGGGACAGTGGGCAGGGGACAGCCAGGGAGGACGTGAGGGCTGCCCCCAGGGCTTCTGGACCTGCAGCCACCCCCAGGATGTGCCTTGGTATCTGGGGAACAGGGACACTTTTGCAGACTGCCTGGGGACTGAGAACGTGGAAGAAAGGGCTGTGTGGGCCACCGCGGTTCCTCCACCCGCCACGTGTCACCCACCTCGGGGCTGCTCGCTGCAAGGAATCCCGTTAACCTTCTGCCACTGTGATACCTCCCAAAAGAGCAAACCATAATTTAAAATTCAAAAAATCCTGCGTGAATACAAACCTGTTTCACCTATATTGTTTCTGACTGCTCCGGAATCCTGTCTTGTTCCAGATCGGTAGGGTTTAACATCTGTTTTATTTTAAAATAAAGGTTTTAGACTTTGGGACAGTTGATGTTTTTGAGAAAATACTTTCCACTTGATCCTGCTGTCTTTTTTTTTTCAAAAAGCTGTGGTCATAAGCCTGTCTGTGTTTCACACAAACTACTTAAGTGGGCTCCGCTCACTGTTTTCTTTCCCCCTCCGAGTCTTTTACGTAATTTAATTTGAGAACTAAAGGGGGCTTAGGATCGGTGCAGCCCTGCCCGGTATCCGTCCAGTCCGGGAATCCGCACACTCAGAGCCAGCATTTGCAAACGGGCAGCCAGGAATCTACATTACAATAGGTAGTAACACCGACTGCGCAGGAACGGCAGATGCTTCGGGTTTCAGAACCATTGGGAGGGAGGTCACCAGGCTTCTGCTGAGATGAGGGAAAGAACCCGAGGGGTGCAGAGCACACGTCACGGTCCTCCCCTGTGAACGGAGGTGTTGGGACAGAGGCCTCTCACGGTCCTACTGCAGATCTCGGTGCCTTCACGGAATTCCCGCCTCCCACTCCTCATTTGTCATCAACGCGGGAGAGACGGGAAAGCAGTGAAAAAGTCCTTAACGCGTCACCAGCAAGTGTGCGCATCTGACTAGCGCTCTGTCGTTTTCTGAGCCCTTTCGAGAATATCTAAACACTGGCGGTCAGCTGCAAGCTTACTTCTTTCTCCATGCAGAAAGGCAAGAGGACCAGCAATATTGCTGCTTCTCCCCCCAACAGATCACCACCTAATAATCAAAGGAAATTGGGAATGAAAATTTGAAAGAAGAAAAACTGCTCAGTCTCACCAGCTGAAGATGACAGTATTGCCATTTCATGTATAGCTTTCACGTGTCTTTTCCATGCAGAGGTTTTTTATAAGAACGGTAACTGTGACCCTGTTTTGTAGGCTGCTTTTTACTGAATATTTTAACATGACTTTTCCCCCATGCCAACTTTTCATGAAACATAATTTCTAGTGTCTTCGCGTTTCCTTATGAGCTTTACTTTGGCACAGAATCTGCCAGGAGTCCTGACAGTGGTGTGAGGGCTGTCTCCACGTCTGAAGTATCTGGTGAACTTTGAAAGAATTTGGCTTTTTGTCGTGAAATATAACCACCATACAGGAAAGTTCGTAAAACACACGTGTCCAACTTAATGACTTATAAAAGGAGCACTTGTGACAAAACACAGAGTGACACCGGCATTCCACAGCCCCCGAAGGACACGCTTCTCCCCGGTGACAGCCTTTCCCTTCCTGTCTGTAGTCACTGTCCTGACTTCCAGCAACTCACGTCCTCGCCTATAGGTTTACTAACCAATGAAATGTCCCTGAACAATAGTGTTTAATTCTGGTGGGTTTAAATTTTTTGTGAATGGTGTCCTGTAAGATGTGTTCTGTTGTGTCTGCCTCTTTTCCTTGACAGTGTGTCTTAAGACTCGTTGGTGTCATTCTGTGGTGTGACCAAACCGCAGTTTGTTTACCCACTCTGCTGTTGCTACACTTGGGGTCGTCTTTGCCTGTGTAGACGTGCACCCACAAGCAGTCTCTATGCATTTCTGGTGCATAGACGCACTGACTTCTGTGGTGCATACACCTGGGAGTAGAATTGCCAGGTTGCTGGGTATACGTTAGTCTATGTTCAGGTTTACTTAGTTTTGCCAAACTCTTCCCAAAAGTGGTTCTATCAACTTACGCCCCTCAGCAGTGAGTGAACTTTCTGTTGTTCATATCCGTGGTGTTGTCAGACTTTTGAATATTTGTCAGTCTGGTGAGTGCGCAGAGTATCACATCATTAATTTGCATTTCCCTTTTTACTAATGAAGTTCAGTAACTCTGTTCTTTGTTTTCTGTCTCTTTCTTCCTTCCTTCCACTCCCCTCCCTCCCACTTCCTCTCTCCCGCACCCCCTTTTCTTTTCCCATTTGATTTCTTTGATGAAATGCCCATTTGGTAAAATTATTTTTCTTGTTTAGTTGTTTGTCTTATTGATTTGTAGTAGCTCTTTACATATTCTATACCTAAGCTCCTTGTTGGTTATGTATGTGGCAAAAATCTCTTCCCACCTGGTTGCCCTTTCACTTCCCTCATGGTGTTTTCTGATGACCGGAAGGTTTTTATTTTAATGTAGCACATTTTGCCTGTTTTTACCTTCATGGCTAGTGCTTTTTGTGCTTTACCTGGAGAAGTTTTCCAGTGAAGACTTTGAACTGCAGAGAGTTAGTTGTCGCAAAGGATGCGCATCTGTTGGGTCAGAGGTGGGGCTGGTGGAGATGGCACGGGGCGTGTCCCGGGGCGGGTGGACGCTCGGGAGGAAGAGCTGCCCGTGCCCCCCGCAGGCTGCGCCCCTGGGTCTGTGCCGTTTCTCCCTCATTCGAGTGACTAACCCCGAGCTCGTAAAGCCCTGTGGCATGTTCTGCAGAAGACAGAGCCAGGATTGTTAAAAAAGATGTTGGACTCTAGTAATACACAACGTGGAATTGACACTTCCTCCTCACCACGGGCTGTTGTCTCACGTGATCGGTCAAAGAGGGGAAGGTGACGGATGCCATTTGACCATAAGTCTTTCACGTTATTTTTGATTTTTAGTGTTGATCATCTCTTAGTCCTCCTCTGTCCTTCGTTCACTGACTGCCTTCAATTTCCGTTGTTCCCCTTATATTTTCTTGGATTTATGAGTTTTTCAGTAATTGGCAGCAAAACGCACTGCCTGCCACCGAGTGGCCGTGTGGAAGGATCCCACCCCAGTGCGGAAACCGGCGGCGTCTCCCCCCGGTGACTGCCGCCTCCCGATACAGCGTCCCATGGCCTCGTGCTCTGGGTCCTGGCCTGTTTGAACGTCTGGTGGACGCTGCAGAGGCAGGAAGAGACCCGGCTGTTATCTATGCTCCCCCCAAAGGCTCCCCGAACTCTGGGTTAGAAACGGCCCCAGTGGGTCTCCCCGTCCACCGGGGAAGGAGCTGGGTGGCAGCGGCAGGTGGGGAGGTCCCGGGATGACGCGTCCGCTGACACACGAGAGCCGCACTCCTCTCTGACACCTCCCGCCACGTGGTCCTTGCTGGGGGGCTCTGTGTTTTGGAACCCCCGGTCTCTGACGACTGGGGCCCAGGACGCTGCTGCCTGAGTTACTTCCTCAAACCGCACCACCAAAGCTCCTCTTGCTGACCGTTTCAAATAGCCTGTCGCACAGGTGACAGGCAGACCTGCTTGGGGGACACGTTCACAGGCTCAGTTCTATTAGACGTTGTCACGTTCCAGGGCCACACGGACACTTCGTGTTAGAAGTAGAGAGTGTTTTTTACTTTATTGTGATCTTCTGCTTCCTCTTCCCCACGGGGGTCCTGACAGCCCCTCGCTGGCCCCCGGCCCCCCGTGCGTGCTCTGCCCTCATGCCTCACGCCGCGGAAAGGCGGGTCTTCTCGGAGCGTGGCTTTGCTGTCACTTTGCCCTCGGACACTCCGGAGGCCCTCGTGTTCTCCCGGATGGGCTCTAACCCGTGAGCTTCCCACTGAAGTTCCCCCAGCCGGGTCCCGGCCCCGGCTCTCCGGCTGCTGCGTGGTGTGTGCTGAGCTGCTCCCCTAGCGAGGTCTCCTCTCTCCCCGCCATTGTGGCACAGCCCAGGTGTGGCCGTCAACAGAGCAGGTCCCAGAGCTTGCCGGCCAGAAGTGGCCACTCCCGCCCCCGATTCCGTCTTAGGCCCCATTTTCCTGTGGGGTTTTGTGGGGCTACAGGGAAGGGGGCTGGACTGAAACCCCGCCAGCCGCCCAGCTACGGAGGGACCGTCCCCTCCACCGAAGGCCGCTGGTGCAGAGCACTCCATACTGCCCTGGGAGCTGCAGCCGGTGTTTATTCCGAAAGGTGGAATTGTCGGCTCCCAGGCTTTACCATT
>CM052438.1:942244-984614 GCA_028533085.1 Varecia variegata
ACGTCAAATTGATTTCCCAGGTGCTCGCACTAATTCACACTCCCACGGCAACGTAACAGCGTCCCACTTTTCCACGTCCTTCCTGTCCCTTGACATTGTCTGACTTTTCATTTTTGTCCGTCTCTTGGGTATAAAATAACCCGCAGATTTAATTTGCATCTTCACATACTTGTGTGTGCTGGGTGTCCGCGTGCCGTCTTCCCTGCCACGTCTGGGCTCCTGCTGCCTGTTTGTCTTTTTCTTTCTCGTGTCTAGGCCAATCTTTCTGCCTTCCCATGTCCTTTGTGGGTTGACAACAGAGCACAGGTTTTCCTGGGCTCCTGCTTCTGCCACCAGCTCTGGGGCTGCAGGGGCCCGGGTGGCGCCGTGCCGCCATCCCCCGCCAGCAGGACGGGGAGGACGGGGAGCACAGTGTTCCCCGTGAAGCCCGACCTGACGGGGCTCGTGTCCTTCCTGCTGTCCCCGCTCGGCAGGGCTGAGTTCTCTGGGTGCCAGGGAGCTTGGAGAACGGAGCCCAGGTTCTGTGCAGCCGTTTACCCGACTGAAACCGGAAGGGAGTGATTTGGAGACCACCGATGGATTGAAAGACGTGGAAGGGTGTAGCCCCGAGAACAGGCTAAAGAAAATACAATTTTCTCCAAATTAATTGTCTCCCAGTAAACCTTTTTCTGATAAATGTTAATATCATTCATATCATTAACACTTCACTTGAAGAATTCTTAATATTGCAATTGGCTAAACCTGCTTTTGTTTTTCCTTCAGAAATGCATGTATGATTATCAGACAAAATAGTAATGGGAAATAGATGGCTCTATAGCTACCGAAATGAAATTTATAAAACGTGTTTCGTTCATCAGCCAGAAAAAGGTCACATCCGTTACTTTTGCAAATGTTGTGGAAGACGGAATCTCTGTCACTGAGTAGTGACGTAGGGCCCTGACGTTTGTTTTTGTCAAGTTCATCTTTGTGTGAAGCTGCCGTGCACGAGTTGGGCCATGAAGGTTCTGAGCCGGGGGGCGTGGCAGCTGTGTCCGTTTGAGACACGACGGGTTTCCTCTCCCTGTCGTCACCCGGTAGCTGACGGCCCACAACCTCTGGTTCTGCAGGTACGGCGTGAGCCCTGAGAACATCATCCTGTACGGCCAGAGCATCGGCACGGTGCCCACGGTGGACCTGGCCTCGCGGTACGAGTGTGCAGCCGTGATCCTCCACTCCCCGCTGATGTCGGGTCTGCGCGTGGCTTTTCCAGACACCAGGAAGACGTACTGCTTTGACGCCTTCCCCAGGTGAGTGCACGTCTGCGCACGTCAGTGCGAGCCGGCCGGTGAGCGAGGTCAGACCTGACGCTGCTGTCCCCCGTGTGCCACTAGTAATGCTTACCGGGGACTGCCGTGCGTCAGAGCCCTGGCGGGCACCGGGGGGGTGTGGAAGGGCCTGTGACACACACACTGTCCACAGACTTCATCCTCACTTGTGACAGTCTCCCCAGCGCTGCATGAGGACCTGGGTGTACTGAGGCCTGGGACTAACTGACTCAGCTGTGCTATGCAGCATTTAGAGAAAAGAAAAAGCACCTCCATATCCTAAAGGAAATAGTGCAGAATTCGCTCCTCCCAGAGGGACGTACATTGTCACATCACAAAGAGCCACGTGCACCGTGTGTGGTGAGGTGGGTAGCAGTGGTCCGCACACTCCAGTCAAAACGACAGGCGAGTGGAATTTTGAGACTTCTCTCACCTTTCAGCCAGTGCAGGTGAGGGGAAAGTGCGCTGCTTGTTTAAGCTTGTTGCAAGTAGAACGAGAAAGCTAAAGTGAGTCACCTGGCAGGCCAGGCTCTGATCTTTTAAGTGGCCACAGGGACAGTATCATCAGGGAACAACCCCCCTGCCACCCGTCCCATCCTGCTCTGCCGCTTTGACCGGAAGCCCTCACCCCTGCAGAGGTGCCCGCACCCCACGGGAAGCTGAGGAGGGGAGCCCTCTGCGCGCCTGGGGCCTCCCTGCCTGCCCGTTGGAGGCGGCAGGGCGGCTGCCAGCCTGACCCCCGCTGTGCCCGGCCCCACGGACAGAAGGAAGAAAATGTACTATAGCTGCAAAAGCAGCAAGTACACTGGCTCCTTAAATCCTCTGTCTGAACATTTCTACTTTGTTTTTTTAACCTAAGATAGGGAAAGTATTTGTAATAAAACGTGTTTGCACCCAAGCTTTCCCACAGTACGTTGCTGAAGTGGCCTAAGGCAGTTGTCGCAGGACTGGCCGGCTCATGTTGCCATTTTATTGAAAAAGGCTCAGCAGAAATGTCCAGTTTTAGGGTTTTGATTGACCTGTTAATTGCTATCATTCTGCTACTGCTGGGGGGGGAAAAAAGAACATCATTTGGTTACACAGATCCGTTACCCAGACTGTCCCGTTTCACAGGAAGAAACCTGTTAGCACCTTGGGTGAACTTCAGCTCTGTGCAGTCTATACAGGATTCAGGGGAGTTCAGCTTCCTGGGAAAGTTGCACTGCAGACGTCCGGTGGAGTGGCTGGCATGCTAAGCAGGGCCAGTGTGCCTCTCAAGTGTGGCCTGGTTTGTGCTGAATCGGTAATGGGAGGCCGGTTTGTTGAAAGACGGATCTTCAGCATGTTTGTGGGAAGCAATGCCAGCAGTTACCCTGGCAACAAAACGAATAGGTTTTTTTCCTGGCTCTTAAATTAGCATATACCTTGAAACACAGCCATGACAACTAATTGCAACTTATCAATTAATAGCAGACGAACAGCTAATCTTATGCTGAGTTTATCTGAGAGCCAGGCTGCGCATTTTATGCCCATTTTCCCCCTTAATCTTCACTCCGGCCTGAAGAACTTGGTCCACTGACTATACTCATTTTACAGATTAGGAAACTGAGGCTTAGAGAGGTTAACTAATTTGTTTAATTAAGGTTGGTGGTCAGAGACAGCAAGAAGAGACTATGCCTCATAGTCAATACCATACGTTATCAATGTGATACGTTTCAAACCATTAGCAGCTGCGTGGACTTTGATCATTAATTGGGTTTAGTGACCGTTTGCTGGCAGCGTCCATGGCTGCCAACGGGCAGAGTCGTCTCTGCTTGTGTCCTCCCCGCAAAGGGAGATGCCTTCACATTCCCTCTTAGTAATAAAGAAAACAGGCCTGGTCATGACTCGTTTGTGGTTTATTTTCTTTTATTCTGGGTCAGATGATGGACCTACCCTCCCTGACACACGCCAGGCAGCGGATTCTCTCCAACTGTGCAACACGGAGAGCAGTCCCAGGCCCCCTGCAACCGTTGCATAAATATCTTTTTAATGGAGTGTAATTGAACTCTCTTGAAGAAAGTCACTTTAAAATTAAATGTAAGGGGCAAGTGGGTTTCCAAATAAGATTCCTCATCTGCATAATTGGCTACTGCCGCAGCGGCTCTGCTCTTTGCAAATTGCATGGCGGATGAGGTCCTGCAGCTTCCCGGGTGTCAGGACGTGGCCTGCAGCCTCGCGAGCTGTGGGTGAGGACTGGACGACAGTTGTTTGCAGAGTGTGCGGTCGGCCAGCGCCGCATCTTCCGCACGGCCGCCTGCGTGTTACGGAACAGCCGCTCTCCGCCGCGGCCCCTCCCTGGCAAAGCTGCCGTGCTCGTGCCTCTCCCGTGTTTCGCTGGCGATTAAACAAGATTTCGTGCGTGAAGTACAAAGCACCCAGCCGCGTAAATGTTTAGTAAACGTTTAGCAAATGTTGGCTGCTATTTTTAACAAGCAGATGCCCACAAATAATACCAGTTTGTATCCTTCCGTCACTTTGCCTGGGATCAGCTACAGGAGGCCCTTTGGCACGACAGAGAGATCCGTGTCTCCGGACTTGTCCGTGGGCCACATGCCTGTTAAATCCCCGTCAGAGGAGCCCCCTGCACAGCCGGCCCAGAAGGCCCAGCGTCCGGTGACTTGCTCTTGGAATGCACCGTTGGTGCCTGACCCACATTCTTTTGAAGATCCCCAAATGCTCGTCCTTTGAGGGGAGATCTGGTTTTTGTAGACAGAAGTCATTTGGAGCCAAACCTAGGCATGACGTTAAGTTTTCAAGCTAAATAGTACAGTTTTTATTTTAAAAATTAGGCATTAGCTTTTATGAAATGGAATTTGTATCCTGTTATTCAATTTCCCAAAGAGACATTCATTCAGTTAAGTACTGGCCTGTTTACTTTTTAAAAAAAAAATCCTCTCAAAAATATGAATAAATATGAATATATCAAAAATATTAATTGCTGGTTTGTTAATCTGATGCTCTTAAGAGTTCTGTTTTTAATAAAATACTTTTAAGAAAAACAAACAGCCACATGCAGTGCGGTATCCAAGATTGGATCCTGGAACAGAAAAAGGACGTTAGTGGAAAAATGAGTGAAATCCAAATAAAGTGTGGAGTTGAGTCAATGGTAAGGTGCCCACACTGGCTTCTCAGTTTGGACAATGCCCCACGGTGACGTGCGACTCAGCCGCATAGGAAGTGGGTGAGGAGTGTATAGGAACTCGGTCTTACCTTTGTACCTTTTCTGCAAATCTAAAACTATTCCAGAATGAAAAGTTCATTTAGGAAAAAGTGAGTTAGAAGAAATGAGAGACTAACAGGCACAATGGCCATGACGTGTCAGCGCAGGGTCATCAGCTGTAGCGACTGTCCCACTGCGGTGGGGTGTCATGCTGGCGGGGGCCGTGTGTGTGGGGCAGGGGGTGCGTGGGAGCTCTCCGTGCCCCTCCCTCAGTGTTGCTGTGAACCTGAGGCTGCTCTAAAGCAGCAAAGTCTTTAAGTAAAAAGAAAAAAACCCATGGTGTTAACTTCCTTGCCTGTGGATGTTGATCTGTCCGTAGGTGTGATGTCTTATCTGAGAGCAAACCTAAAGGAGTCTCTTTCTGCCCCCCTTCCGTTTTGCAGCATCGACAAGATATCTAAAGTCACCTCCCCTGTGCTGGTCATTCACGGTACGGAGGACGAGGTCATCGACTTCTCCCACGGCCTCGCGATGTACGAGCGCTGCCCGCGCGCCGTGGAGCCCCTCTGGGTGGAAGGGGCCGGGCACAACGACATAGAGCTTTACGCACAGTACCTAGAGAGACTAAAACAGTTCATATCTCACGAACTTCCGAATTCCTGAAGACGACAACTCCATTTTACCTCATTTACTGTGAACGGAAGAGTCCTTTGGTTTGCACATGCTTTACCTGGGTAGCTGTAACGGCCCGGTGACCACGCAGAAGTGCCCGGCCTTTAGGGTGTTCTAATGAAAGAGCTGATGAAATCTCCGTCTTCTTTATCTAGAGATTGTTCTACTAATTCACACAACATGATAAACTGGACGGGTGACTCCCGGCTTCACTACCTTGCGGGGTGGGCCGAGAGCGGAGGTGGGGCGGGTCCCAGCGCTGTCGGGGTGGACCCCGTCCCTCCGTCCTGCTGCCACTGCTGACTCAGTGGGCAGGACTCGCCCATCTCCACCGGGGCTCTCGGTGTTTGACTGCGGCTCTTTCCCTGGATTCGTAGGTTCAGTCCATTTGTGACGCTGTGATAGTGTAACTGGAAAACCATTGTGGTGAGAGTTTTTAATTAATTTTCGTTACCATGCCGATCTTTCCCCAAACACATGAACCGAAGGGAATTGACTGGATCTGTCATGAACAGCTTCATCAACTGTAACCACATAAATATAACTGGAATATTCTTAAAAGAAAACTGGGGGCTTTTTTAAGTGTAAATTTATTACTAGCCAACAGAGTTTTAATATTTTGACTGGTTGGTTTAACAAAGAGCCCGGCCGACTCACCTCCTCTCACATCCTCCTCGTGGGCCTTTTTAAAGAACTGTACATATTTGCATTCACCTTGTGCATAGGTTCCTAACGGGCAGTTTCCTTCCGTCGGCTACAACAATGAACTGCAGACTCCTTGTTTGTATGTAAATGATCGAATACATTTTGTTAATATGTTTTTATTTCTAGGTTTTGCTATTAAAAAATTTTATAACATTTCCAAGACAAAAATTCCAAGTTTATGCTTTGAAGAATTTATGTAATTAAAATTTCACTAAACTAATCTTTTTAGTTTAGGAGTCATTTGGGTTTTGACACTGGAGTTGAGCCGAATAAGCATCGGAAATGTAAGATGCTTAAAAATGCTACACTACTTGTATTGGTTGGGGGTTTGGGTTTGGGGTTTCTTTGGTTTTATTTTAATTTTGTTTTCCAATTTAAAAGCCTTAAATGTACTGTAAGCCTCGGATCGCTGTGCAGCTGGATTGCGGTTGGCTGTCGGTTTGTGTACCGCTGCTCGGATGAGCACAGCGGCTGGTGATGGAATAAAGGATGCATGGATCAGACCGTGTGGGTGCAGTTCTTGCTCTCTCATCCGAGAAAACGGGGAACGGGAGAACCAGTCTTGTCTTGCTTTAAGAGGAAACCCCTGGGCTTACAACCGCACTACCTCTCAGGGTGTGTGCTTTCGTTTGTGAGAGACCTTAGAGTGCCGCTAGAAGAAGCCAAAGTATGAAACACGCAGCAGTGAAGTGCAGGGGGTATCTGAACAGCGCGCGACCGAGTCTGGCTGCAGAGCAGAGTGACGCAGGGAGGGAGCTCGGTGGCTGTGTCGCCGGGAGCCCAGGTCAGGTGTGTTCTGGAGTCTCTTCTGCCCTGTGACCGCCTGACGGGAAAAGGGCAGCGAGGGACGCTGGTTTCAGCTCTGAAAACGCTCTCCTGAGTGCGCAGTGAGGGGAGATGCTGGTGGCGGGGAAGCTGCGAGCACAGAGTGTGCACCTGAGTGTGTGCACACCTGTGTACGCAGGCCACTTCCCGACCTCGAATCGGGTGAGCGGGTGGGGCTCACCGAGGCGGGAAAGAAGCACAAGCTTGTCCTGCCTCCGGGCCCAGAGAGCAGGTGTGAGGCTGCCAAAGACCTGATTTCCCATCCTGTCTGCTGCTTGCACCGTGCGTAACCACCTCTGTTTTTCCTCCCAAACTGTTTGGTGAATTCCCTTTTGTCTGCCCCCTTCCAGCAGTGCTCACGGGAAACAATAAGATTGACAGCAACTAAGGTGGCAAAGCCCTTTCACTGCATTGGTTTTGTAACCAGTGAGGACAGTTTATGTCCCCTTGAAGAAGCTCGTGCATTCCCAAAACGGAGGAGGGGGCTTTGTGCACCTTTTGCCAGAGTTTGGCATGGGGACAGCGTGAGGGTGGCACGTGGAGAACATGGGCATCCCGGGGCCAGAACCTCAGGGGACACCTGCGGGTCAGCCGTCCTGTGCTGCGGGCTCTGTGTGGAGCTGCGCCCCGTTCGGACCCGGGACAGAACCCTGGTGTTCGGGGTCACTTACTGTTTCTTTCTCCCTGGTCAAGAGGAAGGAGTCAAGTGGCTACCTGAAGTCCTTGCAGAGTATGGAGAAGATATTATGTATTATTTCTAATATGTGAAGTCATGCTTTACGCCTATAAAAATCCCTGTATCACTATTAAAGGCCTAGAGATAGCATTCAGAGCGAGGCATTGTGACCAGTGTTACCGCTGACTGCTGGTTAGGATGCTGCGTGACCCTACGATTGAGCAGAGTGAGACACATAGGGATCCGTCATCACAATCCCAGGAAAATCTCAGATCCTAATTTAAATCGTCACTGTTGTGTCCTTTGAAAACTGGAGAATAGCATGATCGTTACTGTGTCACAATAGAAAAAGTGTCTTCCTGTTGAAAAATGAAACCTGTAAGCATGCCTGCTCAAGACGGAAATTGAATGTGAGACTCTGGAGGCTTGAAAGGGCAGATGAACGTCAGGCAGCTCCTTCTGGGAATATTTCCCTGAACCCGGGTGTGTGGACGAGGCTCAGGGTCCACAGTCTGCAGACCTCCAAGCAGTCGGGAAATGGTCACAATGTATCGAATCTGAGCAGGGCAGGGTGTGTTGTCTTGATTTGAGGGACCTTGGGTTCAAGGTGAAAGTCGAACGCCCCCTTTCCCAGTGCCCCTTCTTCTGTAGGTCACCTGCCGACCTCTGCTGCTCCTGAGGACCAGGACTCAGAAGTGCAAACGTGCCAGGTATCTTTTCCAGTCCCACTGAGCCTTTAGGGAGAGGGGCTGGGGCCATATCTGATCTCTGTCTGACCTTGTTCCCTACTTTCTCTGGTCCTCTGGTATGTTTCCCTCACTTAGGGAATATCAGTGTTAAATGAGATAATGGCTGTGCCAGTACTGTCCATTTCCTGCTGTAAATTGTGTTGCTGGCAGCAGAGCTATTGATCAATGTGGAGTTCTCAAAAGACAATAGACCAGAAACATTTGAAGAACTAGAAATTTTAAAAAAGCCAAATTATCTTCAAAAAGGTATACTCCACCCAGTTTTTTAACAGGTTTTTTTCAGGAAGGGATGTTGGATTTTACTGAATGTTTTTTCAGCTTCAGTTGAAATGATCGTGTGGTTTTTGTGCTTCCTCTGTGGATACAATGTATCACATCACTTGATTGATTTGCATATGTCGAACCATCCTTGCATCCTGGGAATGAATCCCACTTGATCATGATGAATAACCTTTTCAATGTGTTGTTGAATTTGGTTTCCTAGTATTTTGTTGAAGATTTCTGCATCTACATTCATCAGGGAGATTGGCCTGTAGTTTTCTTTTTTTGTTGTTGTGTCTTTGGTTTTGGTATCAGGGTGTTACAGGCCTCATAGAATGAGTTTGGGAGGATTCCCTCCTCCTTGATTTTTGGAATAGTTTAGGATTAGCATTCATTCTTCTTTGAATGCTTGGTAGGATTCGGCAGTGAAGCCATGGGGTCCTGGGCTTTTCTTTGATGGGAGACTTTTTATTCCTGCTTCTATCTCGTTACTTGTTATTGGTTTATTCAGGTTTGGGATTTCTTCCTGGTTCAACCTTGGTAGGTTGTATGCATCTAGGAATTTACCCATTTCTTGTAGGTTCTCCAGTTTATTGGCATATAGTTGGTCAGAGCAGTCTCTAATGATCCTTCGGATTTCTGCAGTATCAGCTGTAATGTCTCCTTTCTTATCTCTGATTTAATTTATTTGGGTATTTTCTCTTTGTTTTTCTCAGTCTGGCTAAAAGTGTGTCAATTTTGTTTATCTTTTCAAAAAACAACTTTTTGTTTTGTTGATCTTTTGTATTTTTTGTTTCATTTTCATTTATTTCTGCTCTGATCTTTATTATTTCTCTTCTTCTAATTTTGGGTTTGGTTTGCTCGTTTTTCTGGTTCTTTGAGATGCATGATTAGGTTGTTTATTTGAAGCTTTCATACTTTTTTTAATGTAGGCATTTTTGCTATAAACTTTCCTCTCATTACTGCTTTTGCTGTATCCTACAGATTTTGATATGTTGTTTTAATTGTCATTTGTTTCAGGTAAGTTTTTAATTTCTTTCTTTTTTTTTTTAATTTTTTTTTTATTTCAGCTTATTATGGGGGTACAAAAGTTCTGCATAGATATATTGCCCATGTCCCTCCCAATCCCCCGAGTCCGAGCCTCAAGCGTGTCCATTCCCCAGACAGTGCACATCGCACTCCTCCTGTAGGTATACGCCCATCCCCCTCCCCCCACCCCCCACCTCTGTCCAATACACAATTGGTGTTATTCCCAAATGTGCACCCAGGTGATGATCAGGGAAACCAATTTTAATCTCCTCATTGACACACTGGTCAAACAGGAGCATATTGTTTAACTTCCATGTGTTTGTATATTTTCCAATATTTCTCTGGTTATTGATTTCTAGTTTTATTCCATTGTGGTCACAGAAAATACTTGGTGTGATTTCAATTTTTTTGAATTTTTTAAAACTTGTTTTGTTGCCTAACATGTGGTCTGTCCTTGAGAATGATCCATGAGCTGAGGAGAAGAATGTGTATTCTGCAGCTGTCGGTGAAATGTTCTGTAAATATCTATTAGGTCCATTTGGTCTGGAGTGCAGATTAAGTCCAATGTTTCTTTGTTGATTTTCTGTTTGGAAGATCTGTCCAATGCTGAAAGGGGAGTGTTGAAATCTCCAAGATTATTGTATTGGGGTCTAGCTCTCTCTTTGGCCCTGATAATATTTGTTTTATATATCTGGGTGCTCCAGTGCTGGGTGCATAAATATTTAGAATTGTTATATCCTCTTGCTGAATTGACCCTTTATCATTATATAATGACCTTCTTTGTCTCTTCTTACAGTTCTTGTGTTGAAATCGGTTTTATCTGGTGGAAGTATAGCTACTCCTGCTCTTTTTTGATTTCCATTTGCATGGAATATTTTTTTCATCCCTTTATTTTCAGTCTGTGTGTAGCTTCACAGGTGAAGTGTGTTTCTTGCAGACAACATATAGCCCTTGGTTTTTTATCCACTCAGCCACTCTGTCTTTTGATTGGAGAGTTTAGTCCATTCACACTCAATGTTGTTATCGATAGGTAAGGACTTACTCCTGCCATGTTGTTACTTGATTTCTGGTTGCTTTGTGGTCCTCTCTTTCTTTTTTATTTCCTTCCTGTCTTCTTTTCTTAAAAGTGATTTTCTCTGGTAGTGTGTTTTAATTTCTTGCTTTTTATGTTTTGTGCATCTGTTGTAGGTGTTTTGATTTGAGGTAACCATGAGGCTTGCAAAAATCATTTTATAACTAATTATTTTAAATATATGACAACTTTGCTGATAAACAAACATGCAAAGAGAAATCTAACAAATTCTACCCTTTAATTCCATCCCCCCAACTTGTTAACTTTTTGTTGTTTCTATCCATATCTCTTTACGCTATCTATCTCTCAAAAAGTTGTTGTAGTTTTTTTGGTAGGTTTGTCTCTTAGTCTTCCCACTGAAGATATAAGTGGTTTATATACCACAGTGACAGCAATGAGTTTTCTGTATTTGTGTGCTTATTGTTACCAGTGAGTTGTGTGCCTTGATTTCTTGTTCATTACCATCCTTTTCTCTTAGACTGAAGACCGCCCTTTAGCATTTCTTGTAGGACAGGCCTGGTGCTGATGAAATCCCTCAGCCTTTGTTTGTCTGGGTAAGTATTTCTCCTTCATGTTTGGAGGATGTTTTTGCAGGGTGTAATCGAGGGTTAAGGGTTTATTGCTTCAACACTTTGAATGTGTCATTCCACTCTCTCCTGTATGGTTTCCACTGAGAAGTCTGTGGCCACATGTATTGAAGCTCCTTTATATGTTGTTGTTTTCTTTTTCCTCGCTTCTCTTAGGACCTTTTCTTTATCCGTGACCTTTGTGATCTTATTGTTATAAATGCTTTGACGTAGTCTTGTTTGGATTAAATCTGCTTGGTATTCTCTGGCCTTCTTATATCTGAATATTGATATTTTTCACTAGGTTTGGAATGTTCTCTGTTATTATTTCTTTGAATAAACTTTCTACCCCAATCTCTCTCTCTGCCTCCTCTTTAAGGCCAATAACTCTTAGATATGCCCCCTTTGCAGCTGTTTTTTAGATCTTGTAGGCATGCTTCATTCTTTTTATTTTTTCCCCTCTTGACTATATTTTCAAATAGCCTGTCTTCAGGTTCACTAATTCTTTCTTCCGCTTGAGCACTTCTGCTTTTGAGAGCATGCATTTCTCAGTTTGTCAGTTGAATTCTTCAACTCCAGAATTTCTGCTTGATTTTTAAAAAATTATTTCAGTCTCTTTGTTATATTTCTCTGTTAGGCTTCTGAATTCCTTCTCTGTGTTGTCTTGAAATTCATTGAGCTTCTTTAGGACAGATACTTTGAATTCTTTGTCTGAAGGTTCACATATCTCCATCACTCCAGGTCGTTAGAACCTTATTTAGTTCATTTGGTGAGGTCATGTTTTTCTGGGATGTTCCTGATGCTTGTGAATATTGGTCCATGTCTGTTCATTAGAGATTTATTTTAATGTTCACAGTCCGGGCTTGTTTGAACCTGTCCTTCTTGAGAAGGCTTTCCAGATATTCAGAGGGAATTGAGTGTTGTGGTCTAAGTCTTTGGTCCCTGCAGCCACAGCAGCACTGGGGGTGCCCCAAGCCCAGTAATGCTATGACTGTTTCAGACTCCTCGTGGTACTGCCTTGGTGGGCTTGGGTGACACACAGGAGAATTCCCCGGATTACCAGGGAAAGTCTCTCACTTCTTCCCTCACTCTCTGGGCTGCTGGAGTTGGTGGAGGATGACGTGGGCACCCACGCATGGCCCGGAGGGCCAGGTTACAGCTGAAGCCAGTCCAGCCTCACCCGGAGCCCAGTGTGACTGCTGCCTGGCTACTCCTGACGTTTGTTCAGAGCCCCAGGGCTCTTTAGTCAGCAGGTGGTGTAACGCCCGTTGGTGGTAAGGGTGTGGATAAAAGGGCACTCGAACATTACACTGCCACCTTTACACACACATAGGTACAACCTTTCTATCAAAATCTTAATAATGTTCAGTCATTTAATCTAACCATTTGGCTTCTAGGAATTTATCCTTAGGAAATAATCAAGAATATAAAATAGACTCACATAGGAGAATCCCTGCTCTACTCTTAGTAACAGTGAAAACTTGCAAACAGTCTGTTTCCAGCCGTAGGGATTCAGTCATTACGCCCATACGATGAATTCCCCTGCAACCATCGTAGATGATGCTATAGAATAACATTGAGTGCCGTGGAAAGATTTCCAAGACGCTGTTTATGACAAAACTGGTCACCACATAGCTCGTGTGTGATTCCCTCCCCACCCCCACCCCTCCTCCACAACTCAGACTTGGACAAACGGCTGGCTGGGCACCAAAATGTTAACCGGGGTACATTTCTGTTGATGCTGTTTAATTGCATCTTTAATTAACCATTACAAAGAAGAAAACCCAAGCCCGTTCTTCAGGATTCATGTGAAGTAGTTATAAAATGGGAGCAGTACTGTAATTTGTTCTGGGACCACACTGGATGGCACCGTCTCCCGCAGAAAATGCTCTTCCACGAGAGAGAACAAGTCATTCTGGATAAGTGTCACCCCCTCGTGTGTGAGGGTTGTCAAACCGATAGGTGAAGTTGACATAAATACCACATTTCATTCTGTCCAGCTCTGAGGCCAACTCCTACCGAGGCTTTGCCCACTAGGATTTCAGCAGGAGACGTGGTCATTCCCAAAGGAACTTGCCCAGAGCTTGCCCGGAGGGGCGGTTCCAGAGCAGCGGCCGGCAAGGAGACCTGGCCTGGTCCTTCTCAGCCAGGGCCCCGCCGCTGCCTGGGCCGCAGAATCCTCGTGTGTGGGGTGACGGGTCCGTTCCACCTGCAGTTCTTCTATGGGTGGGTCATGAAATATACATAAAATGTTTACCTTTTAAACCATTTTTAGGTGTACAGTTTAGTGGCATTTAATTACATTCACACTGTTGTGTGACCATCACCACCATCCGTCTCTGGAACTTTTTCATCTTCCCCAACCGAAACTCTGTGGTCATTAAACAAAAACGCCCAGTCCCTCCTCACCCAGCCCCTGGCGACCATCATTCCATTCTCTGTCCCTGCGAATTTGACTGTACTCAGTATCGCGTATAAATGGACTCACATAGCGTTTGTCCTTTTGTGTCTGGCTTATTTCATTTAGAGTAATGTCCTTAAGGTTCATTCATGTGACAGATTGCATTCCTTTTTAAGGCTGAATGATTTTCTCCCTCTCTTTTTTTTTTTTTTGTTTTTTGGTTTTTCTTTCTTTTTTTCCAGAATATTACGGGGGTGCAAATGTTTATGTTACATGTATTTCCTTTGCCCCACCCGAGTCAGAACTACAAGCCCAAGTCAGAACTAATTCCATGCCACAGACGGTGCTCACCACACCCATTAAGTGTGAATATGCCCATCCCCTCCTCCCCCTCCACCTGCCCAACACCCGATGAATGTTACCTACTATATGTGCACTTAAGTGTTGATCAGTTAATACTAATTTGATGGTGAGTACATGTGGTGCCTGTTTTTCCATTCTTGTGATACTTCACTTAGTAGAATGGGCTCCAGCTCCATCCAGGATGAGACAAGAGGTGCTAGATCACCACTGGTTTTTGTGGCTGAGTAGAACTCCATGGTATACATATACCACATTTTATTGTATGTACATGCCATATTTTCTTTACCATTCATGTATTTTGAATGGTACCAAGAAGTGGAATTGCTGGATCAGATGGTAATCCTGTGTTTAATTTTTTGAGAAACACTATGCTTGATCTGCAATTCTTAACAGACTCTTGGGATCTGTGACCCTTTGCAATTGCACGGATGTCTGTACCTACGGGCATTTTTCTGGGGAGAAAGTCCACAGCTTCAACAGAGGGTATCAGTGATTCTGAAAGATTAAGGACAGAGAACTAGACGGTATTTACAGGCTTTGTGAAAACCAATATTTTTGGTTTCTGAGCACTGTGAGTGCAGATTATGGAGGGTTAAGGAGTTAGGGTTTATCCCGCAGTCAAGTCCAGGGAGCCGTGAGTCTGTCACAGCTCTGTGCATAAGGAAGGGGGTCTCTGGATACCCCAGAGCCCAGCGCAGAAGCACCTACGGGCCCAGGAGATGAGACAGGGAGCAGTCCTGGAAGCAGAGGCAGCAGGCCTAGCTGGAGTGTTCGTGCCGTGGTGACCGTGTGACCTTGAGCACATCCCTGAACTGTGCAGGGCCTGTTCCTTATCCCTAAACCGGTAGCAACACCCGCCACACAGCCAAGCAAGGATCAGATGAAGTTCTGCAGGTAGAAATGTCTTGCAAGAGGAAATGGGGGCTTGGACCCACTCATTAAATGGATGGGCAAGGTCCGGGTTTAGAACAAAACAGAAAACACTTTGAGAACTGTTGGGCAAGACCTTGCCCTGCGGCTGCCCTCGCTACGGGGTTACTTAACCCTCACTCTGTTGCTACGTGATGAACCGCTGGGCTGGTCCCAGCTTGTTCACGCCGGGCCCTGTCTGGCCGCGTCGGGGTGTGGGTGGAGACGGGCCCGGGTGCCGTCTCCTGTCTGAATGCCCCAGGCCCGCTCCGCCACGCTGCCAGGTGCCCCCGGACCGGCCTGTGCAGCCATGCAGCTCCCGAGCCCACCCGGCGCATCCCAAGACGGGACCTGGGGTGGGCAGGGTCTCCGGAACAGCAGAGCAGCCTGAGCAGGGACCACCCAGAGAGAGCCGCGGGGACGTCTGCTGAGGCGAAAGTCACACTTAAGAAGGGGGCTCAGAGGAACTTGTGTGTGCCCTTTAAGAAACTTTTTTACATTTCAAATTTTAATATTTCATCTCCTGGAGTGGATAAAAACCATATTTTCACAGTTCAAGGGTACAAAAGGCTAAAGGGAAAATATGAAAACTTGTATTCCCACTGCTGAATCTGAATCGAATATTGCCAGGATTTTAGGGACCCACTGTCACCCCCCGCCCCCCAATCACATTCTTTTTCCCCGTATTCCAGGGTAACCACCATCCCGGATTTCCCCTCAGTCATTCCTTTCTTCACAGTAAAAACGTGTGTAATGTAAGTATGTGATATATGTACATGCACACATATGTCACATATGTGTATGTGCGTACACGTGTGAATATGTTTACTCTTTAAGACTGTGTCACTACAGCCCTGCCGCTGTGTTCTCCATCCCCTTTTCCTTCCACTCGACGCGACCCCTGTGGACCTGCCCGTGTTGACCGCGAGGCCGCGGTTTGCAGCCGTTGCCATGCGGCGTTGCCGGGCACACCCAGTTCACGCGACCTGCTCTCGGTGGCAGTTAGATCACATTCCCGGCTTTTGCCACTAAAGGTCGTTTTGCATGAATACGCCCCGTGACGGAAGAGACTTCTGGTGGGTGGTTCTTGATCTCGGTCACCCACCGAGAGGACCCGAGAGGCTCCTACCAATGCCGACGCCTCGGTCCACCCTCAGAATCCGCATTTCACGAGTCCGGGGCTCGGCCTGGGCGCTGCACCTTGAAGGACCCCCAGAGGCTGCGAGTGGGCATCCCAGGGCTGCGAACCTCTGCTCAGAAAGGGCTGCTCCACTCCAGTGTGCACAGTCAGCAAGGAGACAGATCCAGACGCAGCAGTTCACCTGGGACCTGAGATGCTGTGTCTCCAGGAACAGCCCAGGTGATGCTGGTCCGGCCCCACGCAGGATCACTGAGTCACACAGGATCTGCCTGTTCAGCCGGGTGGTGCCCAGTCATTTTCCAGAGTCGGGCCCCACTTTACCCCCCACCCACGGTGGACGGGTGTTCTGGTCTTCCACACCTGACATCCTCTGACTTTATAAACGTTTGCCTGAGTAGTGGATGAGCAGTGTTGTCCTGATTACTCATGGCAACTCTTCAAAATAAGCAACTCTTCAAAAGCATGTGGGTCATTTGTAAGTTCTGTATTGTGAAATGTCTGTGCATGACTCTTACCTGCGTAGATTTCTGTATCTTTCTTTTTCACAGGCATTATTTGTATATTCTGGATGTTAATCTGTTATTTCTTTCTTATGCTGTAAATATATTCTCTCAATTTCTCCCTTGAATTTTATCTGTTTCACTGGTGTACCTGGGCAATGTTTTCCTCTCTGCGCCACATGCTGTCACCTTAAAGAAGATCTCGGCATCTTCCCATGCAAGGCTCAGGTGGGCTTTTCCTAAAAAGAAAAAAAAAAGACCATTTGATTCATAATTAATGGCCAATAAAAAGTAAATTATAATACACATTATTTTAATCAGATTCCAATTATCAAGCTAACCGATGTACAAAATTCACTCATTCATTCAACAAATGTTTGTGACTCTGAACATTCAGTTTGGTTCTTTCGGATTCAGCAGTGAACAGACAAGGTCCTGCCCCTTGGGGCTTATATCCCAGCAGAGGAAACAGACAATAAACAAGTGAACAAATAAAAAAATCAAATTGTAATACATGCTCGAAGGGAAATAAACACACTGAGAACGTGATTAAGGGCATCGAGCTCTAGGCCCCCAAGAGCATCCGGGCGCAGTGGCCTGTCCTGCTTCTGCGGACTCTGTTTACCTGAGCTTGAATTTTAGCTCCACCAGCTACTGGCCATGTGTCGCAGGATGCTGTTCAGCCTCTCCGTGCCTCAGTTTCCCCGTCTGTAAAATAAGGATGATCTAGTACTTACCTCATAATATTTATTGAGAATTAAATGAGCCTAGAACATACTGAGCTATAGCAATAAATACAAGCTGGTATCATTCAGAGAAATAGAACATTTTATTCTTCACTGGAAGGATTTTCCACCTAAACACGTTAGTGAAAAGCCCGTTGGAAATGCTGGGAACATGGCGTCGTTCATCCAGTGCGTACTGAATGCTCCTCCCGGGCCCCAAGACCTGCACAACAGTGGCTTCTGCGTATAATAGTGTCCCTTGGGTCTTAAATATTTTTAGTAAGAATTTTCTTTGTAAAAATTGCTTATCTTCAGAAACCCAGGAAGTGTTTTAATTTCTCTCGCACACATTTACAATGCGAGGCCTCGCCTCGGAGTGCGGCAGCACAAGCCCGTCAGCGCGGCTTCCCTTCTGCAGACAGCGGCGTCCCTCCGGCAGGTGGCTCCTCTTAAAAACCCAAACTGACCTGATGGAGAGCAGTTTTTGCTTTATTGTGTGGAGTGGACTTTCTAAAGTCAGTCTCTCTGTCTCCCTGTCTCTCTCTCTCTCACACACACACACACCATCCAACCGTCCTGCGCGCTTGCTGGCCTCCCGAGTTTGCGGAGGACACCGGCTCCCTGACCTGGCTCCTAACCTGACCCGAAGAGCTCTTGTGCCGAACCACGATCTGCCACAAACATAGAATGGCAAAACTGGGAGATTCCTTGAAAATTATCTGGTCTGGGATTCCCCAACATGGGACGGACCACCAATTCGGCGGGGGAAGGGGGGAAGGGGCGGAGGGGCGGAGGGGGTGGCATGACTGCAGTGGGTCCTGAAATTCACGTTTCCTAGCCGTCATCTGCAGGTGGAGCAATACCACGTCCACCTACACACTCACCGCTATTCTCCAATGTGCGGAGATACGGTGCGGTTCATAGGCCGTTCTGCAAATTCATTTCACAGCATTTTTGGACTCACTAGTCTCTTACTGTGTTCGATATTTTCTTAACCAACAGATAACTAAGTGCAAACCCAGCATGCTGGACTGGTGGTTCTCGGGGTGCTGTCCCCACGCCGGCAGCGGCGGCGTCACCTGGAGACGCGCTGGAGACGCGGACTCACTGCAGCGGGACCTCCGGGCGTGGGGCCAGGCGTCTGTTTTAACAAACCTTCCCGGCAATGTGGTCTGATTCATGTTACATTTAAATAAAAAAGGGGTCCTACGGAGAATCAGTAGTTCTAGAAATGGTCTCTAGAAATAGTTCCTAGAAAGGAAAAGGCTAACTAACTGTTCTTTGGTCGTAGTAACATGTGAGAACTGGTTTTATTTTTAAATTTTATTTTGTGTGTGGGGGGGTAGTTCTTTTATTATTATTGTGGTAAAAGACACATAACATAAAATTTGCCACTTAAACCATTTTAAAGTTTTTACAGTTTAGTGGCATTAAGTGTGTTCACGATGCTTGCATCTCCACTCTCTAGTTCCAGAACTTTTTCGTCACCCCAGTGGAAACTTCGTACCCATTTTTACCCACCCACAAATCTCTCTGTCCTCGAGGCTTTACCTATCCTGGACATGCCATATAAATGGGGTCCTGCAATTGTACAGGAGGCTTCCTTCACGTGATACAATGTTGTCAAGGTTCGTCCCTGCTGGAGCGTGTGTCAGAATTTCGCTCATTTTTACGGCTGAACAATACCCCACCGTATGGCCACAGCACATTCCGTTTACCTGTTCGTGTTGGCCGACAGCTGGGTGCTTCTACCTCTTGGCTGCTGGGAACAATGCTGCTATGAACATTCATGTACAGGTTTTGGCTGAACACCTGCTCTCGGTTCTTTTGGGTCTATGCTAGAAGTGGAAGTGCAGGGACACATGGCAGTGCCATATTTAACTTATTGAGGAACTGCCAGACCCTGCTCTCACTTTTTAAAAAACAGTTTTTTAATTTTTAGAGTGGGGTCTCACTATGTTGCCCAGGTTGGTCTCAGACTCCTGGCCTCGAGCAATCCTCCTGCCCTGGCCTCCCAAATCCCTGCCTCCACTTTTTCCCCCATGTAATCTATTCTCCACACAGCAACCAAAATGATTTTTTAAAAATTCAAAACAGATCATGTTACAAACCCACTTAGAATCCTCCAATGGCTCCCTCCTCCTCTTAAAGTGACATATAATAATTGTACAGATTCATGGGGTGCAGGGTGATGCTTTGGTATGTACAGAGCATAGTGATCAGGGTAGTTCACACGTCCGTCATCTCAGACCTTTGCCATTTCTCTGTGCTGAGAACATTCCATATCCTCCTCCTAGCTATCTGAAACTATATAACGTTATTATTAACCATGGTCGTCCTATGTTGCTGTAGAACACTAGGGCCGATTCCTTCCATCCAGCTGTAACTTTGTATCTTTAACAATCTCTCCCTGTCCCCCCACCCCCACCCTTCACGCCTCCAGTATCCCTGTTCTAGTTTTTGCTTCTGGGAGACCACACGTGTGTGAGAACATGTGGTGTCTAACTCCCTGTTCCGGCTTGTTTCGGTGACCATCGCCTGCTCTGAGAACTGGCTAAAGCCGTCCAGTCCCTCAGCGACGACAGCTGCCTCCCGTCAGGGCACTTGCTTCCGAAGGCCAGGCCGGTGGGCGGCAGCCTCCCTGCAGGGCCGCGCTTCCTAAAGGCCTCTCGGTCCCTAACGCCCCCACTGCTAAGCTCCTGCCAACTCAAGCCCTGCCTCCCCCCAGCGCCGGCAGACCAGCGGCGCGCTGTGCTCACGCTCCCTCGCTCAGCTCCAGGCACGGAGCAGCGGCCTCTTCCTTCAACACCCCACGCAGAATGTGGGGTTCAGTGTGGAGGTCGCCACGCTGACACTCAGGGGTGGGCGGGCGCCGTAAATGCAGGAGGGGGCCCGACGTGAGGCAGTGCTGGGCGGACGAGGTGGTCACATCTCAGTGACACACACCACGTGGCTGAACCAAGGTGGCAGCGGCCCTGCAATCCACAGGCCATCTGTCTACACCATCTGAATTAGTTCAACCCCTGCTCCATTTTTCACATTTGATTCATTTTAGGCAATCCAGGGCGTATGAGTCAGGGTTCTCCAGAGAGGCAGAACCAATAGACTTGTGTGTCTTTGTGTGTGTGTGTGCATAGACATGCATCTCATAACAACGTCTTAGTCAGCAATGGACCTCAGTGCTGGTCCCCAAAGATTACAATACTCTATTTTTGCTGTACCTTTTCTGTGTTTAGATACACAAATACTCAGCATTGTGTTACTGTTGCTTACAGTAGAAAGGACAGTAACATACTGCACAGGTCTGTAGCCTAGGAACAATAAGCTCTACCATGCAGCCTAGGTGTGTGGGCACCTGTCCATTTAGGTCTGAGTAAGTCCACCCTGTGATGTCCACACAGTGGCAACATTGCCTAACAATGCATTCTCGGACCCCATTTCCCTCATTAAGTGATGCATGACTGTATCTAGATGTATGAGAGGAGAAGCGTGAGGGGAAGTGGCTCACGTGATTATGGTGGCCGAGAAGTCCCACGACAGGCCGTCTGCAAGCTGGAGACCCTGGGGTGCAGGTGGTTGGTTCAGACCAGGTCTGGAGGCCTCAGAACCAGGAAGCCACTGGTGTAACTCTTGGGCCGGGGCTGACGGCCTGAGAACTGGGGGCTGCTGGTGTAAGTCCTGGAGTCCCCAGCCAGTTGGATGGTGCCTGTCTGCACTGATGGTGGCTCTTCCCCACTCAGTCAACGGACGCACACGCCGGTCTCCTCTGGAAACAACCCCCCAAAGTGACGCTTTACTGGCTCTCCAGGAGTTGTTTAATCTGGGCAAGGTGGCACCTAAAGTAACCATCACACAGGGGAGAGGAATTGCCTGAGAGCAGAGACGGTCTGGTGACAGTTTGAACACAGCCCATTCCCACGCTGGCGCTTCTGTCTTTTGAAAAGGAGGCAAAGGTTTCATGGCATTGTAAAAAATAACAATTATGCGTATGCTATCACCGAAACCACGAGGTCCATGTGTGCTAGCTAAGGGTACTAGCAGACCTGCTTCTCGGTTGTCTGTGAATGGCGTGGAGCAGCTGAACAGCATTTCACCACACAGCCGACCCTTGAACGATGCAGGTTTGGACTGCACAGGGCCACTTATACACAGTTTTTTTCAATAAATATATTGGAAAATTTTTTGGAGATTTGTTGACAATTTGAAAAAACTTGAAACCTCTTAGCCTAGAAATATCAAAAAATTAAGAAAAAGGTATGTCATGAATGTATAAAATATATATAGATACTAATCTAGTCTATCATTTACTACCATAAAATATACCCAAATCTATTATAAAAAGTTAAAGTTTATCAAAACTTACGCACACACTTACTGACCATGCATGGCACCCTTTGAAGTGGAGAGAAATGTAAACAAATGTAAAGATGTGATATTAAGTCATAACTGCATAAAATTAACGGTGGAACACACTGAACTCCTGCAGTCACTTCACAGCCCCCTCCTGCCGCGGTTGTGGTGAGCTCCGGGGCTGCAAGCACCTGCTTGAAATGCCGTGACGCTCATCGTCTCTGGGGGACGGCTTGTCTGTCCAGGAAATTGCATATCCCAGTGACAAACCTCTCTCAGGTCCTCGTGAGCTTTCCATCGTGTTTTGTGCCACGGCGCAAACCTTGACTCACACCACGGGACCCATACGGAGGGCCCCTGGTGATGCCGGACGGCTCTCGAGAAGCAGGGAAAAGTCGTGACGTTACAGGAGAAAGCTGAGTTGGTGACACGTCCCGTAGACTGTGGTTTGCAGCCGCGGCTGCCACCGTTTCAGACAGAGGCTTCATCTCGTCAGCAGATGACGTAAACTTATGGCATGGATACATGCAGCACCGTAAATGTATTTTCTCTTCCTTATGATTTTCTTAATAACACTTTCCTTCCTCTAGCTCACCTTACTGTGCGAATGCAGTATGTAATACTTACAACACACGGAATACCTGTCGGTCAGCTGTTCACGTTATCACCAAGGCCCAGGCAACAGTAGGCCGTTAGTAGTTAAGTTTTGGGGGCGTCAAAAGTTATACTTGGGCTTTTGACTGTGCCGGGGGTCGTCCCCCTAACCCTCACATTGTTCAAGGTCAACTGTATTTTATTTTTCATGCCAGGAGTGCCTCCTTGGAAGTATTGTGTGAATCGTAGTGGAGAAATGTTTGCTTATTTATTTATATGTCTACCAAGCGTCTACCCAGGCCATCACTGTGTTAGTCTGGGGACAGAGAGATGGGTAGGATGCCCCCGTGTTCCATAGCTTGCAGCTGAAGGTGGGAGGTGGAGGAAGACACACACGTGCACACGCGCACACACACACATGCACACACATGCGCACACACATGCACGGCTGGGATTCCATAGCAGAATTCTGTACCAGCTTCCGTGAGAACACATGGTCGGGAGATCAGAAAAGTTCCCCAGCAACAGTGATGTTTGAGTTGAGTCTTCAGGGGCGGCTTCATGCTTGTCATGCTACCGAGATGAGGAGCTGTCCTTCGAGAATTGCCCAGAGTTCCCAGAAATGCACACATGCGAGTGATCAGAACGCTAAAACCAGTGACAGGGCATCTATTGTATAAGTTATGTCCATATCAGAAATTCCATAACACTTTAGAATAATGCTGAAAGAGATTTAAGACTTGGGGAAATGTTCATGACACATTATTAAGTGAAAAAATGGGTTTATTTATATGATATAATTTCTGGCATTTAAAATTATTTAACTTTTTTTTTTTTTAGAGATAGGGTCTGGCTATGTTGCCCAGGCTGGAGTGCAGTGACTACTCAAGGGGTGATCATAGCTCACTACAGCCCCAAACTTCTGGGGTCAAGAGATCCTCCTGCCTCAGCTTCCCAAGTAGCTGGGACTACAGGTGCATACCCCCACACCCAGCTTTCAATTTTTGACTAGGTAATAAATTCAGTTGGTTCAAAAAGAAAAAAGTACAAAAAAAGTACATAAGGAAAATTGATCTCCTACCCCTGTCTTCCACCTACCTACCCACCCCTCAGCAGTACCAAGAAAAAAACCATATTAGTGTCTTGTGTTTCAGTCTAGATAATTTTTATGCATCCATAAATAAATGCGAGTCTCCTTTTCTAGTATATAGTGTTTTTCCTTGCCCCCATTTGCACAACTAGTAATATATATATATATATTGCTCTACCTCCTATTCCTTTTTAAACAGCTGCATAGTACTCCATCGGATGTACTCTCATAGCTTAATTAGCTCTACCTCTCGGCCCTTAGGCTGTTTACTGTTTTTTGTGGGGTTTTTTACTATCACAAGTAGGGCTACAATGTGTGTAACCTGGCGCTAATCATTTCACACATCATATTTGTAAGATAAATTCCTGGAGTAGAATTGTCAAGTCAAACATTTTGCACATTTTCGTAAATCTTGTCACACTGTCCTCACAGGTTGTACCATGTAAGCTGTCATCAAGAATCTGTGATCTGTCCCCCACCCTCACTGTCCCCACCAAAGGTGTTGATACCCACCAAAGGTGCTAGCAAACTTTTGGATTTTTGCCACTCTGATAGGTATTTCAGTGTACTATTAATTTGCACCTCTTCATTGATGTGCAAAGTTGAGTCTCTTTTCCAATGTTTACAAACCGCTTGGGTCTCCTTTTCCATTGCAAGTATGTGATTTTTGTACGAAATGCTCATTCAGGTAGGTGTTCACTCATGAAGTAAACACCTGGCACACGCTGACTCTACGTTAGACACTGCAGGAGCTGCTATAGGAGGGTGAGTAGACCAGAGACGGTCCCTCCCCTCCCAGAACACGCAGTCTGGTGGGGAGATCGATTCTGAGCTAACTATGGAACCGTCTGTGGGACACATACATCACATTCATGTATTTGTGCCTCCGTCCACGTAACTTGCATATGGAAACATGCTTGGCTATATGCTGGAATTAACAGAAATGACCTTTGAGAAGTGATTTTTTTGTGTGCTTTTCTATATTTTTCAAGCATTTTGTAATGTACATACTTTATGTTTAATGTCAGGTGATTTCCTTTCTCCTTGGTTCATTTTCTAAGTATTCAAGTTTTTTTTTTTTTTTTTTTACAGGGAACACGTGTGATTTTTGCAATTAGGAAAAATAAATTAATAACGTGAAAACATCAGACACACAGTTTACGTGTATTTGAGGTATTAAAAAAGGAAGGAAAAAGTAGTTTTTTCTCTACAGTGACGATGAATTTGAAGACAACGATGTAGAGATCCACTTTCAGGGCTGTTGGGCTGTGACCAGTGTCCCAGCACTTGTGTCCCTACTTCCAACCTAGGGGACCTAGGACTTGCATCCCCACTTCCAACACACATCTCCAGCCACCAGAAGAAACAGGACTCGCCTGCCCGGGCTGGGGGGCCTCTGCTGCAGCCACGAAACAGGACCCAGCCCCATCAGGCAGAAATCCCGCCCCAGGGCCCAGGCCTGGGAATGTCCCTTTAGTGACTCCAGCTTCAGGCGCGGCGTCCAAGGGCGACCCCTGTTGGTGGCACTTAGAGATGCTTATTATTCCTGGGCGGCTTCTCACAGGGTGGGGATGCCTGAGGTTTATTTTTCGCAGGTGTGCTGCAAACCCAGCTGCATCCTGCTCCCAGCCTTCCTTGCTCCCTCACCTCCCAGCCTTCCTTGGTGTTCTCCCAGGTGAGCCGGGTCCGGAGGCTTGGAGCACCGAGCCACAGACGAGCCCAGCTTTTCAGACTGGCACAGGCGGCTGCTGTAGGGACAGGGGCCCTGCTTTGCTGGTCAGCAGGTGGAGTGTGGCCACGCTTGCTTTAATCTTTCCAGCAGGGCGAAACTGCCAGGCGTTGGCAGCTGGTGGTGGCACTGAGCAGGCAGGGCCTGGCTGAGGGGGCTGCATCCCACCAGAGGGAGGTGGCCCGGAGGCCAGCGCTGAGGATGGAGGCAGGGCCAGCTTTGCGGGTGGTGGGTCACACCAGACAGGAGCAGCTCCCCTTTCTGGAGACTCTGCTGGGGGATTCTGGCAAGAACCAGAAAACCAACAAGCTTTTCCTGATCGGCTCCCATTTCCAAGACCTTGGGTTTGGGGAAGTGTGGGCAGTGAATCCGCCCGGGTGCTGCGGCTAATATTTATCAAGAGGAATTACCCGCACACCCGGCATCGCTGGGTGCGAGTGGAAGTGCTGAGCGGGGACGAGGCTGGAGGGCCTGGCTGGGACACGCAGCCCGCCTGTGCTCCCTCAGCGCTGCCTTTCCCCTGGGGCGTGCATCTGCGATAGAGAAAACCGGATACCAGAGGAATGTGCCGGGCATTTCTGTGTTTGAGAAAACATGACTAAGCACTTCTCGGGGCCCACCCCTAGACAACCCTACACCACTTCATCTCTCAGACACCCGGGGAGCCCGCCTCTCCCCCGGGCTGCGGCTCCATCACACCCCGCAGGCCTCCAACCTCCTGCCGGTTGATGGAAAATACTACGTGCTGCTCCAAGAAAGGCTGATTCAAGGCTGACCTTTCTCCATCTGAGCCAAATGCTCAGCATTTTCTCCCTCAAGTGTTTGTGGCTCTGGTTTCCGGATGCTCCCTAAGAAAGGAAAAGAATCAGGAATCACGGAATAAGAGCTGGAGAGGAGGCACCTGGGCAGGCTCCATGCTAGTTTGCTGGGGAGAAAAGGCTGGGGAGGGGGTTGCCGTTGGACTCAGCTTCTTACTCCCCAAGACATCAAGGAAGGGCTGACAATCCTGGTCACCATCTCTGGCAAGGATCAAGTCCAGCTTTCTGGCAAAGGCTTGGAGGTGGAACGCAGGGCCTCCTGGTTTAGCCAGGTGACCAAAGGTTGCTCCAGCCTGGCCGCCGTGGAACAGACTCCACAGCTTAATCTGACCACAGCCTGCCCCAGAGCCCAGACGTAGGTTCCTGCAGCAGGTGCGAGCCGCAGAGTGGGGACCTTCCCCGCAGGTTCTCACAGGGCACTGGGCGGAAGGAAGACAGAAATGTATACTCTAGATTCCAGAATCTAGAAGGACTCACGCTAACCAGCAAAGAGGGCTAAGTCACAAGTTCCCAGAGTGGAAGGGACAGAGAACTGCCCTCACAGGGCAGCCACTGACCTCCCGAAAACACACCCGAGACTCAGGGGAAGTAGCTGGCTCTGGCTCACACAGCAGCTTAGTGGCAGAGAGGACAGGCCATATGCCCGGGGACCCGTTGCCGTGGGCTCTTTCCATCCGTCGGCTGTCCCCAGGCAGGGGCGTGTCTAAGTCCCACCTTCTTGCTTCGCTCCTTAGAACCTTGGCCCCTGCAGCTGAGGAGGCACAGAGCCCTGCCCGGGGTGGGGAGGTTCCTAACTTATTGAGCACCTACTATGTGCTTGGTTTCTACACTTTCCTGACCACATTTAAATCTTCCCACCAGTCCTGTGAGGCGCATCACAGAGTCCATTTTCCCGATGAGGAAACTGAGGCCCAGAGAGGTTAAGATCCTCGTCCACACTCACATCACTGGCAGGTCTGATCCCGGTTTCCAACCAAGGTTTCTGGCTGGAAACCCAGGCATTTTCCTCGCGCATGAACTGCCAGGCCAAAGGGACGCCAGAGTCCCTTCCCAAGGCCACTCTTTTTCTGCCGAGTTAAAAAAAAAAAATCCTGAGACTTTGCCCGGGGCCCCGACCAGCGGCGACGCTGGGCAGACGCGGGCCTTCCTCCCACGGCTGCCCCGAAGCCGCCGGGCTGCTGCCGCGCGGGCCCTGCGAGGCCGGTCGCGCTCCCGCCGCGGCGCTCCGAGCCCCGGCCTGCGGCGCCCTCACCTGGCGGCCGCGCCGTCCCCGGCTCGCTCTGCGCCTCCCGGAGCCGCCGCCAGAGCCCGCCCGGGGCCGCGTCGGCTGGGTGGGGAGGGAGGCGTCCTCGGGGGGCGAGGCGGGGAGCTTCGGTGCCGCGCGGGCGGCGGGGGCTCCGGGGGAGGAGCCAGCCCGTAAAGTGGCTATAAAGGCGGCAGCTGGCGCTGGCGGCGGGGAGCGAGCGCGCAGGCCGAGCCGAGCCCAGCGCAGCGGCGCAGCCCGGGAGCGCGAGCGGCGCGGGGAGTCCGCGGGCTGAGAGCGGCCGGGGGCTGAACCCGGTTCCCAGACGAGCTACCGCCCCGCTTGCCCGCGCCCCGCGGTCAGCGACCAGACGCCCGGCACTGCGCTCCCGGCTCGCGAGACGTGGTGCTGTCTCGGCCACCGACCCGGAGGTAAGAGGCCAGGCCGGGGGCGTCAGGGCTGAGCTGATGGCCCCGCCTCGGAGGGGAGGGAAGAACCGGGGTCCCGCGCCTCCACCCGGCGCGGGGTAAGCGTTGCCCCCATCTGTTTCTGTTCGCCCGTTCACCCTGTGCTGTGCGGTTCGCCTCTGCCCGTCCGCGCGTGTGATGATGGGCACATGCCCCTGTTACTGTTTTCTGAGGCATTTCTCTGATATCCTTTAACGAGCTGCAGGTGCGCGGGGGTTGTTGGCGTCCCCAGAGCGCATCCAGTGGAGGGCAGAGTCCTGTTTCTGTAGCTTTTCCCCCTTCTGAATGGCGCGGGGCGGGGGCGGGGGGCTTGCGCCCTGGACCGGGTCTCGCCGAGGAGGGGTTACCCAAGGGCCGGGGGTCGGAGCCAGCTCACGCTGTTCACTAGCCGGCGTGCGCCTAGCAACAGGTTTGCGCCCTGCCGCTCCGCCCTGGCACGTCTTGCTCCTGGTTTCCCCGCCCGCCTCCCCGGGCCTCCCGGCAGTGCTCAGCACCCCGGGGCGCGCTGGCGCAGGGCAGGCGGAGGCAACTGGACGTTAGATGGCCTCGAGGACCCCTGCTGATGTTTAGAGGGGGCTTCCAAGCCTGGCATCTCTGGAAGGAGGTTTGGGGGTCCCTGGCAAAGGACGTGGGCTTCAAGAAGCGTCGCATTAGGTTGGAAAGAAAGGCAGAGTCCTGACAGAGCGCAGGCGGGAACGGTGGCCAGTTCTCCGGCTCACAGCTCTGGAACCGAGGGCCAGTGACACTCTGGAACGGACCCCGCGGGATGCCTGTGCTCATGAGAAAGGAGCGCTGTGCGCCCTGGGTCCTCGGCCGCAGACTCGCTCTCAGCGACCGCCGCCGTTTCCCAAGAGTCAGACGCTCCAGCCGTCCAAGGCGCGCCGCCAGCCGCCGGGTTTGAGGTCCCGAGTCTTGCTCCGTGCAGCCAGCGCTGCCCACAGGTGAGAACTCCCTTGTACAGCCAACCTTTTGATGTGCGAGCCAGTGCCTGGCTGCAGCCCCGTCCCGGAGATGGTGAGCCGAGCGCGTCTCTCCATCCCCGCGGTCTGGAGAGAGCGCGGCGCGCCCGGGGCGGGGAGCCGGCGGCTCTGCGTGCCCAGGCGCGACGCCACCATGGACAGCTCCCAGCCACTTCCTCCACTCGGGGTCTGTGGCCCTGGGTCGCCGGGGAAGTCAGAGCTTTCTCCCAGACCCAGGGTGTTGGGGCGTGGGGAAGCAGGAGAGGGACTGATGGTCTGCTGTGGCTTGTGACCCGGGTGGCTGAGCCTGCTGCTGACTTTGCACAACACCCCTGCTGTCACTCGGGGCTTCCCTGGTTTCCGTGACACCACGGAGACCTCTGGGAGGTGTTAGGGAACTGTGACCCCTGAGAATGCACGAGGCAGTGAGATAAGGTCAGACACGCCCAGGCATCCCGCTCAGGCTGCTTTTCACGTGGGGCAGGTCGTGCCTCCATTTTATTAAATTATTAATTTAGTAAATGTGGCATTGGGAGGGTATATTAGTTTCACAGTTAGTGGCAGAACAGAGAAGAAACCAAACAGAACAAGTTCTGGAGAATGTGTCTGCAAGTGTTCGTGAAAGCAACGGGGCTGTTTCCTGACCCCGACAGCGTCCAACGTGCGTAAGGTCCCTAATGCCACTCCCACAGGCTCTTCTGACCCCGGAGATGACCTTTCCACTCGGTTACTCGGAGACAGGACGTGACAACCCACAGGGGTTAACTGTGCTCCAAATCAAACACCTCCCTCCTCTGGTGTGAAATGACACTGGGCGGGGTCTTGTCACAGCCACACGGGAGGATGTGTCTGCCTTATTTTTAAATTACAAGAAACCACGTTGGTTCTTCTGTCCATTTGTGGCTGATGAAGGCCCGTGGACAGTCAGAACCATCACGCTCCTCTTTTTTTTTTGAGATAGCATCGAGACTTTGGGAAAGTCACTTAAACTCTGTGGCTCATCTGTTTCCTCATCCGTCAGCTGGGATGACGCAATCTACCTTGCACGGGTTGCTATGAAAATTACAGTAATTGGCACAATATTAGGCATTTAATCCAGTGCTGAGCACAGAAATCTCTTAAGCGGCAGCAATTATGGGTGCATTTTAAAGACAGCGTGCGTTTCTTTCGAATTGTGCGCACCATCCCTCTGCCTTCTCTCCTGACCTAGGACCTCTGAGAGGCACTCCATCTCCACTCCACCTTCTCCTTCGGGAACACGTGGATGGAGTTGATGAAACAGCTGAAGTTGATCACAATGCTAAAAAAAAAACTCCCAAATTCCTACTTAAATGGAAGGACTTTTAGGTGAGACGAATCAGTCAACTGTTCCCACCTGTACCCGCTGGAGGAAAGCTAAAAGTGAGTCATTTTCACGACGGTCTCACCGCCCTCCGGTTCAGATGGGTCTCCTCTCCCTGATAGTTCTCCCACCAGAATGCAAGACCGCCTAAGGGGCAGCTCTTGGGGGGAGGGCCATGCTCGTGGGTGTTGATGGGCCACAGCTGGGGGCACTCAGGAGGCAGTGAGGGCCGGCGGGGTGGGTGGCACCTGGTCTGGAGACCACCGAGTGGTCACTGCCAGGCATGGGCAACTCCCCGCAGGCTGGAGCCTTGCTTAGGTGTGAGACCCTGACCAAGACACTCACTCCTCCCAGAGCGCTGGCTGCTTATTTGGTCCCAGCTGAATTTGAGGGTCCCCCATCCAGCTGTGCATTTGGGGCTTCTGTCTGGTAGAAATCACTACTGTGTGATATGCCACAGAAGTTTGCATAATGGAGTTGTAAAGAACCCAGTGTTCCAGTTAGATTTTCCCCTGAAAGTGTGTGTGTGTGTGTGTGTGTGTGTGTCCCTGTCAGTTCCACATTCGAGAGCTCTTGGGTTTTCCTCCCTGCCCGCAGCAGATCAGAAGGAATCTCTGCCTCTGCATCTGAAAGGACTGGGCTAAAGGACACAAGCTGCAGACGCCGCGGCCGCGAGTCTTTCCATGATCTTCATCTGCTGGTGACATGAACAGAGCGGGAAGACACGGGCCCCGGCTGACCCCCAAGTCCTGGCTTTCTTCTGTGGTTCCCGTGCGCAGCACACCCAGGGCTTTCTGGTAAGAGAACTGCTGAACTGCAGGGCACTGTCGGGGTGCAGGGCCACGAAGGGGAGGGACTGGCACCAGCAGTCGTGGGAAGGAGCGCTCCGTCGGCCGGGTGGCATTCTGTGTGTTGCAGCAGAGGCTGAGTCCCCGGGACAGATGGGTCAAATGGCTGGAGTGGCAGTCAGTGGGGACGGCCCATGGGACGAGCACGGTGAATTCAGTTATTCTCATCAGCCTCTTTGAAGCCAGCCGCTCAAGTGACCCGTTTCAGTCCCTTCCGAGGTATTGGCAGGGCACAGCCATCGGATGGATAAATGCATTTTGCATTTGTGGTGACGGCTAAAAGAGAAACGCAAGCATGCAGGCTGGGTTCCTAAAAGGGAACAAAGTGTGTCTGTGGGCCGCGTCCACGAGACCACGCGTCTCTGGAGGGGTTGGGCTGCGCGTCTGTCTGCAGGGTGGCAGATACCCAGGTGTGTGATCTTATCAGAGCAAGGCGTCGGCTGTCTCCTCTCTCCTCACTGCTCGCTTTTACCGTTGTCTGGAGGCACTTTCGGTTGCCTTTGAACAGCGACCAGGAAAGGATCATATTGCTGCTCTCCCGTCTGCTTGGGTTGGGAGCAGGCTGGGAGTGGCGCTGGGGGACCTCTCAGTGCCGAGTTCCTTTCTGCCGTTTTGCCACATGCTCAGCTGAGCCTGAGCCTCCTTCCCCGAAGCCTGGCATGCGGGAACTTTACAGATTTGGGTAGGATGGCGGCCATCACCGTGACTTTTGTTAATCTCCGCACCTCCCTCCCCAGCCCTTCCTTTTTCCCCTGTCTGCCCTGATGCCAGGCTGTGTGGAAGCTTAGTTCTTCAGAAGGGAGGCTGCCTGCTGAGAAATGTCATCAAATATACATTTGCTGTCTGCTCGGTTCCCTCGGTGCCAGGAAACACACATGCCCCCCCAGGGGGAGAGCGCTTCCCCTCCTCCCCGCCCCTGGTATTTTCCAGGGCCTGTCCCCAGGCACAGCTCGGCTCGGGCGTCCGAATCCGTCTTCCCTTCCTGCCCCTGTGGGTGAGGGAGCCTTGGGGGGCACAGGCGGCGGCCCCCCCACACGCGCCCTCCCAGAGCCAGGCTTCCTCTCTCCAGCCCCGGACAGCCTGGCTGCGCGCTGGGAAATTGCTGAGACGTCATCTTTGAGTCTTCCGCACGGGCAGCCGTATCGTGGGTTTAGATACAACTTGAGTTAAAGTGTGTCGACCAGACTTGAAAACCTTTGAAGACCAGGTCTGTGTTTCTTTCTCTGAGCTGTCGGTGGCATTTCCTGTTGCAGGGCAGGCACGTGTCCATGCTGGTTTCAGTCTCGCCTGTTTCTAGACATCACATGGGGGCAGGGGGCCACAGCCTTCCCGGGAGCCTGCCACACTCTCCGGTCCTCTCTGCAGTGGGGTTCGTGCCCCTGACCTGTTGGTGTGGCTGTGAGGCGTGGACCTGGCCGGTGGGGTTTCTGTGGCTCTGCCGGTCAGGACAGGCGGGACCACTGGAGTGTCCCCTGGGGACTGGACTGAAGCTGATGGCCATCTTGAGTCCACTCCCTACTTGGACTCCCTGCCAGAACTGGGGCACCGTCCCTGGCTTCACTTGTCCTCTATTTCTTTACCTGTAAAAGGAAAAGGTTCGGTTAGACCAGTGCTTCTTAGACTTGAAACACGCAAACAAACCACAGTGGTGTTGGTCAACGTGCGAGTTCTGATCTGGCCGGTCTGGGCCGGCGTGAGTGTCCGAGCTCTAGCAAGCCCCCGGGTGCTGCTGCTGGTCCCTGCCGCTCCGTTTAACTGGCGGCTACATCATTGCTGACTTTCTGCGACTCTGGTTCTTACTCTCTTGGTGTAATTTTAGTCAGTTTCTGGTGTCCAAGTAGATGGAGCCCAGCTGGCCTGTGTCCTCCTAGTAACCTTGTAATGACTCTTCGGATTCTTGGAGATAATTAGTGTTGCTCCTGAGCCATCGTATCAGCAGACGAAATATCTCGACCCCCTTTAAGTGTCCCCTTCTCCCTGTCACAATAAATTCTTCAAAGCTTTCTGGACTGAGTTGCTTCTAAGTGCAAGACGGTTGTGCGAATGGCAACTTATCTTTCGGATGTAATTTTGGTGGCATTAAGAGATCACTTGGGGAATTCCATCTAGCTCTGGTTGCAGACACTGAGAATGCATGTTTACATTTAAACAACTTCTCTTGACTCTGAAGATCACAACTTTTTTTTTAACCTGCAAATGAAACTTAAAGCTCAGTGTCTCCCTCAGCCCCTCCCTGGGCCTTTGTGCGGATGAGCGGGTCCCACAAGTGCACCGTGCGCAGCCCAAAGGCGGGTGTGCAGTTGCACCCCGGCACCCGCCGCCCCACTCAGAAGCAGAAAATAAATTGAGAGCAAGGTTTTGATCACCTCGGCTGAGGCAGGCCCCGAATCGGCCCCTGGGAAGGCAGAGTTGAATGCGTAGTCCCTGCCCCGAGAGCTGCCTGCCTTGGGAAGGGACAGACTGGAAGTTGCCAGGCAACGTGATGGGGGCTGGGACAGGTGGTCAGGGACCTGCTGCGGGAGCACAGGAGGCCGTCAGCTCAGCCAGAGGAGGTCCCAGGTAGCTCCACTGAGAGGCAGGTATGAGACGGGTCTGGAAGGATTAAGAGGAGTTTTCAGGTAAGGCAAAAAGGGGGTGCGGAGAGTGAATTCCATGCCGAGAGAAGGGCACAGGGACAGGTCCTTAGGCACAGACAGACCTAAATCCCTTACCTCCCGCAGCCTCTCAGGTACACGAAGGTTCTTACCTGCCTCAGGTGCGTAAGCTCCCTACCTGTGCAGACCTCGGGCTTCCCCAGGTACAAGAGCGTCCTTCTTTGCAGCCATAGGTCCTGTCTGGGTCCTTTAGTCTCCTAGACCAGTGGTTTAAAAATTACTTTAAGCATCAAATTCTTTCTTCCCATAAAATCTTAGTAAATCCAATTTAAAAACTAGATAAAACGTGTCTGTGGTTTGAGGTGGGGGCTGGATTTTTGTTTTGAGGTCCCCAAAGGGTTCCACAGAGCTCCGTGGCCTCCGAGGAGTGCAGCTGGAAAACCCCGTCCTGGAAAATTTCATTTGCTTTTGGCAGTCACAGCAATCGTGTTATCTTAGCTTTATCGTGGTTTGTGTTGCTATGTCTTTTTAATATTCTTTTTAATGTCTTGCTGGGGTTTTTGTGCATTAACAATTTTCAGTGGAACAAAACTAGAATCACTGTGTGTGTGACAGTCTCACCAGTGTCAGGTGCAGGGACTGTGGGGGTGGGGGGAGGGCTGTGGTGGGTGCTTTCCGGAAAACTCGTGTTGTCACCTAGCACGGGAGAAGGGACTTAGAGCCGTGAGCCTTTTGCAAAAATGGGTTTTTAAGTTTTCAACCTTGTCAACCTCCCACGAATTTTCAGGTTCCATAAAAGCTGGTAAGAAAAAAAAAAAAAGTTTATTTCCAGGGTGTATAACTCGACAAATTCTATCTGCACCCCTTTTCATGGATGTGAAATAGCCAAGTGTGAAAGCGAGATGTTTTTGGAAGTGGGGTTTGAGCAGCCGAGGCAAACCAGATGGGCAAGGGGGGCAGCTCTGCTAGGGAGGCCCCGGGTGGGGCTCAGTCCCCAGGGGCAGCATCTGCGCCTCCCGCAAAGCTCCTAACGGAGGAACTTGATGCCCCGAACGGGACAGCACCCAAAGACAGGCCGCCCCCCACCGATGGGTGGGCCCAGTCCTCAGGGATCTGAAGAATGAGCCTCTTCTAGGCCTGGAGCCAGCTCTAAAAACATGATTGTATGAATTAGTTAAGATGAAAGTGAGGCTTGTTCAGTCTGGAGTGTGGAAGACTCCGCACCTCTGGGGGACCCTGCAGGGCGTGTGAGGAGCCCAGCAGAGGGGACGGGCGCTGCAGCTGCCGGCAGTGTCGGGAGGCCGGGTGCCGAGGGTGGCAGGGAGGCCGGGTGCTGCGGGCGACCCGCAATGTCGCTCTCTTGGGGGCGTCTGCCCCCCGCCCCGTGCAGAGGCCTCCGTGTCAACCCACAGGGCCACGGCTACTGGAACACGCTAAGCTGAAACCGGCTTCCAGACCACGAGGTTCAGCCTCTTCCTACTGCCTGGGTTTCCTCAGGGCTGGACATAGGTTGTCTTCTAGGTCACCTTGACCTCTTGGCACAGTGACCACAGACACCGGTTTCCCAAACTCCGTGGAACTGTCTCAGGCGGCCAGCGGCGAGCCCGAGTGTCCACGTGGATTTAGTGGCTGCCGCCTGGGCTCTTGCCACGCTGTGGACCCCCCTTCCCTCACTGTCCCGGGGGCAGTGGGGTCTGCAGGTGGCAGATGAGGACACTAATGGCCAGGGTGACAGGGCTGGTACAGGCTGGCACCTTGTGCTTCTGTCCCACTCTGAGCCCAAGACGCCCCCTCCTGCCTGCACTGGAGGCCTCTTGTCACGCCGTGTGCTGGGGGCACGTTTTCCCAGCTTGGTCTCCCCAGTTCCCCCGGGCCCCCCTGAGCCTGGTGTCCCCAGCTGCCCAGGCCCCCGCGGGTGTGCAAGGCTACTGCTGTGACCAGTATGAGCCACCAAGAGCAGGGCGTAAACCAGCAGGTTTGGGTAAGCCATTAAAAAAAATTCTTTCTAAAAGAATCTGACGGTTTATGAGAAGCCTGTTTCAAAGCTGATTGTGTGGCAGGCACTGAGTAATTCACTCATGCTAATTTTCCGAGGGTTTGGGCTCAGGAAAACCTCAAACATGGTGGCTAAGTACTTTTCCTTTCCTTTCCTTTAAAAACCGTGTTTATTTGCAGAGGAATTTAATCCATATGTTTCAGATCCATTTCCATGTTACTCAGCAAAAGGTTGTTTTCCACCGACATTGCTAAGTTGTGAGCAAGCGCCACTGGTCTCCCCGCGACGGGTCTCACGGCCGAGCCCTGTCTGCTCACGGCCACCCCAGCCTTGGGTCAGACACAAGTATCGCAGCCCGCGGCAGGCAGGGGGAAAAGCCACTAGCGCTGTCTTTAGGTAGGATTTTGATATTTGCTTCATCATGGATTTTTTTGCATGAATTTTGATTTTTAAAATGTTGCATCCCAACATTCTTTATACTGGCGGCTGAGTCTTTTGGGTCCTCTTCAATTTTGTCCCCAGAGCTCACCCTCGTCTTGACCTGCTAAACGCCCCTCCTGGGCTCATTCTGGTTGGAAAGTCAAGGTCCTCACCGTGGGTTCTGCTACGGTCTCCTGCACGGAGATTAGTACCAGGGACAAGGCAAACAAGCCTTTCGGTGGCTGAAGTTGCCTCTGAGCTCTGCGGATTGAGCTTGGGGTGCGGGCGGACAAGAGTGGGCCGTGAGTCTTCGGACTTGTGACCTGAAGCTGCTGTCACCCCCCCGTGCCTTCTCACAGCGGGAAGGAATCACAGAATCCACGGTAGAACGTTTTGCAGATTCTGCTGGGTGGCTGTGTCACTAGTCCGTGACTTACGAAGCCACTAAGTTCATCCCATTTCTCAATCCAGTTCCTGGTCGTAAAAGAGAAAGCAGCTGCCGGATGTCGGCTTTGGGATTTCCGTATGCAAGGCTTTCTGCTTGCTTGGAGGGTCTTGTGAAAATGGAAAGGCATGGGAATCTTGGGGGGTCTGTTTGGGTCACAGCTTTGAAGCGGCTTGGAGACTCCTCTGACCACAGAACTGTGGGTTGTGTGTGTGCATAGAGCTTTCCAGGTGACTGAGAAGGAGCTTAAATCTGTTTTAAATTTTAAAATCATGGGGTGATGTTATGACGAATGGTAACACAGAAACATAGCCTGGCATCTTCTGAGAAGGACCGTGTAGTGAGGTTCATTTTCACTTTAAACACCCCCATATACAGTTGCTTTAAGAAGCTATTTTTGACATACAGAAAAGATGATGCTTCTGCTGAATCTTGCTGAATAAGCATGAACTTGAGCCTCTGCTCTGCTGAGGTTGCTTGAGGACATCGCCCCTCTGAGATGGGGGGACAGAGAAGGGCAGGGTCACAACCTGAATGTGTGTGTCCTCCTCCTGCGGGGCCTTTGGTGGCCACTCTGGGAACGGGGTACAGAGTCGGTGGTTTCCCTGAGTGTGGAGATGGCCCCGGTCTCAGCCGCGTCCCAGCACGGTGGAGACAGACCTTCCTTCGTCCAGGACAGAACCCTACTTGGATCAAAGGTGGAGAGTTTCATGTTCTGTTTCATTCCCGGGGGCTGGCACGCTGTAGCTCCTCAAATATTTGCTCAATGCACAAACGAATGAGTCCAGTGTCTGAGCACCGGCCCCCAGGCACACGCATTTCTCAGGGGACTCAGTTTGGTGCTGACTCTTGTACATTCTGCTCCGGGAAGTGAATGACACTGGCGCCCACCAGTCACCCTCTCAGAGGGCTGGGTTCCCGTCGGCCTGCGGCTATTCCCGGCCTCGTTACTAATATCCCCGTGTGCATTGAGCACTTACGAAGTTCAGACCCAGGCACGGCACTTTCCGTGCGTCACCTCGTTGAAGCCTCCTGGCGACTCTGGGTGAGGCAGCGTCCCCTCTGTAGAGGGAGAGGACTCGGTGAGGCCGCATCACGCCCTCGGCTCGAGGTGGACGAGGGGGAGCTCGGACCAGCTCTGCGTGAGTCCAAAAGCCGTGCCCTTGATAATGGCTGATGTTGCTCAGTTCTGGAATTTTGAACAAGCTTGTTTAGGGACTATTAGAACTCACAGTGAGGCAGTTTGAGGGCCACTGCAGCCCAATGCACTCCTTGCTGACTCGCCGCTTCTGTCCAGACATCCGGAGTTCAGAGGCGTCTCCGCTGCATCTCCCCGCAGTGGAGAAGCTCACGGCTAGTTGGGGACAGACAGGCAGACATCGAACGACTTACAGTCCGTGCTGTAGGAGGGGTGCAAGCAGAGCACGTGGAAGCACCGCCGAGAGGTGCTCAAACGCCTGTGCTGGGGAAGGGGACAGGTGTCCTGGAGGAGGGAGCAGAGGAGGTGGCACTTGCTTGGCTCTCACGGCGAGTGCAGTTTGCAGGCCAGAGGGGGAGGTTGGCAAGGAAGGAATTGCCCAGACTGAGTGCAGATAATCAGGAAGTGGGTGTTTAGAGAAGGTCTGGGGGCTTCCTGTGGCTGGAAGTGAGATCACAAAGGCGGGGCAGGTGCCGAGGGCTCCAACAGCGGGTCACGAGTTGGGCTTTAACCCGAGTGACCGGCAGGGCCAGTGTGTGAGCGGTAGGTGGGCGTAGCCGTTGTTCCCGGTGGCAGGTGGCCCGGGCTGGGCTTGCGTTCCTCCCTCCAAGGGCGGCGAAATCCTTTCCAGCCCCCTGTTCCCACTGTGGTTTCACGGGGACGCAGCTGCCCAGGCTCAGTGCAGACCGTCGGCAGCACAGATCGTGCACGGCCCGGGGTGAACTCCTGGCTGCGTGGCGGTGGGGTGCCGAAGGCCACAGAGAGGACAGTCAGCAACATTTCGGGGATCTGAAGTCCTGAGTCGCGGCCAACACGCGGTCTCGTCCCCCCGCAAGTAGGGCTCAAGCCGTTGAGGGAACTTTCCCGGGTTTTTAACCCCAAGCCCTTGGCCCACGGTGTCCGTGCGCCGACGCACCCCGGTTTCTGCATCCGGGCTGCGGGGAGGAGGGCTTAGCCTCCGGCTTCTGCGCGGAGCTTTTACAAACTGTGCAGATATTTTTACCTTTTCATGGTTCTTCGTGAATTCCTTCATGAATTTCCGACGGCCCTGTCTGACCTGTAACATAGCAGAGGTGGCGGAAGGACAGTGGGATCCAGGCACAGAATTGTCCTGTGACAGTCGCCTCTGGGAAGGACGGAGCAGCCACCACGGAGGGTGCTGGCAGCTCGGATGTGGCAAAGCCCGCCTGGGTGACGCGGGTCCCCTGGCTGCTGTGGGTCTGCAGGCGCCAGGGGGGAGGGGATGTCCCCCAGCCTCACCTCTTCTCCACACCGTGGCTGTAACCGCACGTTCGGACGATTCGGCAAAATGAATCCACCTACAAACATGCCCTTAGTGCCCCCCGTGCCCAGAGCTGCTTCGTTCTAAAGGGATCCAAGTGTGCCCATCGAGTGGCCAGGGGACAGGGAAGTCACCAAGGCCCAGGCTCTGCCACTCAACAGAAACACATTCATTTGAGTTCAGATCACCAATATCCCCAAGATATTTCTAACCTGACAAATAGAAAAAAATAGGAAGTATTTCGGAGGCGGCTCCCTTAGGTTTTGTTGGCTGCAAAACGCACTTGCCTCCGTGTTCCGTCCCCGTCAGTGTGCCGGCTCTTTGCTCACATTGTCCTGGCTTGTGGGACGTCAGAGCTGGTGTGATGGACGGGGAGGGGCGTGGGCTTCAGAGCTCGACAGACCCAGTTGTAAGTCTGTCTCCTGCACTGATCCACCATGTGGCTTCGGACAAGTTACTTCACCTCTCTGTGCCGTAGTTGCTCATCCAGCCCCTAAATTGGGGTGATTCTATGATATTCTGGGTACTACGTGAACCAATACTTGGCAAACCGCTTAGTGTCGTGACCTGGTGCATACTAGGTGCACAAAATATCTCTTCCATTTGTCAACATGCCCAACTGAATCAGCAGACACTGTGTGTGGAGGTGGCCGTGCTGGGCCTTTGGGGGAGTTTGCAAACTTAAATCTTTGCAAACTCTGGGCAGCAGCTGGTCCTGAAGCCACTAACCGTATGGCCCAGGCACGAGCCCCAGAGGTCCTTGCAGAGGGAAAGACGGTGTCCCCTCAGCGTGGCGGTGGCCAGGCCCAGCAGTCATGAAGGCAGGAACCGGCCCAGGGTGCTACTCCGGCACCAGGTCAATGCTCGGGGCCCAGGGCCGGCCTGCAGGCAGAGCTGCCCCCCCGACATGCCCTGGCATCTCCTGTTTGCGTTCACAGGTGCTTCACATATACTGGTAGGAAGTAGAGGAGAGAAAGGTATTCACATTTTTCTGACTTCTGATGAAAACGCAGTTGCGAAGTGTAGCAAGCAGCTCTGCTGGCCTTTCGGTGCTCGGAGTGTCCCCCTGGGAGGGCAAGGTCAGAGCCGCAGGTCTGGAGAGTGGCGTGGTGGCAGCAGGCCGGTGCCACGGAGAAGTCTGAGGGCACGAACTCCTGGCTGAGCTCGGCTGTCACCTGGCAAATCGTTCCACTCTCATTCAGGGTCCCTTCCCCGCTTCTGCTCTTGGAAACGGGGGACGTTAAGAGGCACATGATTGGTTGGGGTGTGCACAGCCGACACCCTCGGAGTTCCATGTCTGCGTGTCACCGTGGACAGCTGCGTGTGCTGTCATTGGCTTCCGTGGTCGGTGCTCCGCTCCTGCCCAGGGTGCAGGGCAGCGGTCGTCACAGCCAGGTGTCCCACAGGCGGGATCACGCACAAACCTGGGGCAATTTGTCTCTAATTATGGTTTTGAAAACTAAGCTAGATAAGACTTCCTAAAATGCGTTTCTCAGCAGCGCCACTTTCTCAAGCTGGTACTGGGCATTCTGAGGTCACACCCGTCTGGGGCAAGCTGGGCTAAGCAGAGTCAACCCGATTGTTACCCCAGATCTTCGCGGCGCTTTAGAACCAGCAAGCACCGCGGCTGTCCCGGGGAGCGCGGCGTGCGGCTCCTGGCAGACGTGTTTGTCTGGGAAACCCCTGCGCTCGTCCCTCGTGTGCTCTGGGAGCAGTAGGAGGAAAAGCACCAAGCGTAACGGGGCGTCTCCGCCTGAAATGCTTAACAGGTGCTCGTTACGGCTCCGTTAACACGCGTGTTGTCTGTGAGCTGGAGGGGACGGCTTCTGTCAAGGCACTTTTGTCATCTTATTGGTGGGTCCAGTGTTGCCACCTGCGGTTTTGGGGACGTGAAGAGTGGGACAGCCTGGGGCCAGAGACCCCACAGCACTTTATCCTTGCTTTTCTGTTGTTGGTGACTTCTCTCTGTCTCGGCCACAGACGGCGCGGTGGCCCTTCTAGAAGGGTCCTGGTTTGTCGCAAACATTCCCGAGTCAGGAATTTCTCCCTCACACAGAGTAAGAGCTGACGCCGTGTGGTGTCCGTGTCCATGTGACAGTTTCCCTTCGCTTGCCTGACTGTCTCACCCCTTCACTCCTTCGTCTCACAACTTACTGAAGTCGCTCGTGACCCTGCAGGGCTGCTCTGGGGGACGCGGCGTGGCCAGCAGGGTCCGGGCCTTCGTGGCGCTCCCACGCGGCTGGTGCTGTCCACGGGCGCAACGGGAGCCTCCCGTGGAGCTCTGGGTTTTCTCGCAGCCCTGTGAAAGCGAAGGAAAAGGCAAGTTAAATTAATCTTAATAATATGCTTTATTTTAACCCAATGCACCTAAATATTGTCACTTTGACAGGTAGTCAGCATAAAGAGTATGAGATAGTTTACATTATTATTATTATTTTTGAGACAGAGTCTCCCTTTGTTGCCCGGGCTAGAGTGAGTGCTGTGGCGTCAGCCTAGCTCACAGCAACCTCAAACTCCTGGGCTCAAGCGATCCTCCTGCCTCAGCCTCCTGAGTAGCTGGGACTACAGGCATGCGCCACCATGCCCGGCTAATTTTTTCTATATATATTTTTAGCTGTCCAGATAATTTCTTTCTATTTTTAGTAGAGACGGGGTCTCGCTCTTGCTCAGGCTGGTGTCGAACTCCTGACCTCGAGCGATCCTCCCGCCTCGGCCTCCCAGAGTGCTGGGATGACAGGCGTGAGCCACCGCGCCCGGCCGAGATAGTTTACATTTTAATGCCAAATCTTCCAAGTCAGTGTCTGTTTTCTGCTCACAGCAGCATCTCAACTCGGACCGGCCGCACTGCCGGCGCTTACTAGCCGCAGGCGCTGGTGGGACAGCCCAGGTCCAGCGGGAGCAGTCAGTGTAGACAAATAGCAACGCACGTGCATGTGTGATCTCAAACCGTGGCCGGGGTGTGAAGCAAAGTCCTCAGGTCCCAGGAGAGGAAACAGCCAAGGGACGTGGAGCAGGCGGCTGGCGGGGAAGACGTGGGGTCGGGGATGGAAGGTCCCTGGGGAAGCATTTCGGCAGTGCCTGGGAGTTTGCTAAGGGGCAGTCGGGAAGCCCGAGAGTGAGGGCGAGAACATCCTAGGCAGCGGGACGTGGAGAGGCCCCCAGAGAGAAGGCCGGGTGGGCTGGGGCAGGGGCGGCAGGTGAGGAGCAGGGCAGGACTCAACGCAAGGCAGGGGTGAGGCGCAGCGGAGGGACCAGGCAGCGACTTCCAAACCCTGCTCACCACTGTGAATGTCATCCTGAAAGCACTGGGAAGTCACTAAATGGCTGTAAGCAGGAGAGTTACATTGCGTGAGTTTTGCTTTTAAAATGTTCCCCTGGCTACTCTCTGTCCGGGGGTGACAGGCAGGGTCGGCCACGCGCACTCCGGAGGGCAGAGGCTGCTGCGGTGCCGGCCGGGGCGGAGGCAGGAGACAGTCGGAGAGAACAGGGTGGGCGGCTGGACACAGGGTGAGGCGAGGCCACTGTGCAGGGAAACTCCCAGGTTGGGGCTCGAGCACCTGCATGGGTGCTGGGCAGGGAGCGGGTCCCTGCTGGGGGTCACATACCAGGACACCGGTCACAGCCAAGCGAGAAACCTCGCATCTCTCAGCAGGAGTTGTCCGTTGCTTTTTAAAAATCAATTATTCTTAGATGCTATGGAGTTTTTCGTTGCTTTCTCTAACTGAGGAAAGGGCACAAAACGGCTTCTGACCCTTTGTAATTTACCGTTGCAGCTGCCAACGGTTTGTACCAGGAAACTTTTCCATTTTCCCAAAACAAATTTTAAAGCCGAAATTTAAACAGAATTTAGTGAGGATCTTGAACAGATTTAGATTCACTTCTCTTTGTCGATCACACTCGGAAGTGCAGGGTGGTT
>CM052438.1:985114-1000772 GCA_028533085.1 Varecia variegata
GGGGAGGGGGCTGTGCCTCACTGGTGACATGCGCCGGGAGTTTGAGAAGGGGAAGTGAGGGATGTCTTCCTTCTGTCTTGCTGCTCTGCCCCAGGGGTTCGGGGCCGCCCTTTCCTCCGGAGCTTTCTCCGTTAGCGCCCCCCACCCGCTCTTGGCCTCTGGAGGCGCATGGTCTTTTCCTGTTTGTGCCTCAGAGTCTCATCTTTTGGGTTTCTGGGTGAAACTCCGCCAGAGTCTCGGCTGGCATCCTGCTGTCTGCCCTCAGGAATTCGCTATTGCTCCATCCTGGCCTCCCAAGACCCAAGTGGGCCGTCCCCAGCGTCCTCTGCTCCAGACCAGCAGCCTGCCCCCAGCGCTCTGTGACCCCAGCTGCTGCTCTGTGACTCACATCTGGAAATTCTGGCCTCTTTCTCTGAGGGCAGGAGGTCGGCACCCGACCCTGACAGCAGTAGCCTGGCCCGGCAGGGCGGCAGGCCCTTCGCTCTCGTCTTAGTTCACTAGTTTACATTTCATTAGTGGTTTGAAAGATCCTTACTGAATAGGACGGACTCATTGCCTTTCACCTTTGACTCTTGACCTCTGTGAGCTCGGTGTTGGGGGTGGGGGGGCGCCTATGTTTCGTTCCCCTGTGGCGAGAGCCCCGCTGGGCAGACCCCGGGAGCCACTTTCCTCCAGACCACAGAGTCACCTCCCTGGACCTAGGGAGGAAGCAGGTTGCTCCTACCTGGAGGCTCAGCTTTTTTATCAATTTGGGTTGGAACAAAGGACGTTCTGGAGCATTCTCCAACTAGCTGTTATGTGTGAGCCTGAGTAGAGTGCGTCCTTTGATCACCATTGGGGTTTGCACGTATTCCCCATCAGCCAAAGAGAAAGGAGTACTTGGTCCCCCCAAACTGCTCACTCGTCTTACGGGCTGTCACAACACACCGGTGACGCAGGCCTGAGAGGTCCTGGGATCCCCACTGGTAGGTGAACACCGTTACCGAGTGTCCACCGTGCACCGTGCGGCTCTGTGTCACCAGGGGTGTGTGTGACTCCATCTGCTAACTCTCACCGCAAACCGATGGTGGCATTACCGTCCATTTACAAATGAGGAACCTGAGGCCCGGGGAGGTTAAATGACATATCAAAGTGCACACCGCTGGGAAACAGCTGAACCAGGGTCAGCATTTAAAATTCTTCACTCCAAGCCCAAGCCCCATCCACCACCCTCCGTGAAGCAGGCTCTATTTTCTCCTCTTATTCTTGTAAATGTTCCTAAGAGTTTCCAGGACAGGGCTGGGCTGGGCAGGCCTCCGTCTGACCTGCTCTTTAACTGCTCAGCGCCCGCCAAGCCGCAGCGTACGTGGCCACGGTTCAAACGAGTGAGCAAGGCCATCGCGCCTTCTCATTAGCATCTGGGAGGAGAGCAGGCTGAGGGAACCGAAGTCTCCACCAGCCCCTGGCTTCGCGGCTGGCCAGACCTCGAAGGTGTCATTCCGGTCACAGGAGGAGTGCCAGGACGCGCAGGGATGGCTCCTCAGGCTTTAAGAAACTCCCCTCCCCAGCCCAGATCTGCAGGGGGTCCTCCCAGGAAGCCTGAGGCCACATTCCTGACTGTTGTTGTGCAGACAACTGAAATGTTTGCCATAAAAGAAAAGACCTTGGCAACCGGCCTTCCTCCCTGCGGTGTGACATACAAACTCACCCCCCAGCACCTGCACAAGCCGTCACCAGGAACCGTCACCGTCACTGCCCGCACGTCTTTCCTTCTGCCCAGCAACGCCTTCCAATCACGTTCATGCCTTTGGTGCTAAGCACCTTGTGCATGGTAGGGGAACTAAAAAGACATGTGATCCCTCCTTCCAAGGCCTTATATTTTACATAATACTGCATTTCCCCAGATGCTGCAGATATTGCATTATTTACAAAATTCATTTGCTATCGAGTTACCAGCTGGGCATTTCTGCTGTCTCTTTGGGGCTGTTGCCACACGCAGCTCTTTGCTCCGGTTTCCCCGGCAGTCCCCCTGGCCCACGGCAGTCTTCGTGGCTGTGGACTCTGTGACGCCTCCAGGACTTGCCTTAGGATGAGCAGAGGGCTGTTTCAGGCAGCCGGCTGAGCGTCGAGAATGTCACTTAACACCTCCTGGTGCCATCCCCTGGGCAGATAGTAAGGATTTTCCTGGGTTCTCGGTGTGCGAAGAGTCGGAGCTTTTGCAGAAGCTCGTTAGTTGTTCAAGGTGGGGCCGACAGAGAACTAAGACCTGAACTTGAGCTGTGGTCTTTGGCTTCTAAGTTATGCAGACCTCAAATCACAGAGCCTCTGCCCTCAGCTGTCACACTTAGGTGCAGCATGTGTCAGGCTGCAGGGCAGAGGTCACAGCCATGGGCAAAATTCAGCCCACAGAGATGATGCATCTGGCCTTTGCTGTTGTCATTCGAACGCCTCTGAGGTGGCGTTCGGCCTTCAGGGTGCTGAGCTGGCTGCAGTCCCTCCTGCTCCCTCTTGCCTCCCACCCACCCCTCCCTCCATCCTCCCTGGCAGGTCTGGTTTCCACCTCCTACCTGACGTGACAGTCTCACTTCATCTCATTTAATGACATGATGAAGAGCGTTTTACACGTGAGGAAACCGAGGCTCCTTGGAGGTTACGTAACTTGTCCCAAGTCGTCCCACAGTGAGAGGCGGGGTGGAGGATGGGCTGCGCCTCTCTGGCGTCACGGTCCCTGCCCTTCCACTCCACGTGCTGCTCCGCCCTGTCCCTGCATCCATTGGCCAAAGCCTCGCCACGCGCCACGGCGGGCCGGGTCCGACCTGGAAATAGAGCGTGGGAAGGCGCGGCCGGGTGATGACTTTGTTCCATCACTCGAAAGACACGGTTGACTCAGGGAGGGAGGGAGAGAGAGACAGCTCTGGTCCTGAGGTGGTCCCCGTGGGCGTGAGTCGTGGGAAGGGAGACGCCAGCTTGTGGGCAGAGACCACCGTACAACCGAGATGTGTCATGGTTTCAGTCCAAAGACGGTGATCTGAACAGAACATCAAACCTCCCCCCAGGAAAATCCCATGAAAATAGCCAAAGAGATTATAAAGCGCGTCACTTTGCTACCGAGAACTGGGCAGAGACTTTGATGGATTTTGGCAGGATGCCGTGCAGGGGGCTAGACAGCAAGTCCCCCTCCAGCCCCTCAAAACCGCGGACTCTGAGTTGGCAAAATTAGTGCACTGTCCGTTTGCCAGCCTGGCCTCTCTACAATAAGCCCAGGCTGCCCCCGGCTCCCTTCCCTGCCCGCAAGGTCTGAGCAGTCTCACGCCGCCTCGGCCAGATCCCAGACAGGCAGGTCCAGCTGAAATGTCTGCGTGTGATGCATGAGGGGAGAAAGTCTTTATCAAAGGCTTAATAGAAAAAGGATTTCTTGCAAAACAAAAAAGTGCCCTGTTTGCCCTAAGGCTTCCTAAGGGCACCAAGTGCCCGGACAGCAGTTCCAGGGTCTGGAGGTTGAGAGGTCTGGTCCGAATATCGCATCGTCCACAGTAATAAGGCTGGAAACATTCGAATCCTATGCCGCTGAGCCTGATTGCAAAGACACGTTTTGAACACGGGACCCCACTCGTTACGAGCATCCTGTGGTGACTCATTTGTAAAGTGAATGTTCCTTTATACAATGAATGTTTCTGGAGATATAAATATCTCCTCTCTAGCTTATTTATGAAATTCACAAGCGAGGTTTTCTAAAAGCAGGGCACGGCGGGATTGAATCTTTCATGAACGTAACAGTAGCTTGGAGACGATGGGCATCGTTTTCTTCCTCTTGTCCCCGTGCGTGTTGCAGGCACCGTGATTTAACACCAGCCTTGGAGCAGGTCAGACGAGCGAGGGGGTCCCCACAGGGGTGGCCTTTAGGGGACTGAAACATGCCCGGCCTCACAGCGGCTGGGTGGGAGCAGGAGCTGGGAGGAAATCAGAGACGGGGTCTCTGCCTGGGCTCCGGACGGCTCACCTGCAACCGCCCCCCACCCCCTCCCCTCCACAGAGCGCGGTTTATGAAATCAGAGACCAGCCGCTGGGGGCACACGCCGGGGTCCCCGTGAAGGCCACGTTCTGAGATTCCAGAGGGATTCTCAGGCACCTCAGGGCTGCCCCACCCTCTGCTCGCCTGGCGCCCTGCCCTGGGGAGGCCTGGGCCACCTGGCAGGTGTCTTCAGCCGCCCACCTTGAGACACCTGTCATTGCCACACCCCTGGCCCCTCCTCTCGGGTTGCAGGGCTTGGCCTCCCACCTGAGCCCTCCCCTCCGCCTCCTCCCTGGGTCCCTGACACCTGAGCACCCTCGTGTGGCTCCCGATCCGCATCCAGCTGCTGCTGTTGCTCAGCGGACTCACTTGGCAGTGAGATGCCTGCACTGGCCACCTCACCTCCCTGCCACCCCGGCCCTCATCAGCTCCTGCCATCCCACTTCTACCTTCCCTGCTCCACGGATGCTCTGCCTCCAAAAGTCACTGTGGTTTTCATCCTGCTGGCCACCCTGCCACGGGGGTGGGGGGTGGGGAGGCACAGACTTTAGAGCAGTTGTTCTCACGCTGTGTTCCGTGGGACCCCAGGGCTCACCGTGTTCTCAGGTGTTGTGAGGAGAGGAGGTTGCAAGCCGGCCTCCGCCCCACTGCACCCAGAGCAGCTCTGCTCCTGGGGATACAGTGCTGGGGTCTGTGAAGACAGTGTTAGAGTCGGAGCTTGCGGCTCATGCTCTGGTCCCCAGGTGGATGGACCTAGAAGGCCTGCCCTGGGGTAGTGCACAGCAGAGGTGGGAATTTCCGCAGGTTAACGAAACATCTCCAAGGAGTATTGGGTTTTTGTAGGGGTTTGGGAAGGCTGTAAACCAGCACTTCATTTATGCAGTTTTCCCAGATCCTATCTTGCATGAGTCTCTCTTCTCACAAATCCACGCTGTCATCTTCTGTTAGACGCCTCTTGGGAATTGACACATCTTGACCCAGCATGGCAGAAGGGAGGTGTGTGTGTGTGTGTGTGTGTGTGTGTGCGTGCGTGCGTGCATGGCACACGTTCTTCCCGTGGGCCCAGGCCACTGCTGCAGAGGTTCTAGCCACTTCTTAACCCAGTGCTCATGAGCTAAAGGGATCTGGGGCAGCTCGACACAAAAGACTCCTTGTCTCCGCATCTTCCTGGGCCAGGCTTCCCGGTTTGGGCCGAGGGCTGGTCACTTTCGCATCCGCCCATAAACTTTTTTTGTTCAACCCTATTAGTCATTTGCTCAAGGTTCTGTAATTTAGTTTTTTATTTCATATTTATCTGTTGGCAACAAAACACAATTCAACTTTGCGCAGTAATTACTGTAATCAGCGTAGAGCCCCAGCGTATCTGCGAGCCGAGTCCTGTGCCGCCTGTACCCACAGTTCTCTGTCCCTCACAGTCACGCCGACTCCAGCCGGGAGTCAGAGCCAGGCCTGGGTCACCTCTGAGGTCTCCTTCTTGTTCTAGAAGGATGATTTCTCTGATGTCTGTTCTGCCCGGGGCTACGGCCAGCCCTGGGGTCCTGGGGCCTCAGGGACCAGCCTCCCTGCCCCTCCCTCCTGCCCCAGGGGCAGCGGGGGTGGGGGCAGGAAAGGGCCCCATGGGGTTGCCTTGCAGACGTAGTTTTTCGGGAGGTTCCCTACACTTAACTCTGCCAGCTTGTGAGCTCTTTGGAAGTCTTTGTGTTAACTGGAAACAAAATCATCTTTATTTTTAAGCTATTTTTTAGCTTGTCTGATCAGGACCCTATGGGCTGAGTGATGTTACTAGGCAACAAGATGTGGAGGCCGCAGGTGACCTGGTTCAGGCTGCGGTGCCGCCACCTGCTAGTTGTATGACTTCCCTGAGCCTCAGTTTCCTCATCTGCACAATGGGGGCAGCAACGTCTGCCATGTATTCGTGAAGTGATTCAGCATTTCTGTGTGTACTAACCGTGTGCCGGGCCCGCACCGACCCCTCATGGGGTGCCCGTGTCCCCCTTGAAGCAAGCGGCAGTTGCCAGGCAGGGAGGCTGTGCGCTGGGAGCCTGAGCAGCCATGGTCTCGGTGTCCAGCCCAGAGATCCGCACGGTGGGGGACGCTGGCGGGACTCTGTGTGCTTGGGAGGGAGCTGGTCTGGGGTCTAGACAGCAGGCGGAGGGAGGGCACTTCCCATGAAGGTGCTGAGGGTCAGCAATGCTGTGAGTTGTAGGACAGGAGCTTGGGAAGGTTCTGGGAGAGGCTCAGAAAACGCGTGGGGCAGCCTGCGGGGACGTCTTTCTGGCAGCGTCCAAGGTGGCCTGCGTGGTGGCTCCACAGCCGCAGCATTTCCCAAACTATCCACTCCCCGTGAGCACGGGGGGCGCGTCAGGGCTCAGCTGCGGCAGCATGTGGGAGTGTCGGCTCAGGATCTCGGGGCAGCTGGGGCCTGGGCTCGTTCTGCGACCTCCAGCATCAAGCAGCCTGTCCGCAGTGGGGTCCCCGGGGAGACGGGCGCAGAGCACTGTGGGCTCCCGGCAGTCAGAGCGCAGGCTGCAGTCCCCGGGCTCCCGCTCCATCTGCTTGCAGAGACCTGCACCCAGAGGTTTCCTGCTGGACAAAAACAACCGTGGTGTCCTCCAGCCAACCGTGGTCACAGCTTATTGTCCCTCCTCTCGGAGGGCCTCTGGGTGCAGCTGCCGGAAGTGCCAAATTTCTTCTCCCCAGCCTTCCTCAGGCTGCTCCGGGTACAAATGGAGCTCCAGGGAAAGGTGGATTTACAAAAGGAGCCGGGGAGGGAGAGACAGAGATAGAAAGAACCTGTTGCCCGTTTCCCGTCTATTGTCATTCAGATGATCCTGTTTTAAGTATCACCTGTTCTGGCCATAAAAGACGGGAATGTGTTCCCAGAAGGTTCCGAGATGCCTGGCTTACACCCTGCAGGAAGCACCCTTCCAAGTCCGCCTGCTTTTGTTTTGCAAAATCAGGTTAGACAATGTTGCACTTTCCACATTTAGCAACATTCAGTGGGTGTGAACTTATATTGTTACAGTCACGCCAAAGTAATTCGCTCTTTGATCTGTGTTGCCTGCAAGTTACTGTATCAGACACCACTTCCGGTTTCTGAAGCTTTGGTTTAAAATAAACTGTGCGTGTGTGTGTGTGTGTGTGTGTGTGTGTAAGAGTGTGTGTGTGTGTGTGTGTGTGTGTGTGTAAGAGAGACCGACAGACACCGAGGCATTGCTAGCTCCAGCTGGTGGAATTTGCTCGTGATTTGTTTGGCCCAGAAGTTGGTCAAAACTGTAGACTTGCACATCAGCAGGGTTCCGTCACGGCTGCCACTCTGCTGTTCAAACGCTCGCGTGTTCTGCGTCGGAGTCGGAATGAGTCTGGGGGTCCGGCCGGGGCACTCACACCTGCCAGGACTCGGCACCTCTGAGGCTGGCGGCAGGTGCCCTCCCTGTCCGTTCCCCAGCCCACGGGGCGGACCCGCCTGCAGTTGTTTTGTTCATACCAAGCGGTATTTTAAAAATGTGGAAAATTCACATTAAAATCTGGAGATTCCAGGTATCTGTTACTGCTTAACTAGCTTTTCAGAAACTTAGTGATTTTAAAGAACAGCCTTAGCAATATGTATTTTTCTCAGGAATCTGCAATGTGGGCAGGGCCAGGCGGGGTCAGCTGATCTATTCTGCACCAGCTCGGAGGCTGGGGCTGGACCCCGGAGGCCACTCAGGCACAGTCTGGCGGCCGATGCTGCCCCTGCTGTAACCTCCCGGGGGCTATGAGGCCTTTCCAGTGGGTGCCTGGCTTCCTCGCAGCAGGGGGCCACGTTCCAAGGGTGAGAGCCCCCCACCCCACCCCCCACATGGGAGGTGCACCCCCCTTGCTGACCTCCGCCTGGAAGTTCCGCAGCTGCTCTCTTGCTGCATTCTGGTTGTGAGAAGCGAGTCCCTGAGCCGGTCCCTGTGCGTGGAGGACGCTCAAAGAACTCAGACGTGTTTTAAAACCAACACAGCAATTTCTCACTTTTCTTGGGAATTAGATGACCTAGTGAGGCTGGGCCTGACCAGTGGTTGCCTCTGCAGACGGCGCATAATCCCTCCAAGTGCGAGGCCTCGCACCCAGCCCCTCCAGGCCTCTGAGCTTGGGTCCTCCTCTCCCGCTCCCAGCATCGCAGAGTTGCAGACTCACCTTGCAGTTCCTGCAACGTGCAAGGACGTCTCATTTCAAATGTAAGAACAGATCCCAGAGTTGGGCGTGGTGGCTCACGCCTGTAATCCCAGCACTCTGGGAGGCCAAGGCGGGGGAGGATCGTTTGAGCTCAGGAGTTCGAGACCAGCCTGAGCAAGAGCGAGACCCCGTCTCTACTAAAAATAGAAAGAAACTATCTGGACAACTAAAAATATATATAGAAAAAATTAGCCGGGCATGGTGGCACATGCCTGTAGTCCCAGCTACTCTGGGAGGCCAAGGTGGGAGGATTGCTTGAGCCCAGGAGTTTGAGGTTGCTGTGAGCTAGGCTGACGACACGGCACTCACTCTAGCCCGGGCAACAGAGTGAGACTCTGTCTCAAAAAAAAAAATAAAAGAAATAATCTTGTTAGGCAGATATAACATACATTGGAGTACACAAATCACAAAGTACAGTTCAAAAAGCTATCAGGAAATGGACATCGCCAGCTCCCGGCACCCCTCTCGTGGGCCTCCCAGTCACCATCCCCTTCCTGCTCTTAAACGTCATCCTGACCTCCAATACCTTACTTGAGTTTTGCCTGTTTCTAAGCAAACTGTACTTAAATGGAGAGCTGCAGTACAACTCTGTGGGGTCTGGCTTCTCTTGCTCAGTGTTATGTTTGTGGGGTCTGTCACGTTGTTGCTTGTAGCTACAGTTTTTCATTTTCATTGCTCCTTAGTCTTCTCTGGTAGGAATATGCCGCCATTTATTTATCCAATTACTACTATTTTTCTTTTTTTTTGAGACAGGGTCTTTCTCTGTCACCCAGGACGGAGTGCGTTTCTCCTGCCTCAGCCCCCGGAGCAGCTGGGACTACAGGCGCCACCACGCCTGGCTAATTTTTCTATTTCCTGTACAGAAGGGGTCTCGCTCTTGCTCAGCCTGGTCTCAAACTCCTGAGCTCAATTGATCCTCCCGCTGTGGTCCCCTAAAGAGCTGGGATTACAGGCGTGAGCCACCCCGCCCGGCCTCCGGCCTCCTCTCAATGGGCATTTAGATGGTTTCCACTTTTTGGCTTTCGTGAGTAAAATTGCTGCGTGTTTGTACCGGCTGACGCTCCTACTGGCAGCGTATGGAAATTTTAGTTGTTTTGCACCTTTGTCAACACTTGTCATTGTTAGTCTTTTGGATTTTAGCCATGCATGGTGTGTTACCGTAGGTCATGGGGTTTAATTAGTATTTTCCTATTAATTACCGATGCTCTTGACAGGACATTGAGATTTTCTCTTGTGTGAATTTCCTATTCACGTCTTCTGCCCATTTTTCTACCAGATTGTATGTTTTTTCCTGATTAATTTAGAGCAAAGTTTTTCAGCCTTGGCACTGTTGATATTTTGTTTGATATTTTCTCAACGACTTCGCCCTACAGCATGTCCTGATACCCAGCAGATTAGGGCCTCCCTCTCTGTCCTTCAGAATTGTCTTTCCCGTCTTGGCCTTAGCATTTCATGCTTTTAAACCTCCTTGTCAGTTTCCATTAAGGAAAACATTATGGGGTTTTGATTGGGATTCTCTCTGTCAATTTGGAAAAAAACAAATACTTACAGTACTGAGTCTTCCAATTCATGAAGATAGCATATCTCTCCATTATTTAGGTTTTTAAATTTTTTCCTCTCAAAAAAGAAAAAAAAAAGTTTTAAATGGAAAGAGCATGTGTTGGCTTAATTAGGTGTTGTTATTTTTCAAAATAGGGATCTGTTTGCATTTTTAGATTTATGTTTCTTGGACTAAAAAATATTCTAAGTCCTCACTGCAGAGAAAGTGGGAATGCAAGCCTGCAGCAGGCTTCTCAGCCTGGCCCTGGGTGTGTCTGGCCGTCGCCCCCGGCCTGCTGCCCTCCCCCTCCCGTGTCACCTGCCCTGTCTCCTGGGCCGTGGGGCTACTCCAGGTCCCCCGACTCACCACGTCTTTGTTCCGACTGCTTCCTCTGCCTGGAACACCCTTGTCCCCGCGAGTCCCCAGTAAAATCCCACTTGGATTTCGAGGCTCTGATTAAGCGATTCTTGTGCGCCCCAGGCCCAGGCCGGATGACCTGCTTCTTCCTCTGTGTCCCCTGGCCTCCTCGTCACACCCTACACCCTCGTGTTTATCCCTCTGTCCTGGGCTGGCTCCTGCAGTAGAGGATGGGACGGCACCGCGATGACAAACATGTCTTCCTTCACCAGTCGTATCCTGAGGTCCCTCTGCTGGGCTCCTGGGTACAGAGAAGACGAAATCATGCACCTGCCCGTGAGGGGGCTCATGACGCACAGACGTAATCCCAGGACATGTGGGACACCTGTGATACAGGTGGACATAGATGACGGCTGTTAACACTGGACCCAGAGCTGGGGTGGGGGCAGATGTCATGGAGAACGTGTCCCCAGCACTGAGTCCTAAAGAACAAGCAGGAACAGAGACAGAGAAGAGGGAACACCCACCCCTGTCAGTGCCCAACCCAGGCACGAGACAGAGCAGGGACTCAATCGGTATTTGCTCACCTGTGACACTTGTCATGTCCTGAGCCTGGGTGACAGGCTGGGGGCCTGCCTGGCCACCCTTCACCCTCCAGGGGCAGCCAATCTGTGGCCTTTGGTTCATAGGAGGGACTGGTTTGTCTTAAGCATGTGGGATTGACCAGCCTGGCTTTCGGTGGTCTGAATCCTCAGTGTGTCCCTAAAGTCTGGAAACAGACAACGTTATTTCACTCTTTACATATTGGAGATGTGCTTGGAGACACTGTGTGTGCACCTGCGTTTCCAGGATTTGTGGGTGCAGGGATGTCCCAGGGGCGTCCCTGCCCCAGGGGCCCTGAGGGTGCTGCTGTGACCACGCCCCCCCACGAGCTGCTGCTCCTGCCCCGCAGTTGCCACAGGCCGTCTGGGCAGCGTAGAGCCTTGCCCCAGCTTGAACCGTGGGTTATGAAAAAACAAAACAATAAAATTTAGGTGAAAATGGAAATATCTCCATGTTTATTTTTAGGTGTCCTTTTAAAATGTGAAGTCCTGTTGTTGGGAAATATCAAAATAGGCTGTGTGTGACTGGGTTTGCTCGTAAAAAGTGGCTCATGCTTGGTGTGTTTAGAGAGGAGAGGGAAGTGATTTTTCGTATGAAGCTTTTCTCTATTTTTCTTTTTAAACTGAAAAGTGCTTGGAAAATTCCTCCACCCTCTCCACTGCTGGTGGATTTTCCTGGCCTCACAATTCTGGTTCAGGCTTCTGTCTCCCAAACTGAAGAGTTAAACGCCCCGAGTTTGCTCCGCCACAAGCTCTGCTTCTCCCTCGAAGAGAGAAGCGGCGTCTTTTCCGGGACGGGTGTTACTAATCGGCTGGGGAGGCCGGTGTTCCGGGGGGCAGGAAGATGCCTTCCTCTCTGAGAAGTCAAGGCAGTGATTTAAAACGCAGTTTTGCCAGCGGCTCCGGCTGTTTCTGTGGCTTCGTCTGGCTTTCGTCCACTCGGCCCCAGCGCGGCGGGAGTGCGGCAGGCGTCGCGCCCGAGGTTGCGTGGGGAGGGGCGTCTGACGACACACGTTCCGCACAGCAACGGCTGGAAAACCTTCCTCAGACGCGGCTGTTTTCTGTAGGTCCTTCTTCCAGGGTGTCCCGCTCTGGCGGGTCTTCCTCTTTCCTTCTCCCCCCGGGTTTTCTGCCGGCCTCGTCCCGAGTCCCGTCAGATCGCAGGGCCTCCCTGCTGCCTGGCGGGGAGAGAGCTGGTCGGTGGCAACTTCCACGCCCAGATTGTCATTTTGTAACCAACAGTGTTGTCCAGCCGTCCTGCGTGTGCTCCGAGCCACGGCACCTCCAGGTGTCCGCGCTGCTGCTCCCTGCCCGGGACGCGTGCCTGTCCAGACCCTGACCTTGGCTCCCGGCCAGTGCGATGCCACCTCCCCGCACTGCCCAGGCGCGCTCGGTTGGATTGAAACCCCAGGCCTGTTATCTGGACCCTCCCAGGAGCCTCTTTCCTCCAGTTCCCTGCTGGTCCCCATCCGCCAGGACGTCCTCGCAGGCAGGAGCCCTGTGTGGTTTGTCTTCGTGTTCCTAAGACCTGCCCCAGGGCTCTGTATTCGATGGTAACCCGCATCCACTGGGCCCCTAAAACTCCACTGAGTAGTCCGCCGTCTCCGCGGGTGTCTGCGGACGGCCTTCCCACTTTGCAGAGGAGCGCGCTGAGTCCGGGCAGGGTGGGCACCTTGCTCCGGTCACTCAGCTAGGAAGGGGCAGGCGAGCGTTGGCCCTGGGCCTGCCGGCTCCACAGTGCACGCTCCCCACCGCTGCCCACTCCCCCGACGGCCTGCTCCGCCGCGTTTGGTGCTGCGGTATTGGGGGTTCAGGCACAGGGGCTGAGGCCACTCTGAGGCGTCTTGGTTTGTAGTGAGCCCTCTGAGGGGGCAGGAAAGGGACACAGCAGGACCCCAGCATTGGTGCTGAGGTGTCGGGGAGGAGGAGAGGAAGAGAAGCTGCTGGCGGGTGACAGCCACACTCCATGAGGTGACGAAGCCGGAAGGCCCTTTCTCCTCTGCCAGCAGGAACCTCTGTTCAGAGCAGACCAGAGGGAGTGTCCAGGCCGTGTGTGTGTGTGTGTGTGCACGCGTGCGCACGCGCATGTGTTCATGTATGCATACGTGTGTACGTGTGCATGCATGTGCATATGTGTATGTATGTGCATTGTGTGTGCATGTATGTGCGTGCATGTGTGTGCATGTGCATGTGTGTGCATGTGCTCATGCATGCATACGTGTGTATACGTGTGTGTATGTGTGCATGTGTACATATGTGTACTGTGTGCACATGCATGTGTGTGTGCATGTGTGTGAGCGTGACTGTGCGTGTATTTGATGTGTGGCTTCAACGGAGGCCAGACTTCAGAATGAGCCAAGGAGACAAACCAGGGCAGCTTGTCCCAGGTTGTGGAGGGACATGTGAAGCTGGGAACGGAGCATCCGAGGAAGTCGAGTGGGAAGGCTCTGTGCCCCCTGCCCTCCCTGTGCCCCCTGCGGGCTGCGGGCCGTGTGGGGCGACCCCCACCTGGGCGGCTGTCCCTTCTGGCTCTCTTGGTGTCCCGTGTTCCTGCAGCCTCGGTTGTGCCCCAGGCACAGTGCTAGATGCGTCACGCACATGTCCCTCCTCCTCCTCACAGTGACTGCCGGGCAGGCACCCTTCACCCGTCCTACAGCCGAGGACACTGGAATGTAAAAAGTGGGGGAGCGACAGGTCCAAGGTCACCCGCCTGGAAAAGGTGGGGTGGGGCCTTGTGCTGGGTCTTTTTGAACCCCCTTCTAAGGGCCCGGGGTCAGCAGGGAAGGGGACGTCATCAGCACCCGGTTCTGTAAAGGTGGGAAGCAAAAGCAGTGCTCAGAGGGGCTTCTGAGGGGTCCCAGGGCGGCTCCCGGAAAACCTCGGGGCGGCATTCAAGGGGCCTCGCAGGGCAGGTGGGGTCTGGAGACGAGGCTGAGGGTTCCAGGCAGGGTGGAGGCGTGGACGGCCGTGCACCGCGGGCCACGTGGTCAGCGCAGGGCGGAGGAACCATGCGCAGGGCGGGCTCCACGGCCGGTTGGCCGGAGCAGCCGGGTCTCGCAGGCCAGCCCGCCTGTCGGACCCTCCTCCGACCGGGACCCTCCTCCCGACCGGGACCCTCCTCCCGACCGGGACCCTCCTCCCGACCGGGACCCTGCTGGCCTGTTGGCTGTGCCCTTCTCCTTGGCACTGTCTCTAGCACCGCGGCCAGGCAGCCGTTTTCAAATGTTTGTTTGGGTTTTGTGGAAGCTCCTTGAAGTCGGAATGAAAAACTCTGCCTGGTGGTTCTGAGACGGGCTGCTGTGGTCGGGGGGCTGTCTCCCACCGCACCGCGGAGGAAGTAAACAGGCCCGAGCCCCGGGGGCTGCACGGGCCACGCCGCCGCGATTGCCGGGCGCTGCCAGCCGAGGCCTGGGAGGCCCAGCAGGGCCGGGTGTTTGCCCAGGTGCCCTGGACAGGCCAGCCCGGCGCGTGGGGGCCACAGCGCCCGAGAGAAAGTCCCGGGGGCCCAGCCAGGAGCCAGAGGAGTCTCATGTTGCATCGGAAACACCAGCAGGCTTCCTGGAGTGGACGGGGCCTGGCGGTGGAGAAGCAGGCGGGCTCGGGGCTGCCCGGCTCCCAGCGTGTGGCTGCCGTGCCGCGACTCCGGCGGCTGACAAAGCAGTTCTCTGTCTCTCCAGCCACAGTGGAGGAGGACACAGCTTCTGGAAACATCCAGGCTGCTCTCCCAGAACCTGGGGCCGTGGCCAGGGACAGCTTGAGAGTCCCCTCCCCCCTCCTCTCGTCCTGCGGGGGAGGCCGGGCCCCGCCGACCAGCCGGCTGCGACTTGCACCGCTGGTCACTGCCAGGTGGTGGTTTGGACCCAGGTTGCCGGATCTCCAGATTTGCCCGCAAGGCTGGAAGTCCAGATATTTGTGTGAAATTGCCCAATTAAAAACAATTAAAAACATGATCAGGCTGCCCTACACACATCTGCAGGCCAGTGCGTGGCCCCTGCGCTCGGCACGCGGAGTCCCCGGCCACCTGGCAAAGGGCTCCGCGGCAGTGGCGGGGGAGGGGCAGGACGTGGGAGCAGCAGCCCCAGACCCACCGGCAAGAAGCCACGGCGTGACCCTGCCCCGCGCCCCAAAGGGCAGGGCTGTGCTCGGCTCTCGTCCCCCCATGTTGGTGCAGAGGTGGGGGGTGTGTGTGACTTCCGGAATCTGGACCCTGATTCTCTCTCAGGCGTTTCTGGTTGCTCTGGGCCTCGTCTCCTGCGGGTTCAGCCCACCAGGTGTGTCCATGAAGGGGCTCTTCCTGCTTCCTTCCCGTCTTCGCCCCTGGCTTCCCCCTCTGAGGTCCTTGGTGGCCACCAGAGCCCCTGTCCAGGAGGTGTTGGCCAGTGACAGGCCGGGGCTGGCCCTCGAGCAGCCGGCCGTCCTGCTGGGACTGACGGGGTCGGACAGACCCAGGTCCAGCTCCCAGCCCTGCCCTCCCTGGCCATGGGACCTCGAGACAGCTGCCCAACCCCCGCACCTCTGTTCCCTCGGCTGTAAATCGGGGGTGCCCGTTCCTTCCGGGCAGGGACGACGTGCAAAGACGCGCAGAGAGTGCCTCGCGCGGTGCCTGGCGTGCTCTACGCTGGGAGGGAACCGAGAGTCGTCGATCCGAGACTCGTCCTGGGTTGGATTTCCACGGGAAGGTGCAGTGCCAGACCCCAGCAAGCAACTTCCGAACACACTCTGGGAAAAGACACAGGTGGGGACCCTCTGCACACGCTTTACACGTGAATTTCCTTGTCATCTTTCACCTTATTCTCCGTTAAACACGATCGTGGTGGATTAATGAGTTGCGCACAGAGCAGCTTCTCAGCCGCGTGGCCCTGCCTCCCCCTGCTGCTCCGCGCCCCCCGCCCGCTGGGCCCTCACTCCAGTCTCCCGTGTTCGTGGATGTTTACTGAGCATGAGGACTTGCTCTCTGTCCCC
>CM052438.1:1001272-1016740 GCA_028533085.1 Varecia variegata
CTGTGAGCTAGGCTGACGCCACGGCACTCACTCTAGCCCGGGCAACAGAGTGAGACTCTGTCTCAGAAAAAAGAAAAAAAAAGAAGGGCACGATCTGATCTAACATGCTGACTGCCACGTGAGTTGTATTTAACTCAGGCTACTTTTGAGCCCAGGGCCTCGTGAAGCAAAACCCTGCAGTTGGTTGGTGAAAATCTTACCTGATGGTCCTGTTGTTACAATTCATATTGACAATTTAATTCTAAAAATGTGGATTGTGTTGCATATAAGTCATGCACAGAAAACAATAAAAAAATAACACATTAGAAAGGATCGTTTTGTTTTACTAAAACACCGTGGCCCCGGAGAAATTTTTTTTTCTTAGTGCGGCAGTCAGCGTGTTAAAAGAACATTCTGGCTGCTGTGTAGAGAAGGGATTGATTGTGGAAGACCAAAGTAGAGAGAGCAGAGGTGGTTGGGAAGCTGCTGTGGTCCAGGCAAGAGACAGCCCAGACCGTTTCCACCCTGTGATGAGGACCCGGGTAGACGCAGCCGTGGTAGGAACACGTGAACTTGAGAGTGAACTTGAGAGCCGTCTGGGGGGCAGGGGAGGCAGGTCTCCCGCTCGCTCCCTGTCACCCTCTTCCCTGCTCCGGGTTCTGCAGAGGTGGGACCTGCCCCTCCAGGCCCCGGAGGCTCTCCTGCCCTTCAGGTGGTCCCAGGGTGCGCAGAGGGAAGGACACGGCTGCGGCAGACAGACATGCAGCTGTCCTGGGGCTGCGGGGGAAGGGGCCGCGGGACTCCCCAGGAAAAGGCCACGAGCCGTGAGTGTCGCCGTAGAGGCAGCAGGAACCAGCTGAGTCCAGGCCAGGCAGGGCAGGAGCTGGAGTCCTTGCCGCTCTTGTGGACAGCCACACCTGACCCTCAGGTGACTGCTAGCAGCAGTGACACAAGCGCCGGACTCGGTGGGAAACGGGTGGTCACTTTCCCTGCCACACGTGATATACTTGAATCTCCATAAAAGTTCCGCGAGGCAGGTCCTGCTGCTATCGCATCACTCAGGTGGGAACACTGAGGCTCAGTGGGGCTAAATTTGTCAGGGTCACAATGTTGGCAAGTGTCGGAGACGGGATCCAGACCCACATGTGCCCGGGCACTTCACCCCGTGTTGCCTCCACCAGGTTGGTGTCCAGGTGGGGGGGCATCCAGGTGGGGGGGGCATCCAGGTGGGCAGGTAGTCCAGGTGGGCGTCCAGGTGGGCGGGCTACCCTGCCTGGGTAGCGCCAGGCTCGCAGCCACAGTGCCTGGGGCAGGAGGTGGAGGACGTGGGTTAGTGGGGCTGGACCAGGTTGTGCAAACAGCTGAAAGCAAGTTTGAGGGCTCAGGGACACCTCTCAGCTACCTCTTGTGCCACCATTGTTTTTCTTTCCAAAACCTGTTGGCTGTTCACACTGGCTCGTTTCTCTGGATCTGTTGTAGAACTATTTTGCTTAAGTTCCAAGACACATTCTTTTGCAATTCCCACTGTAATTGCTCAAAATCTTTGTACTTAGGCGAGAGTTGGGATGATTACAAAATTGTGTTTTCCCTTTGTAAATTATTCTCACCATTGGTATAGACTTTTTTTTTGAAATTTGTATTTTGTGTGTGTGAAGGTGAGCTGTCGCTGTTGACTTTGAGACTGTCGGTTCTTGTGGTGAGAAGGGGTCTGTTACGTAACATTGTACAACAACACTGTGTTGTGCACTTGACTATTTGTGAAGAGGGCACGTCCCCTACAGTAAGTGCTCTCACACAGTAAAGTAAAATAATTTTTAACAAAGTGAACAGGAAAAGAAGTAGGAATGCAACATTTACTGTAGGCAACGGTTATGTCCCTGCCACTGTGTAAATCAAAGATGACATTTGAACGATTCTAAGAGGCATTATTATAAGTAGGTGGTTCTGGGGATAGGAGAAGTGATTTGGGATAATCTCCATGTCCTTTTCAAAAATTTTGGAATTGGTGTTTCAGTCTAGATGACAGAGAGAAATTCCTGATGCTGTAGATACTGGAACTGCCCCCTGGAGTCAAACTCTTGCCAGAGGCATGAGCCGTGGCTCCAGGACGAAGGGGGATCAGAAGTCGCAGACCCCACGTGTGTGACCCACTCAACATGCGGGAACGTGAGGTCTCCACTGCTGCAGTGGTCTTTGGCATTTTATCCAGTGAATGACCCCTCTGGTTCAGTCGGATCCCTTCTTCTTGGACAGCACCCTGTGGGGCTTTGCAAAATTAACAGTATTTGCTCTTTTTAACAAAGCCTTATTTCTTTAGAAGTCGCAGTTGTGATCTTTGGATGGTGTGTCAGTCGTTGTAACACGGACACGTACTTAGATATCTCTGTTTTTGGCTGCTGTTAAAACTATTCAAATCCCTTCTCTGTCTGTTTTAGGTTCGACACCTACCGGTCCAAGAAAGAGAGCGAACGTCTGGTCCAGTATTTGAACGCCGTGCCCGACGGCAGGATCCTTTCTGTTGCAGTGAACGATGAAGGTTCTCGAAACCTGGATGACACGGCCCGGAAGGCAATGACCAAACTGGGCAGCAAACATTTTCTCCACCTTGGATTCAGGTACGGCCCATCACCTCCACCTCCACCTGGAGCGCTGCAGCCCTGTCCCACCCAGATTTTACCTGTTCCTTCCCTTCCCCACAGCCGTGCCAACCTAAGTGACAACCTAGAGGGACGCAAGCTCTTTGTCCATCTGCACTGGACGTGTTTGAGGATTGTTCTTAAAGGAAGCCTGGTGTTTCTTATAAGTATAGGCCATTCCCAGAACATAACAGCTCTCTGTTTACGTGAACTCATTCATTCAGTAGCCACTCACAAAGTGTTAAGTGAGCATCTACTGTGTGTGAGAGCCATGGCCCAGACATGCCGCTAATGTTCCTCTTCCCTGTCCTTGGCAAAGGGGTCGTGTCATGCCTCGGGGACTGGCAGACAGTTATTTTAGAGATTATGCAAAGTGTCTGCCCAGGCAAACGCCCAAGAAAAACGGGCCCTTTGATATGTTCTGGTGTGTGTTTGTTGCCTTGGATTGGAGCGTCACGCCTGACATTGGCATGCACACACCTTGGCACCAAGAGGCAGCTGTTTGCCCATGGCAACCGTGGCTTTTATTGTGCTGAATCAAACCTCAGCCCAGTGGACAGTCGGGGCTGTCTGCCCCATGGCTATTCGGGGGTCGTGACGCCCCTCCCTTCAGCTCTCCAGATCAGGGGTAAGGTTGGGGGCAGGTTGAGGCCTTTAGCCAGGCAATTCTGCTGGCTGGGCAGGGATTCCCTGGGCCGGGGAGGGGAGCTCCAGGTGCCAGGACCTGCTCTCCGACAGCCCAGGGGCTGCTCCTTCTGGAAGGGAAACTCAAGCAGGAAGCGTAAGTAGCCAAAGATGACAATACCTTGGCATCGAAGGCTCCTTTGTTAGTAAATGCTCAGCGCACTTCCATTTCATTGTTCTACAAACCAAGAGGCCAGTTTATTCATTTAGAATGAGAGAGACAACCTCAAGGGTCTGGCTACTTGGGGCCTCATGCAAAGAAGGTGACGGCTAAGGGCCACGATCTGCGTCCGGTGGCCTGAGTCTGAGTCAGGTGTCACACCTCTCTGCGCGGTGTGACTGCAGGCAGGTGGCTCGTCCTCTCTGCTCAGCTCCTGAGTCTGCAAAACGGGATGTCCAGGAGCTGCCTCCCAGGACTGCTGGGCGGATTAAACTCAATCGTGTGAGCTGAGTGTTTGCCATCCTGTCTAGCGCAGAACAAGCGCCCGACACTTGCTGGCGACTATTTCGTCCTTATAAACAAGAGCCGCTGGAAAGGTGGCCCTTTGGTCAGGGCCGTTCGCGTGGGCAGAGGAGACACGTGGCAGGAACCACACTCCTCCTCACCTACATAGAGACACACTTTGAGTGATGAACTTGAAACACCCAAAACCAGTGGAAGAGCCGAGACGCGGCCCCTCGCTCGGCCGTCTGTTTGGGACACGGTGCTGGTGTTGGCGGAGGCGCCGGGCTAGGCCGGTCCCGGGCTCCGTGGGGAGGTGGCGCTGGCGGGCCCTGCTGGCGGCAGGAGAGCGCAGAGCGGGGGGTCAGTGCGCTTACGCGGGAGGACGTGGCAACGCAGCTTCCCCACAGAGACCAGCAGGTGCGGGGCTCAGGGCAAAAGCCTCCCTGCAGGAGGGGGAGCCCCGGTGAGAGAGGGCGAGGGCAGAGCCAGGCTGGGAGGGAGCAGCAGGGCCTGGCTCTGCGCCGAGAGGCTGGTTTTGAGCCGAGAGCGGCACCGCCGCGTCCCCGTCCCCAGCTAAACACGCTCGGTGAGGACTCACTCCCAAGGCAGGAGATCACAGTGGTAAGAGCTGCTCCGCACCAAATCTAGGACGTCCCCCAGAGAGCGAGGCGGCTGCAGGGGAGGGACAAGTGTCACCTCCCACCCTCCTTCGCTGGGGCCCCGTCACACTCGGCTGCTTAGCAAGAGGAAGCACAGGACAGCGTTCGCTGCCGTAGGTTTTATGTGACACAGCCCTCACGAGGAAACGAGGACCCAAAGGAGCAGCTGACCTGAGTGTCTTGGCGCCAGGTGTGGTGAAGGGTGGAGAGCCCTGGGCCCGTGTGACGGGGACGGACGCATGACCTCAGTGTGTCAACTGGAGGACACTCAGCGAGGCCTGTTCCGCTAGATTCCTCTCTGGGTCCCTTTGTCTGCGGAGACCAGGGTGCTGTCCCCTGGGAATACGGGGGCACCTGTCCCGTGAGGGTCTAACCACCTGCTTCGGGGAAGGTCGGAGAATCCGTCCTGCGGCTTTTCAGATTCTTTCAGCCTAAAATATGCCAGGGTGCCAAGTTCTGGGGCCGCGTGTCCTGAACCTCAGCACCGCCTCAGGCACCACGGGCAGACAAACACGGTAGGGCCGTCCCGGCTCCGCAGCGGTGCACACGGCAACGCGGGAAAGAGGGGCGTCCGTTTCTCAGAATCTTAAACCTCCTTCTTGTTCCCTCCGCATTAAGGGGAAGAGAGACTTGTCCCCTTCCCACGGCCCCAGGCTGACGGCCAGGGGAGGCGGTCACATTCGCCGCTGGTGTTTTCCTCGACTCTCGGGGAGCCGGGCAGTGAGGGGAGTGACTTTCTCTCTTGGAACACGGGTCCCTTGTTTTCCTGAGGGCACCCGAGCACTTGCTTGGGGTCATAATTGAGCTTGGCAGGTGGCAGGGGAGGCGCTGGGCTTGTTTGTATCTGTGATTCACACCCAGCTCCTGCCAGCGAGCAGTCTCGGGGGCGATGCCGGGCAGAGCTTGCGCAGGCGGCTCTTCTCCCGGGGCGGGGACGCTGGCGGGTGAACGAATGTCCCCCAAACTCGGGGACGGCTGCTTGTCCACTCGACGTGTTTCAGCTCTGCCCCAGCACAGGCTCAGACCTGCGGAGAACTTGACTTTTGTGTTTTTTTCAGACACCCTTGGAGCTTTCTGACTGTGAAAGGGAATCCCTCTTCCTCGGTTGAAGACCACATTGAATACCACGGTAACAATCGGCTGGCAAGCGGCCGGCTTCCCTCTGGCCCAGACGAGTGGGGTCCCCCGGGTGGCCCCTCCCCCCAGAGTGTGGCCCCCATTTCCCAGCTCGAGCAGCCAGCGGCTTGCCTGGCCGTGTCACGCAACAGTGGCAAAGATCTGTGCTGGTTGAAGGCCAATCCCTCGTGACAATATTTACATTTTCAAAGAAGTCTTCATTGACTTAATCCAAAACATAGAAGTGGCATAGAAAAGATAAGAACATGACTGGGCACGGTGGCTCACGCCTGTAACCCCAGCACTCTGGGAGGCCGAGGCGGGAGGATCATTCGAGGTCAGGAGTTGAAGACCAGCCTGAGCAAGAGCGAGACCCCGTCTCTACTAAAAATAGAAAAATTAGCCAAGCGTGGTGTGTGCCTGTAGTCCCAGCTACTCGGGAGGCTGAGGCAGAAGGATTGCTTGAGCCCAGGATTTTAAGGTTGCTGTGAGCTAGGCTGATGCCATGGCACTCTAGCCCGGGCAACAGAGTGAGACTCTGTCTCAAAAATGAAAGAAAGAGAGAGAGAGAAAGAAAGGAAAGGAAGAAAGGAAGGAAGGAAGGAAGAAAAGAAGATAAGAACGGGATGGAGTCGGCAGGGGCGGTATTTGGAGCTAGTGCCACTCTAGCTGGGCCTCCCCGGCCCGGTGAGGGTTGCGGGAGGAGCTGCTGGTTCTAGTCCCAGGGAGGAATTCGGATCGTGGGAAATGACGGGGCTCCAAAACCGCTTTGTTGCAATGCCCCAGCTAAACTTTCCAAATGGAAATTTAAAAAATGTACAATAATCTGCTTCTTCCAAAGTGAAAAGAATGGCCTGATATTTTTTCAACTTAAATTTGGTTCTTAACAAGAAACGGCTCAAGACCCACGTGTGCAGGGGTTTGCCCTGCCTTGGCATCGCGGCCCTTTGCGTGGTGGGTCTGCCCGGCTGCTGCAGCGTCTGGTCTCTCCCACAGGACACCGAGGCTCTGCCGCTGCCCGCGTGTCCAGACTTTTCCGGACGGAGCACGGCGAACCTTTCAACGTCTCTTCGTCCAGCGAGTGGGTTCAAGGTGAGGAGCGTGGGACAACTTAGCGACACCCGGCAGTGGGACAAAAGGCCAGGAATCGGTCCTTGCAGAACGAGGCTTTTCCTCTTGCACCAATGGACCCACTTAACTGCTGCAGAATCAATTAAAACTTTGCAGCCGCAAGCTGTCTCTAATTAGTCGAGCCGCATTAACCAGCAGCCCCGGTTGAGGCTGGAATTCCACCTCAACTCAACGATTTGGTTTACAGCGTAGCTTTCCCGTGCCAGGCAAGGGGACCGAGCGGGAAACGCAGGCAGGAACAGGGTCTGACCTCCCAGCAGCCCCACCCGCGAGGCTGCAGAGAGCGGAGCTGCTACAGACAGTCCTCGGATGACCGGTTCACGGAGGGGTTTTATTTCTCTCCTTTTCGTTTCTTTGCTTTTGCAGTAACAAAGAATACGTACTGCTTGTGTAAAATGAGAAGCTCAGTAAGAGGTGTTTTTAATTAAAAGATGGGAGGTAGAACAGGCAGACTGTTTAGGGCCACCCACGCCTCAGCCTGGGCAACCACAGGCGGGTGACACTCAGTTCCTGCTGTGCTTGGGGACCACACCGGCTGTGACTGTCCAGTGTGACCTGCCGTCACAGATGACCTCCTGTCTGACCCTGCTCTTTGCTTCTCGCTAGATGTGGCATGGACGGAGTGGTTCGACCACGATAAAGTGCCCCAGACTAAAGGCGGGGAGAAGATTTCAGACCTCTGGGCCGCTCACCCGGGGAAAGTCTGCAATCGTCCCATTGACATACAGGTACGGAGCTCGACACTCAGAGGGCTGTACCCTGAGGAAGACTCGATCGCAGTGGTCTTGTCACGTGGGTGGCGTGATTCCCGCTGCCCTTCTATGAGCTAGGCGAGGCCGAGTGTCATTGTCACGATACAGACTGAAGTGGGGGCTTATTTTGTGCCCAAAGCGGGGACTCAAACTCTCTCCTGGGTCCGGCTCCCGCGTCCCTTCTCTGCCTGCCGCCCTGCGTCTCCGGCCACGGCAGAGCTCGCGGCAGGGCTGGCGGGGCCTGCACAGCCTGGCGCCCCAGCTGGCTTCCCCAGGGCCCAGTGTGCACGGGACGCAGCGGGGTCGGGGCGCAGGCCAGGCCAGCCCCACGCAGAGCCCGCCCACGGCCCTGTGCCCCGCTGAGCGCGGTGGAAGCCGGCACTCCCAGGCTGGACAGGGTGCGCTTGGAGCTTCCCTCGCAGTTGATTCTACGTGACGACGCCTCGACTTTCTTGGCTTCGCCAGGCAAGTGCTGAGTCGGGACACAGGCTGCACCGCTCCCCGGCTCGGCTGGTGGGTGCCGGGCTCCGCGGGCAGCAGGAGGGAGGAGACCCGGGCACAGTAACGGGGCTCATTTCCGCACACCCAGCCCTGTTCTTAAACAAGGCTTGAGACACTTCAATGCTTGATGTAGAATTTGAAGTCATTTGAGAAAGGCCATTCCTGCCCGTCTTCTCCTCTTTCGGACAATACAAACAGTGGCCGGATTTGTACGGCACTTTCTCCCGGACGGTGGAGCCGCGGGTCCCAGGTCACGTGACTCTGCCTCCTCCCCACGGGCCTCTCTTGGGCTCCACCCCACTGTGCACCGTGGGCAGCCCCGCTTGTCCAAAGGCGAACTCTGTCCGGCACTTGGCAAAGGTCAAGGGAAATTTTCCCATCCGCGGGCCCAGCCGCCCCCTTCCCAGGGCTCCGTGTTGCTGAGAGGGATTTTCCCAGATTAAGTTGCAGGTTGCAGACTTTCCTTGGATCCAACAGACTCAGAAAGCACTGACCCCGCTAAGGCACATCCTTCCCAGATTTAATTTTAATTTTCTCCTGCAACCCTGAGCGTTCCAGCTTTAATTCTGAAATAGCCATGCTCTTATCCCTCTAGTTCCCTTGACCACAGGAAGTGTAGTTCTTCACCAGCCTCCCCTCTCCAAATACCTCTGCAAATCCTCGAGAAATGCTTGCATGGTTTGCAAATCCCGCTGCTGTCTGCGCTGCAGTGTCTGGCTGCAGACCACCTTTGATCAGAAGACCACCTCCCCATGCCAGGAGATCAGCTGGCCTCAGGCATTCCCCGCTCTTGCATTTATTATATTTGCTCCCACATGGACAGGCCCTGCCGTGACTGTCCCAAAGCACAGTTAAGCCCAGACTGAGGACTCCGTGAGCCAAGACCCACCCCAAACTGTGCAGCCACCAGCCTGCTGCCATAGTGCAGGGCCCGGTTTCCTTCTAACAAGAGAAGTACCCTTGGTAATGAATCCCGAGTGCCAATTCTCAACTATGTGAGGTCCAGAGAGTAAAAGGCCCAAGGACAGTGTGACGCCCTTGTCCTGACGCTTACGCCAGACTCCCCACGATGAAAGTGTCCTCTGACAATGTCTTGCTGAGCGCCGAAGCGCCTCGTGAGTTCAAGACTCCTGATGCCAGAACAGGACCGTGGCTTTTTCTTGGCAAAACCAAGGCCCACCGAGGGAGTCATCTAGGAGGTTGAGGGTCATGTGGCCCCACGGTGAATCCAGCCCTCGTCTCTAAGAGAAAGGAGCAGGTGCTGCCACCTGAGACGCCAGCCTGGCCCCTACGCCCCGCCCCTGGGCTCCAGTCCACGGCCCCCACCCAGCTGGAGCGTCTCTGCACTCAGGAAGGTGACAGTGCTGATGCCGACACGCTCCTGGTTGTTCCCACGGCCAGAGCTGCAAAGCGGCCTTGTCTGCGTTCACAAGAGGCGAGAGAAGCCGGATTCCAGCCTTCCCGGAAGGCGCCCAACACATGGGCCAGGAGCTAAACGCCCTGGTTAACCCAGGGGAGAGAAGGAAGCGAAGCAGGACTCCCACGTGCCCACCTGTGCCACTGTGGGAAGTCACAGTTTGCTGTGGCACCTCCGCCTCCACCCACCGTGTGCTCCTCTGTGTGGCTGCACCAGCCCCGGGCCTGGCCCTGTGTCCTGTGCAGGGGGGTCCCAGGACCCCTGCCCTGCGCTGCCGGAGGGGCGTCAAGGACGTTTGTGACCAGGGCAGGATTGCAGGGGGCTGGTTGGGAAGGAAGAGGAAATAGCCAGATTGGCACAGTTGACGTCCAGGAAACTTTTTCCAAGATCTAATATTTTGTGATTCTGCAAAAAACAAGAAAAAAAAAACGAAAAGCCAGAAAGCTCTGAGTCTGCCCGAGAGATCAGAGCTGCCCTGGGGCACACTGGTGCGGCATGGAGCACTGAGGCAGCGCCGGGCCAGGTGCAGACCCTGCACGGTCCCTGGGAGCGAGTGCCCCAGCCTCACCCGCAGTCCTGGTTGTCACCTGTCAGGTCATTTAACTTAGTGCCTCAGTTTCCTCACATGCACAAATAGGGAAAATAATTGCTCCCTCGTGGGATTGTTTTATGGATTTAATACAACAACACCTGAAGTCCCCAAACCAAAGTGAGTGCCCATAAACCTTATTACTTAACATTATTTTATCATTAGTTATATTGTTCATTATTTTATTATTATTATTACTGTGAATAACGATAAAGTCGTGAACTTAGAGTGAGACTCTGTTTCACTGGATGGTGGTGGACCCTTTTTACTCTTCTTAGAGTAAAACTGAGGTCGTCGTTCAGGTCAGAAAAAGGGAAAAGCAGAGCTGAGTGGATGTTCCCTCCATGCACTGGTGGATGCTGTACCGGGAAAGTGTCCGGCCGCGGCGTTTCCACGCTGGGTTCCCAGCATGCGGAGCCTCCCGCTGAAGACCACTCTGTCGGCTCTGGGGAAACATCAGGAGGTCCAGGCACTGGGCTCGACGTTCGGGTGACCTTGAGCTTGCACCTGAGCCTCTCTGGGCGTCAGCGTCGGCCTTGTCTGAGAGCGGGTCTGCACCGTCTCTGTGGCTGCCGCGGAGACGACCGGACGGTGGGCGTGAGTGCGCGGCTTGCAGGAAAGGCTGGACTTCCACTGCGGCTGAGCTCGTATCTGCACGGCCTTCCTTTCAAGCCAAAGACAACGGTCTGCTGGGTTCAAAACAGTGTTTCCTAAAAAGGCTCCTCTTTTTTTTTTTTTTTTTGATTGGCTATACTTTCCTTCCTCATTACCCCGTCCTGGTCCCTTTGGTCTCCGTGCCAAAAACGACAGCGGCTGCAGCCCTCAGTCTGAATCACATGTCTCCGGACAACAGTCGCCGTCTGAATGCAGACACGCCCGGCTCTGAGACGAGCCCCAGCTGGCAGGGACCGTGCCCTGCTGGGATCCCGCTCCCTACATTCTCCACCTGGCCTCATAGCTGCCTCCAGTCAGCCGTCACCCACTGACCCCCCGCCCCAGTGCCGGGCTCCAGGCTAGAAGCTGGGGACGGGGGCAAACCCTGCTCCTTGCCTTCCAGGAGCCCACAGTGCCGCTGAGAGGCTGACGTCTGAGCAGAGGGCGTTAGGCTCTGAGCACCTCAGGGCAGGAGTGGGGGGACAAGTCTGGGTGCCAGGTTTGGCTCTGCCACTTCCTGGCTTCGTGACCCTGGGCAAGTGACTCAACCTTGCGGAGGGCCTGTTTCCTTATCTGTAAAACTAACGACGGACTCCTAGATTTGCTGTGCAGACGGAATGAGGTAGGATGCATAAACAGCTCCGTAACTCCAAAAATGGTGCTCAAACTTTATTGTCTGTTAGAATCACCTGGGCAGCTTATAAGAGTCCAGATGCCCAGGCTGCAGCCCGGACACAATCAAGTCTGAGACTCCGAGGATGGAGCCTGGGCGTGAGTATTGTTTAAAAACTCCAGCCGGGCACGGTGACTCACGCCTGTCATCCTGGCACTCTGGGAGGCCGAGGCAGGAGGATCACTGGAGGTCAGGAGTTCAAGACCAGCCTGAGCAAGAGCGAGACCCCATCTCTACTAAAAATAGAAAGAAATTATCTGGACATCTAAAAATATATATAGAAAAAATTAGCTGGGCATGGTGGCGCATGCCTGTAGTCCCAGCTACTCGGGAGGCTGAGGCAGGAGGATCTCTTGAGCCCAGGAGTTGAGGTTGCTGTGAGCTAGGCTGACGCCACGGCACTCTAGCCCAGGCAACAGAGTGAGACTCTGTCTCAAAATAAATAAAAAGTAACCAAATAAATGTAAACTCCCCACGTGATGTGCAGCCGTGTCCGGGCGCCAGGGGGCTGACGCCGTGAGCCCTCGTGAACGGCAGCCGCTGTGAGAGGGTGGTGAGAAGCAGCCGCTCAGATCCCGGAGAGCACGTGCTTGCTGTGGACGCCCCGTAGAGCGTGCACCAGCGATAAGCGATAATCACTAGCTTGGATACCGAGTGCCGCAGGGCCCAGGCAAGGCATTTTATTCCGAGACTTCTCGCTGTCTTTCTTGTAACAGAACTGACGGGACAATCATTGGGATGACAACCTGAGGCCATCGCAGACAGTTTTGCAGCAGGAACAGTTTTAGACTTGTGACTGTATGTTTAAAACAGTAATCACCACCTTCCTTCTTTGTAAAAAAAAAAAAAAATGACTTTGCTCTGTCATCTCCGTGTCATTCCCAGGCCACGACAGTGGATGGAATTAACCTCAGCGCTGAGGTCGTCTACAAGAAAGGCCAGGATTACAGGTTCGCTTGCTACGACCGCGGCCGAGCCTGCCAGAGCTACCGTGTGCGGTTCCTCTGCGGGAAGCCTGGTGAGCAGCCCCTTGCTGGGGACAGAAACGCAGCCCTGGCTCTGCTCCCGGCATCTGGGTGACACGGGGCTCCTCCAGGAGAGCACTCGTGACCCAGGAGCAGTGGGAGGGTCCGCGGAGTTGGCAGGAGACAGGGGGCCCCACCCTGCCCGTGGGCGTCTCAGGACGGGGTGGGGCAGGGTGCAGAGGGGCAGAGCCGAGCCCTGCCGGACGCAAGGCTCCTTGCCCCCTGGCTGCGGATATTCTGAGCCCGGTTGCCGAGGTTGTCATTAGGAGGGACTGGAAATGGTGGGTGTGGCCACCTGCAGAAGGCTGTCATTAGCGAAGGGGGTACTTGCGGGGAGAGGTTCACGGCCACCGTAAATAATAGTTGAGAAAAACCGTATTTGTTTTATATCTTAGCGAAGTGGGTGTGGTGAGACAGCCGCACTTAACCACAGCTAAGAAGTGAGTGGAAAATTCCTCTGCCCAGAGCTAATGCATGGCTTTTCTGGTAGGGTTTTTGTTGACTTCAAAAACCTGAACCAAGGCCGGGAGGGAACGAGCCAGTGATTTGGGTTCTGGATAGGCAAACCTGCACTTACTTATTTCGGGAGGGGAAGGGAGGAACCGGACAGCTGACAGTTTGCCGAGGGCAGAGGCTGCATCTCGGCCTTCCTGTTTTGTCGCAGTGAGGCCCAAGCTCACGGTCACCATCGACACCAACGTGAACAGCACCATCCTGAACCTGGAGGACAACGTGCAGTCGTGGAAGCCTGGAGACACCCTGGTCATGGCCAGCACCGACTTCTCCATGTACCAGGCAGAAGAGTTCCAGGTGCTTCCCTGCAAATCCTGTGCCTCCAACCAGGTCAGAGTGGCAGGTAGGACTTTCACAAACCCCTCCCTAGGCTGGCTGAATCTGAAAATTGTTAGGCTTAAAGTAAGCTAAAATCACAACAAAGCTGTATCAGTCAGCTATGGCAGTACTAATGCTGCGTAACAAAAGAACCATAAAATTTGATGGCAAGAATTTATTGGCTACTTGTGCATCTGCAGGTGTCCAGTGTTCAGGTGCTCTAGCATGATCCTGGCTCCAGAGTGGGAGTCAGGTTCAGGTCAGCTCCATGGGCCTCCTCCTTCCCAGGACGTGTTCTTCTCGTGGGGAAGGTTGAAAGCTCCTAGCAGGGTGAGTGGGACCAGGACTCTCAAGGCCTAGGCTGAGAACTGGCAGGCACTCACACCCGCTTTCCACTGGCGAAAGCAGATCACACGGTGAAGCCCACACAGACGGGGTGGTGAAGCCTGTTTCTCCCACCAAGATTGGCAGAGGGGAGTGAATGTTTGTTAGGCAATAGTTCAGTGTGCCGCAAAACTTTAAATCTCCTTATAGCTTTTGGGTTTTCCTTTCTTCTCCTAAATCTTGACTTAGAAGCCTTGTAATTTATATTATGTGGGGTTACTGGAATCATAGATTGTTAGAGGTAAAAGGAGACTTCAAATATAACTCTGGTCAATTATTCTTAGCAGGGGGAGTTATGTATCCATTGGGGTTCTTTGGTTGTAAGCAACAGGACTCAACTGTCTTAAGCAAAAAAGGAATTTACCTGGGAGGCTTCGAGAGCGGAAGTTGAGGCTGAGCAAACAAGCTGCCAAGGACAAGAAGAGGGCAGGTTCGGGGATCCCGGGAGCTGACGGGCAGCATCCTTAGGGTGTCACTGTCTTTAAGCACCATGCGCAGGCCCTGGGACACGGTGCTCAAAAGTCGCCTCCCAGGGAGAGAGCGTCTGGTGGGGGCGTGGCCCGTGTGCTCGCCCTTCGGCTAGGAAAGGCACGGACCTGCACCGACAGTTCTAAGACTGCAGTAAGTGGGGAAAGGGTCATTCCCCAAAGAAAAACTGGGATGTGTGACCAGGAAAGGGGGAGCCGATCATCTCAGTCACACAGAGGACACTGCTTGGCACCGGGAGGGGCAGCCCTGGGCACGGCTCATGCAAAGGGGCTCTGGGCGAGGCTGTCTGCAGTCAGACGCCCAACATGATGGGGACGTGCCGTCCTGGGTCACGTTCCATGACGACATTCAGAAGAAGCATTTTGGGTTTTTCGGTATAGGCAGAATAGCAGAAAAAGCGTGAAGAGCACAGGCTCGGGGACCAGGGATGTGGGGTTCAAATGACAAGAACGGCAGTTGTCGGCTGTGAGACCTTAGACAGTTCCTTAACCTCTTTCTGCCTCAGTTTCCTCATCTGTGAAATGGTGATAATGCTCATAACTACTTCATGGGGTTGTGAAGATTAAAGGAATTTGTAGGTGTGGGGTACTGGCACATAGTAAGTGCTCGATAGATGTCAGCTGCAGTTATTACTCGTATTGGGGGCAATAATTCAGCAACTGAACTTAAAGATGGGAAGGGGGGAGAGGGCGCGGCCGCGGGCCAGTGGTCACCTGTGTGTCTTGTGGGTGCTGAGCTCTGCCCTCCCGGGACGTGCGGGAGAGGGTGTCACAGAGGGCGGGAAGCCGACCATTCCTACCGTGATGAGCCGGCGCCTGAGGTATGCCGGGGCCTGCAGCCATCTCTCTGCACGACTCGGCGCCGAGGGCGTGGATGCCAGTTCCCTGAGTGTGCGCGCCGCACCCTCCCTGCACCCCGGGTGGGGCAGGCGTCCTTGCCCCGCCCTTCCTCCACGAGGCACAAATGGGGACATGGCAGGAGCATGTCATCGTCTGTTCAACAAGCCAGCGGAGTGCGCGTATGTGGGCCAGCGTGCCAGGCTGCCTGTCACCGTGATGAGCGAGACAGACACGCTCCCTGCCCGCTGGGCACCCACCATGCCGCAGTGGGAACAGACGCCCACCACAGTCACTGCAATCGGGATTCCACCTGAGACACCTGCTGTGACAGTGGAACATGGGAGGCGTTGGGGGTGTAGAAAAGGGGGACTTGGCAGAGTTAGAGCCTGTGTGGAGCCTTCCCAGGGGACCGAGCGAGTGAGTCCGAGCCAGCTAGGAGGGAGAAGCGCTGCAGAGAGGAATGTCAGGCCAGCTAGGAGGGAGGAGCGCTGCAGAGAGGAATGTCAGGCCAGCTAGGAGGGAGGAGCACTGCAGAGAGGAATGTCAGGCCAGCTAGGAGGGAGGAGCACTGCAGAGAGGAATGTCAGGCCAGCTAGGAGGGAGCACTGCAGAGAGGAATGTCAGGCCAGCTAGGAGGGAGGAGCACTGCAGAGAGGAATGTCAG
>CM052438.1:1017240-1053131 GCA_028533085.1 Varecia variegata
TGAGAGGGAACCGGCTGGCTTGGGTTCCCGTGTGCAGGTGCAGCTCGGGGCATCAATGTTGTTCTTCATAAAAAGTGCACCTGGCCCGGCTCAGGTGCCGCTCCTGGGTGAAGTCCCCCCACCACGCTCACTCAGGGGTCTTTGCTGTGGACCCCTCCACAGTAAGTCCTCGTAAGCTGTGCGCTCAGCCGTGAGCACCATCGGAACAGGCTCATGGGGCCAAATTCGGGGTCTCCTCTCACCCAGGACATCCTGTCCCCTTTTCTGCCCCATGGAGCCTCACCCCCAGCACTTCCAGCTGGAAGGGACTTTAAAAAGTCACTGTCCCAAACCCTGCCCTGTGCCTCCCAGGCCCCACACCTGTGTCAGTATCATCTCCCCGGAGCGTGTGCAGCTCGCACTGTTTAGTGTTTGTTGAATGAATGCATGAACACGTGCATACTTGGATGCTTGGTGAAACGTCCTGTCTTGCCCCTGTAGATCAAGGACGTCGTGGGCTACAACTCTCTGGGCCACTGCTTCTTCACGGAGGACGGGCCGGAGGAGCGCAACACCTTCGACCACTGTCTGGGCCTCCTTGTCAAGTCCGGAACCCTCCTCCCCTCCGACCGCGACAGCAAGATGTGCAAGACGATCACAGAGGATGCCTACCCGGGGTACATCCCCAAGCCCAGGCAGGACTGCAAGTGAGTGCCCCTCCCCTCCGTGTCCCCGTGCCGCCCGGGGCCTGTGCCGGGGCCGGGGTGGGAAGACACGCGTGAGCACACGCTCACTCGACCTCTAGGCCCAGCGCCCGACCTCGCACCTCACGGCTCTGGGCAGCTTGGGCCCCACAGCCCTTGACCTCCTGCAGCCGTGGCTTCCTGGAGAGGAGGCAGGAATGTGTCTTCTCCCTTCTCCTTCCTCAGTTTCCCTCCTGTGCACCATTCTTGCCCAAAGAGGACCACTGCTCTCACCCCCGGGGCTTTCCTGATGCCACACGGTGTGTTGATGAGAGGAAGCGGCTGCCACCTCGGCGCCCGCAGCACGCACACGGAGGCCCCAGTCACTCCGACCCTGTTCTAGACACGAGAGAGACAGAGACAGACAGGGAGACAGGGAGACAGAGACAGGGAGACAGAGAGACAGGGAGACAAAGAGACAGACAGGGAGACAGGGAGACAGAGACAAGGAGACAGAGAGACAGGGAGACAGAGACAGGGAGACAGAGACAAGGAGACAGAGAGACAGACGGACAGGGAAACAGACAGGGAGACAGAGAGACAGAGACAGGGAGACAGACAGGGAGACAGAGAGACAGAGAGACAGAGACAGGGAGACAGACAGGGAGACAGAGAGACAGAGACAGGGAGATAGACAGGGAGACAGAGACAGGGAGACAGACAGGGAGACAGACAGAGACAGAGACAGGGAAACAAAGAGACAGACAGGAAGACAGGGAGACCGGTAGACAGAGACAGGGAGACAGAGAGACAGAGAGAGAGACAGACAGAGAGACAGGGAAACAAAGAGACAGGGAGACAGAGAGACAGAGACAGGGAGACAGAGAGACAGGGAGACAGGGAGACAGAGACAAGGAGACGGAGACAGAGACAGGGAGACAAAGAGACAGACAGGGAGACAGGGAGACAGAGACAAGGAGACAGGGAGACAAAGAGAGATAGGGAGACAGAGACAGAGACAGGGAGACATTCAGACAGGGAGACAGAGAGACAGGCAGAGAGCTCCCTGTGCAGCCAACCTTGGACTCCACGGCCCCTCCCGGGGCTTCCATTTATTTTAGAGCCGATCTCAGACCTCACCCACACGCTGCTCCCACCTTACAGACCCGCACCCCCTCAATTCCTCAACATTTTAAGTGCTTAAGCGATCACCACACTTTAATGACAAGCTGGGTTCCAGACGGACAAGCCAGTGACTTCTCCCATCTCTGCCTCCCACAGCGCCGTGTCCACCTTCTGGATGGCCAATCCCAACAACAACCTCATCAACTGCGCAGCGGCAGGGTCCGAGGTGAGCGGAAGACCCTGCTCCGGCGGGAAGCGGCGGCGGGCGCTGGGGCTGGGAGACAGCTGAGCATGACCTCGAAACGCGCGTGTTCTGAGCCCACATCCAGACAGCCCTGCAGCCGGCCCAAGCTGCAGTGAACAGGGGGACCACAGGCTGGGGGGGGGCCTGGCTTTAGTGACAGTTCTGTCACTGCATAGTGCCGGTGCCCATAGCTAATGAGTGCCGAGCACTCGATGTACAAAAACTCAGTATTAGAACGATATTACTTCAGCTCAGCTTGGTGCCTGGCACGTCCGTGTGGTGAGTGGACATAGTTTGATCCTTGCATCAACTCCATGGCATGGGTGCTACTATTGCCGCCATCTGATGGGGGAGGAAACTGAGGCAGGGACGGCTCCCGTGCCCAGGGGCACACGCAGCTGAGCATGGCGGCAGGACAGGAGCCCGGCACCCTGTCTACACAGCCTGGCTCCCCCGCCCCATGCTCTGTCCCCCACGGACCCCCTACTGGACAGGTGCCGTCTCTGGTCTCAGCTTCCGCGTCTGTGGAATGAAGGGGAAAGCGGGAAACATCCGCGATGTCCTCGCATCGTGTGCCGGGGGAAGAGCCTAACCCCGCAGGGGCTCTGCCACCAGCAGTTAGGGGCCCAAGTCTGCTAGGGCAGGGCCCTGCGTAGGGCTGTAACTGCCGGGGTGGACCCCACAGATGACATTGGTCTCAGACTTTTCACTGCTTCCCTTTGGGAACTGGGCCCCCCGAGCTGTGTTTGGAGGGGGGCGGGTGGCGGGGGCCCCTCGGGGACAGATGCAGACCAGCCCCGGCGAGGGAGCGCGGGCGCCTGACTGGAGCTCGCTGGGCTGAGTTCGCGGCCTCCCCTCCTGCCCCCCCCACAGGAAACCGGATTTTGGTTCATTTTTCACCACGTGCCGACGGGCCCCTCGGCAGGGATGTACTCCCCGGGCTACTCGGAACACATCCCGCTGGGCAAGTTCCACAACAACCGAGCTCATTCCAACTACCGGGTAAGTCCTGCCGGGCTGGTCTCCCTGCGGCCTCGCGGTCCCCGTCCCAGGCCTGCGGGCGGTGCGGGCGGGACAGTGGCTGGCTGCAGTGGGAATGGCTGACTTCCTCCCGCGGGTCTCGAGGAAGGCAGAGCAGCCACTGCGGCCTCCCGGGCCACCGGCCCCTCTTGGCAAGGACGTCCCACGGTGGCTCCCGCACAGGCGTCCCCTCGGCGTCTGGCCGGAGACAAAGCAGCGAGAGCCGCCTTCACTCGGGCTGCCGGCAGGGGCTGCTCCTGGTGGCCCTGAGCCGAGCACCTGAACCCGATGTGCGGCTCGCTTGGCGGGGCCGGGCGTAGTGTCCCCTGTGAGAAGCGAGGCCGGACCCCTGAGCTGGAGGAAAGCAGGTGTGCCCCTGCAGGCAGGTGGAGGGGCTCTGGCGGCCGCTCCCTGCTGCTTACCGGGAAACGGGCTGCTCCACGGACGCAGAGCTGAGCGCGGAGACGGGAGACGGGAGAGTCCTGACTCACTTTCCCCACTCGCCGGCATTGCCCAGGCGCCTGCCGTGTGCCCAGCACTGAGCCCAGTGCTGGGAAAATGGGGGGGGACCAAGACCACTGATCCCAAGCCTGTCAAGGACAGCGACCAGGACTGGGGACAGACAGAGCTTGGAGTGAGGCTGAGGCCAGAGACGCTGCTCCGGGGGCGGGGGGGTCCGACCATGTCTGGGACACGTACAGACGGACTCCCGAACGCTGAGCGAGTGGTCTGGCCCTGTTTCTAATGGTCCAAACAAGGAAACTGAGGCTTGTACAGGGGAATGGCTACATCCTGGGTCCAGAAAAGATTGGGACAAGCTCAAGTGGGGAGAAGACCAGGAGGAAGAGACACTGTCTGGGAACAGATCTGTGCTCGCACAGGAGAGGGGTGGGGACAGGCCTGGGAGGAGGAACGAGCAGAGAGGAGAGACCTGGGCAGTGTCACGTCCCAGGAACCAGGGAGAGGACAGTTTCCTGGGGCGTGGGCAGGTGTGTGGGGGCAGCCTTGGCAGAGGAGGGTTGGGATAGCTCCTCAGGGCGTTTCTGAGGCGGAAGGACCTGGGGGAGCCGTCTCCGTGCGCAGGTGCAGAGGCCGCGTTGCCACCAAGGGCAGGGACGGGCGGAGCGGGTGTCGGCTCTGGCTGAGACCCCCCCCCCCCGCCCTCGAGAAACCTTCCGTGAGCGGGGGAGGGGGGAGGGGGGCCACGGGGTGCCGGGAAGGCCTGGAGAGGCTGGACAGGGAAGGAATGTGGGGGCAGGTTCCACCAAGGAGGGGCGAGGGCTCGGCGCAGGTGGGGGCCGTGGGGAAGGCAGGGAGGGAAGGGACAGAGAGGAACCCGCAGCTTGGCTGGCTAGGTTCCCCGCGCAGGGCAGGCCCGTCCTTGGTGTTCACGCCCAGGATGAACTTGACCCCCACGGCAGCGTGAGGGTCCTGCCCCAGCGGTCATCACCCCGAGGGTCTTCCTCAGTCCCCACAGCTGCCCTGCGAAACAGCTGCTGGCAGCCCATTTTGCAGATGACACGCCTGAGGCTAGAGAGGTGAAGGGACTGGCCCAAAGTCACAGCTCGTGAGAGTAGAGCCGGGACTCTACCCGCCGTCTGACCCCAGGAGGGAGGAAGCCCAAACGGCGGGCTCTCTGGGCAGTGCCATGCAGCCGCCTCGACTCCCTCGGCCTGTGATGGGCAGAGTGGGCGCCCGGAGCCTGGTGGGAAAGCCAGGTTCTCTCCTGAGTCGGGCAGGTGCTGAGTGAGGCCACTGACCCCGCCCAAGGCAAAGATGAGACTTGGGTTCAGCGTTGCTTTTCAATCATTGCAGACAGACGTCCCAAGAATGTTCTTGATTTGGAGCCCAGGCTAATAACCGCCTACAGCAGTGTCACTTCTGGTGTGGACTTTGCCATGTGGCCTTGAACAATGTCCTTCACCTCTCTAGACCTCAGTTTCCTCATCTGCACCTCAAAGAGGTCAAATATTCCTTATTTGCTCCGAGCAAGGCGGGATAAGACAGGTTTCTCCCCTCCCTCACTATAAACCCTCTACCTTTGTTAATGTAGCCTGAGCGCAGAGCTGGTCTCCCAGGCATTCAGGAGCACACAGTGAGGCTGGGTGTGAGGAGACACCCGTGGCCCACGTGGGAGCTAATGTGTCCCTGCTGGTCTTCCCCCAGGCTGGCATGATCATAGACAACGGGGTCAAAACCACCGTGGCATCTGCCAAGGACAAGCGGCCCTTCCTCTCTGTCATCTCTGCCAGGTACTCAGCTCTCGGGGGACACAGGCCACAGTGCCTCGAGGTCCAGCTCCTCTCTCCCTCTCACCCAGCCACTCATTCATTCATTCATTCATTCACTGAGCATCCGTTGAGCACTGTCTGTGTGCCGGGCCTCGAGCTGGGTGCCTCATTGACCAAGCATCGGTTGAGCACTGTCAGCTGGGTGCCAGGGTCCTGCGGTGAGAGTCTGGGTCGGGTTCAGGCCCCGGTAGCCAAAGGGAGACGGCAGCTCCTGGAGGGATCTTTGCCCACATCCCCCAGCAAAGCCGACTCCCGGCGAGTGGTCGGGTGGCGAGGGCCACAGTGGCTGGACCCGGGTGAAAAGGTAAAGAGAAAAGGAGAGAGACTCCACCATCAGTTTAATGGGAAAGAACAGCAGGTTGTGCTTAGAGATACGTCTAGAGCTCGGCGGGGCCGGGGCTGCTGTTCAAAGGTGGTTGGCAAGACCAGGACCCTGCAAAGGGCGCGAGGGCCTGGTCCCATCAGCAGCGGGCAGACTAGCACGATGGTGTCCACGGAACTGCTTTGCTGGACCTGACGTCAGCGAGCGTCACTCCACACCCCGCCCAGCACCAGGACGTGCCGAGAACAGGTGCCGGCCCCAGGGGACTGCCAGGGACCCTCCAGCCCCTCCGTCCGGGCCCCCTGGACACCCCGCCTGCTAGTCTGGGACCGGCTGTCTGAACTTGCCTCTGGGCCTTGACCCCACTCCGGGCAGGCTCTGCCGTGGCGTGACGAGCGATAGAAGTGACGTGTGTGCAGCCCACAGGGGTTGGGCCCGGGGGAAGCCATCTTGCTTTTGAGTTGAGCTCAGAAAGTCCCTCCAGGGCCCAGGCGCCTGGGACTCGGTTCGTGTAGTCGGTGCCCTCTGGGGACCTTCCAGGAGTAGACAGAGGCTCAGCGAGCCCACGAGGGGTGGGCACAGCAATGCCCCACCCCCACCCGCGCCCTCCCCGTGCCGCAGGTACAGCCCCCACCAGGACGCCGACCCGCTGAAGCCCCGCGAGCCGGCCATCATCAGGCACTTCACGGCCTACAAGAACCAGGACCACGGTGCCTGGCTGCGCGGCGGGGACGTGTGGCTGGACAGCTGCCGGTGAGTGCGGGCGGCCTTGGCACATGGGGACAGGACGCTCTCCCCACCCCTGCAGACAGAGGAAGGGAGACGTGCTGATGTGTGGCCTTCTTGTCCCCCAGCCAGGCAGGGGTGCAGGACGGCAGCAGGTGGAGGCCAAAAAAAAAAAAAAAAAAAATCAAAAAGCAAAACCTAAAACATCGAATTGGCTTCCGCCCACAATGCCAGGTGCTGTGGGTCATGACTGGGCACGGCTCTCTCAAGGTCACACAGACTGTCAGCTAAGGGAGGGAAGGAAAAGGAAGCCGGAATATTCTAGGTACCCACTGTGTGGCCGTGCCTTGGTTGCGTCTCTTTCTTACCATGTTTCTCAAAGATGTGAATTATTGTCTCCGTCTTAGAGATGTGAACCGCGGTTCAGGGTAGCGATTTCCCAGCTGAGTGTTTGCGCTGGGACTCGAAGCCCCAGTTCGCTGGACTCCAAGGCCCCCGTGGAAAAGGCAGGGACACCGAGTTCTGGGCTAAGGTCCCCGGAGCCACCAGCTGGCCACCTCTGGACAAGGGCCAGCAGGGACAGGTAGCTGAGCTGGAATTTGTTTTAAGGGAATATTGGGAAATGTTCTCTTGTCTGCCTTTTGTATTAAAAATGGGAGATCAGAAATTCCATGGAGGAAATAAATGTATTTATTTCCTCCATTTTACTGTGACTAATTAAAGGAGAAATAAAGCGGAAAGGGGGAGTGAAAAGTGTGTGGGGGGGACCAGAGGCCGGGCAGGATGGGGGAGAGGACAGCAGAGACCACGGCAGAGATCTGGGGCGACTGGCTCAGGGCGGACGGGGGTGCGGGGACCCTCGCTGCGGAGAGGGATCTTCCCGGTGCCCGGGAACAGGTGGTCTCACCCCTAGAGGGGCAGACGGGAAGGAGGGAGCGATTCTAGATTTCGGAGGACCGGGAGGGGACGAGGCTGTCCCGGTTGGCTCTGGAGGACAGAAGTCGCAGGCTGGGGGCAGATGCAGCTGTGGGGAGAGAAGGGCTCCCACGATAGGAGACGCCCGTCGGTGGGATAAGCTGCCCGGCTGCTCATCTGGGGACGGCCGGGGGGACACGGCGCAGGGGGTGGCTGGCAGCCCTGGGCGGAAGGGATGGCATCAGCGCTAAACTTCTCTGCAGTGCTCTGAGTCCAGCGAATTTCTTGGTTCTGGTTTGTTAAACATTTTGGAATTGAGGTCTCTACAGAGACAGTAAAGGCCAGATTTGGGGCAGCAAGAAACACGATGAAGACCCCCCCCCCCCGCCTCGCCACCAATGGGGGTGTGGCTTTTAATCCCTGCCAGACTCACCTGAGATGGCCCCGAACCTGCTGGCACCACGGCTGCCCCGCACGTGGACGAGGGAGGTGCAGGCAGGGGCCCTTCAAGCACTCTGGCCTTCGCCCGCGAGGCCGTTTCGGAAAGGTCACTCCAGTGACCCCGGCTGCAGGCGGCCCGGCGGGAAAGCCAGCTCAGACCCCGCGGCCGTGGCCCGGAGGGGAGGGAATTCCGGGTGGTGGGAGCTCGGCTGAAACAGCCCTCGGAGTAGCGAGCAGGCGTGGAGGGAAGGTGGTCGTGTCTCTGACGTGGCAGGTTGAGGTGCGTGTGCGGCAGGAAGTGGAAACGCCCGGACTGTGGACGGGCAGGTGGGAAAGTGACAGATCTTAGAGCCACCCGCGGATCGACGGTGGCAGCTGTGAGTCCCTGCGAGGTTCCCAGGGACACGGAGTGGGGGGGCCCACGGTCAGGGCGCTGGGTGACAGCAGTGATCTGAAAGGCCACGGGGGGACTGGGAGACGAGACTCGGGAAGTTCTGGGAAAAAACTGGAGACCGTGAGGCCCGGCGTGAGGGCCCGGAATGGCTGCCCCGAGCTGGACGGGCTTCCGGAGAGGGAAAAGCGCATGCGTCCCCACAGAGAGCGAGCGGGGTGCAGACAAGGACGCTGGACCCAGATAGCACGTGGGACACGGGGCCCAGCCTGGCGCAGCTCAGGGGAGGGAAACGCAGGGGCTGGGGGTGACGCGGCGCCACGGAAGGTGCCGGAAGCAGAGAGGTTGGTCGAGAGAGGAGCCGCGGGGTGTGCAGGTGACAGCGGCCAGCCGAGGAGACCGGTTAGTTCCACCTGCCCCCGTGGCGAGGGAAATGAAGGCAGCCGCCCTGTCCGGCCGTAGGGTCTGCGGTGGCTCAGACTGTGCGACCCCCTGTCACTCACAGCCAGGCCCTCCCTGGAGCACTCCCACCCTGACCCTTAAAAAGGGCAGAGGCCAAAGGGAGGTGGCGAGATGGCCCCAGGGCCACTGCCAATGACTCCTGCTGTCCTCAGGGCCAGCATCTGCCTGACTCCCAGGAACCTGGGTATCAGCTGTCTGGGCCTCCTGCTGCGGCTGCAAAGGCCGTGGGGACGGAGAAGGGACGACGCAGCTGCGTCCGCGCGCCCCACCTGCCCAGCGCTGGTCCCGAGAGTGGCGGGTGCCCCAGCCTCCCCCGACCCAGCCCCCACCCAGCCCTGGACTCGCAGAGGAGGGGTCTGGGGCGGGATGCACATGGCGCAGTCTGCGCGCTGCTAATGCAAAGTGCCACCAAACGCTGAGAGCCACGGGGTCACCATGTTCTCTCTGGGGTCAGAGGCTGCGTGGGAGGGACCCAGAACATCCCCTCACTGTGCACAATGTGGGGGTCACCAGCCCCTGGGCAAAGCCTCCACCCGTGCAAAGACCACTGTCCCCACAGCGTGCACAGCTCGACCCCGGGGGCAAGGAAGGGTTGTCCCCCCACGACCCCAGCGGATGTGGAGGCGGGGCTCGCGCTGACTGTCTGCTCTTGTTCCCAGGTTTGCTGACAATGGCATCGGCCTGACCCTGGCCAGGTAAGAGCGACCGCTGTGCCTGGGCCTGGGGGGAGCGCGTCTCTGGGCACCTCACCTCAACACTGGTCTCTCGGCAGTGGCGGAACCTTCCCGTATGACGACGGCTCCAAGCAGGAGATAAAGAACAGCTTGTTTGTGGGCGAGAGCGGCAACGTGGGGACCGAGATGCTGGGCAACAGGATCTGGGGCCCGGGCGGCCTGGACCACAGCGGAAGGACCCTCCCTATAGGCCAGTAGGTTTGCGGCCACCACGGCCCCTTGTTCCTCGCGGCTTAACCCAGGTGGCAGCGAGGGAGGGGAGAAGCTAGTGGGCGGTTCCTACCTGCCACTACGAGTTACTCGTCCCCTACCAGCCAGAGCAGTTGCTGACACCACCAAGACTAACAAGGAGGGGTGAGATCTGGAATGCAGACGGACGTCCAAAAATAATGACGGGTGGCATGGCCGTCGCATGCACCATGTGGGCGTGGGCTGCGTTCGTGGTCATCTGGTGTCCAGGGTCGGGGACCGTGACCCCACTCTCCCGGGGGTGTCTCACCAGCCTCTGCGGCGGGAGGGAGCGTCAGGTGGAGCACACTCAGCAGAATAACGGGAGGGACAGAACCCAAGGCCACGTCACACGCAGACTGGGACCTTCAACCAGGAGAGGGGGTCACTGCTGGGGGTTCAACACAGGGCAGTCGTCACACATGCCCAGGGCTGCCACGCGCAGCTCAGCAGGGCTGTCGCCAGGAGCCCCGGCCCCGCTGCTGGCGCGGCTCTGACACAGCCTGGGTGACACCGGGCGCTGCAGAGGGCGGTGGGGGACTCGGAGAGCTGACGAACTCACAGGGCAAATGGGCTCAGCGGCTGTCTCGGAAAGCCACGGCCCGGGGCAGGGGTGCGCAAGGCTCTCCCCTTCTGCGGGAGTTTCTGCTCGGGTGTGAACTCGAGCCGGAGCAAGGCCCTGAGCCCGCGAGCAGCACAGCGGTCCCTGTGCCCCGAGTGATAAGATGGCCCTTCTTGGCCCCGTGAGATGTCCTCTCTTTCTCCAGGAAAATATAATTCCTGCCACTAGAGGCAGGACACGAAATACAGGCACACCTGAAACTGCCGCCCCAGTGGGTGTGCGCTCTGAGGTTTGCAAAGGCAGAGTGGCCGTCTCCCTCGGCACAAGCCGTCAGGAGCCCTTGCTTCTGTCTAACGTGGGTGGCGCAGCCGTCCCCTGTCCTTTGTGGGAGTGACTCTGGTTCTGCATAGTCAGGGCTTGTTTGCAGAGGGTCACAGCGTCCCCGGGCCAGAATGTTCTGCAGCTTCCAGAGGTGACCTTGTTTGTGGAAGTTCTGCCAGACCCAGACAGGAAGCCGGGACTGTGCGGTCCTGACTGTTGATGGAACTGGGGTCTGCAGGTGGAGTGAGCCTGCGACTTGTACAGAGCTAGTGACAAGGGGCTTCCCTAAATGCCTTCAGTGGAGAAACGCATGGGACCCCACGAGAATCAGGTTTCCGGGCCATGATGCTAATCAGTTACAAATACAAAAATATGGAAATGCAAGCTGTCTTTGGTGTCCACTGAAGGCATGTCACCAAGACCGGTGTGACTAGGGGCTTCTTCAAGGGACCACATTGGACCGGAGAGGAGCCCAGGGTGTAGGGTCGGGGAAAGCTGGAGTGTGGCCTCCCCCGGAGGACAGATCCCTTTTCTGGTTTCTTTTTCCTCGTTCTGCCCTTCCTTCTTTGTGTTTGCTGTGGAAGGCAGCGGGCCTGACCAGGGGTAGAGACGCCAGTGTGAGCTCAGTGCTGGGCCTGGAGACGAGCAGGCCTGAATGTGGGGCCAGGCCAGGAAGGGCCCCCAGAGGCCCAGGCTTCTCACGGCCTGCCCAGGAGTCCCGGGCCAACGGGAGAAGCGTCTCTGAGCAGCCGGCTCCCTGCTAGGCCAAGGAATTTCCAACTCACTAGTTCTCGTCCCATCTCTCAACTTCCGTCTCCAGGCCCGGGCCTCCCACCCCTTGTCCTGACCTCTGGGTGTCAGGGCCTTGGGGCTCCCTGCCAGTGCCCGGCCTTGCCTACCCGGCGGGCCTGCCCTCTCTCCTGGGGATGCTACAGAAGTTGCACTGTGATTATTTCTACCACATTTTCATCATCTTCCATCCTGTGTCCTTTCCCTCCTGCTCAGGAAGCCCAGCACCCTGCCGGTCTTACTCACGGAGGAGAGACTGTCTGGGTCTTCATCTGATTAAATTGCCATAGCAACTAGACTAGGGCGATAGTGACTAACAGCTTCACCTCCCGAGGGACACGATGTTGCCAGCTCTGCAGTAGGATTTACAGAATTTACCCAATGACTCTTCATGTGATGGAGAAATTGGGGGAAATGTTGGAATAGAAGAAGACCATCCCCCAAACGCCAAGCCAGCAGCTAGATAGACATTCATCCGTCCGTCCGTCCGTCCGTCCGTCCGTGCAGTCATTCGCCGACACTCACTGTGTCTACACCTGCCTTCCCAGTGAACTAACTAATGAACCAATAATGACCCGGGTGGGGGAGTTGCTCGAGGTGGGGACCAGGAACAGCTTTACCCAGGGAGTCTCTGACACCACCCAGCTTAGGAGGCGTAAGCAACACGGTTCAGACTGACACCTCGCCTCCTTCCTCCGCAGGAATTTTCCGATTAGAGGAATCCAGTTCTATGACGGCCCGGTCAACGTCCAGAACTGCACTTTCCGGAAGTTCGCCGCCCTGGAGGGCCGGCACACCAGCGCCCTGGCCTTCCGCCTGAACAACGCCTGGCAGAGCTGCCCCCACAACAACGTGACCGGCATTGCCTTTGAGGACGTCCCGGTGAGCGCGGTGCCAGGGCGGACTCCCGGCAGACCCAGACTCGGGTGGTGACTCACTGGTCCCCGGGCCGAGCTGGAGCTTCTGCCACCACCACAGGGGCTGGGAAACCGCCTCCACGTGGGCTGGGCCATCCCGGTTCGCGCCGGCTCCCAGCTGGAAAAGTACAAGTGCAGGTTGCCCGCAGGTCAGGTCCGGGTAAATGCCCGCTCGCCCGCACCCGGCTCGAAGCCAGGTCTTAGCTTTGACACGCGGAGTCCCGTGACCAGGCCGCCAGAGTTGGCACAAACCCAGCAGCTTCCAAGGGAAGTCTTTGCGGAAGTTGCCCGGTTCATCTCTCCCCGAGAGTGGAATATAAACGTGGGCAGAGCTGGCACAGGAGCAGCCCGGGGTGAGGGGACCGGGACCCCCCCAGCCTTGTCTCTGGGCTGTGGCTGCCCAGACCCTCCCCCTCCTGGTTCCTGGCAGACTGAGGGGAAGACGTGAAACTCAAATTACTTAATTTCCTTGCTCCGGCCACCGAGGGCCTGAAAAAGGTCGGTCACAGAGCTCTCCAGGGGCCCTGTTTTCTCTCCCTGCGTCTTCCCCCACGTGTGTGCGTGTGTGTGTGCGTGTGTGTGTGCAGTTTCTCACGCACACATGCACGCCTCTCTCTCTCATGCACTCACACCCACACTCCTGAGCCCCCCACTCGCACCTGGGACGCCCCATATCCCCGCAGTCCCCTCTCCCCGTTGCAGCCGCCCCCGGGGGGCAGGGGCCGGGCTGTGCGGGGTCTGGGAGTCGGGCCTGCGGAGCCTTTGCCCGGGGCACTGCCGGCCTGCGAGGTCAGCGTGCGGTCTCGACTGTGCCCGGGCACCTTTGCTTTGGCTGGTTTGTAACGTCTGCGGAAATCGGAAACCTCGCCCCGGCCTGGCGACAGCTGCAGCTTCCCTTCACCTGGGGCCCAGCCTGACCCTCCCGGGCTCTGTTCAGATTGCTTCCAGAGTGTTCTTCGGAGAGCCTGGGCCCTGGTTCAACCAGCTGGACATGGATGGGGATAAGACGTCCGTGTTCCACGACGTTGACGGCTCCGTGTCCGAGTACCCCGGCTCCTACCTCACCAAGGACGACAACTGGCTGGTCCGGCACCCAGACTGCATCAGCGTCCCGGACTGGAGGGGTGCCATCTGCAGCGGGCGCTACGCACAGGTGGGGACCCCTCCTGGGGGCCGGTCACTCACTCACATAGCAAGCATTTATTGAGCGCCTACTGTATGTTTGGGTCTGTGCCAGGCCAGAAAGAGACACACAATTCTTTTTTCTTCTTTCTTTTATTTTTCCCCTTCATCCTACAGGACTTTTACAAAATCAAAGTCAGAGCACTTGGAAAGCAGAATGCTCAGGAAAGAAACCCTCTGGGTCACATGCTCGGACCCAGGTCGGGGTCCAGCAGTTACTGTGTGACCTTGGGCAAACTACTCACACACTCGCAGCCTCAGTTTTCTCACCCGTAACATTGGGGTAATAGTTGAATCTTCTTAGTGACATTTTGGGGACAGATTCAGACAGTACCTGTAAAATCCTTCACCAGCCCTATCCAACAGAAATGGAATGCAAGCCACGTAGTAATCTTCTATTTTTCTAGTAAAAAGAAACTGGAGAAATTAATTTTATTAATATTTCATTTAACAAAGTATACTCAAAATACTATTGTCACCATTGTAATCAACATAAAAATCATTAATGAAAGATTCCACATTTTTTTCAGTTCTAAGTCTTCAAAATTCACCATATATTTTATACTTATAGCCCACTCACTTTTAAACAAAGTGAAATGTAGTTCTACCGAAGCAATACAGTTGTGTTTAATGGGAAAAATTATTTTTATATTTTTATTGATCTATCATAGTTGTATATACTTTTGGGGTACATGTGGTATTTTGATACATATACACAATGTGTAATGATCAAATCAGGGTAATTGAGATAGGAAGAAATATTTTACACTGCTCTTGTTTAAGTTCAGATCCTGAGCCACACTGTCTGCAGGTGCAGGGCTCAGTGGCTGCCGTGCGGGACAGCGCAGGTCCATACAGCACCAGGCCTGGAGCAGAACTGAAAACATCAGCCTCACTGCTGGCATTCGTTACATTGTTGTCACTGCCGGCATTCGTTACATTGTTGTCATTGCCGGCATTCGTTACATTGTTGTCACTGCCAGCATTCATTACATTGTTGTCACTGCTGGCATTCGTTACATTGTTGTCACTGCTGGCATTCGGATGAGTGGCGATGAATACATGAGCAAGGGGAGGAGGCTCAGGAAAAGGAAGACTTGTTGGATTCGGAGGGCAGCACGGGGAGCCAGGTTGTCCTGGGTGGGGAAGGACACAGGTATGAATGAAGAAGTTGCTTCATGGCTGTCCTGCAAGGCAGGCACTGTCATCACTAGGGTGGACGTCAGGAATCAGGGTGTTGGGAAATAGCTAAATGGTGGCTTTGGTGTGGAGGAGAGGTGGCAGAGGGAGCTGGTGTCAAGCTGGGGAGGAAAGGCCACAGGGACACGGGGTGCCGGAGGAGGGGAAGGAGCTGGCATTCAAGGAGGAGGACTCGGGTCAGGGAGGGCAGGGATAGGAAGCTGAGGGCAGCTCTCGCTGCGGTAGGAGGTGAGGTCAGGTGCGGAGAATGCGGGAGTGGGCCGGAGGGGGTAGCCTGCAGACGGTGACAAAGCCTCGGAGAGCTGTCATAGAGTGGAGAGTGTTGACAAGGGGCTCGGGGAGGGTGTGTGGACAGTGTTGAACGCCCAGTGGAGACTGGAGACGGCACTTCTGAGGCGGCGCCTGTCCCAGACTGTGGGACTTTCTCAGCCCCGCTCAAGAGCCCGGGACAGGAGGGGCCTGTGGAATGACGGGGGTCCTGCCGCGTGTGTGCACAGGCGAGGGCCGAGATGAGACTGGGGCGGGCGGCGGGCGTGGTGGGCTGGGCAAGACAACGAGGGACGTGGAGTCAGAAGGAAGCTGGCAGGTGGGGGCTTGTCCTCGATAACTGGAGGACGCCCAGACCCTCAGCCCCGCGGCCACACGCTCAGCATCACGTGGCATCACCGAGTGATGGACCAGAGTCCCACGAGCAGCCTTCATGTCCCTTCCGCCCTTTCGCTCTGACACATTGCTTGTCCTCTGTAGAAAACGCTGATGGTTAGAGCTAGGCTATGGTAACTGCAACTGGTTAATTATTTTCAATAATCTCCTTCCTTCACTCTGCAGCTTACAACATGCTTCCACACACCTGTTACCTTTCAACACTCACGGCAGCTCCGTCAGATGGGCAGAGGTGAAATTTTTCCTAACGTCTCCTAGGTGGTAATGCTAGACAGGAGGGCAAGGCCTTCCTTCCAAAGCACAGTGTCACTGCACACGGTGGTGGCCTCTCTTGGCCACAGCAACAGGACGTCACCGTGTGAATGCAGTGTGTGCCACACACAGGACACGGCGTTTCACACCGAGGCTGGGCTGGTGCGTCCAGGCACTTTGGTCCCGGAACTCAATGCTGACAGTTTTGCTATCGGTGTTTCGTGTGAAATGAGACACCATTTATTCATCTAGTGTCACTGACACCACACGGGCTGGCCTCGGGGACCAGACGCCGAGAACTAGGGGACAGGTGGGCACACGCCCAGGTGCTCTCTCCAACGCGGGCAGAGCTCCCGCCGCTCAGGGTGAGGTGTCTTCACGGTGGAGTCGTGAACTTTCTCTCTTCCTCTCTCGCCCTCCCCCTCCTTTGCCTGAATTTGCCAGCTTGCTACGAAGCAAACTCCCCCCAATTTTCCACCGGTAGCCCCTCCACAGCACACTTGTGGGATGAAGAGGCGGCACTGGTTGCATCGCACAGCAGCTCGGGCTGCGTCCCCAGTAGGGACGTCCCCTGACGTGGCCTTTCTTTCACGCAAGCCTCCTGACGGGCCTGCCCTGAGGAGGCGCCTTCCCAAGTGCGACCTGTGGTCAGGTGTTAGCCAGACGCGCTTGGAATAATCCTCTGTAGTAGCCTCACTGTGCGTTTCCTTTTTTGGCTTTTTAAAGATGTACATCCAAGCCTACAAGACCAGTAACCTGCGAATGAAGATCATCAAGAACGACTCCCCCGGCCACCCCCTGTACCTGGAGGGCGCCCTGACCCGGAGCACCCACTACCAGCAGTACCAGCCGGTAGTCACGCTGCAGAAGGGCTACACCATCCACTGGGACCACACGGCGCCCACGGAACTCGCCATCTGGCTCATCAACTTCAACAAGTGAGTGGGGCCCGGCCAGGCCCGGCGGGACCGGGGACGGCTGTTCTGGCTGAGCTCAAAGTCCCGGCCTTGCCGTGCACAGACGCTCCAGCCAGGTGACCCCGCAGGAGGTACCTAGAGAGTTGACACCACCCAGGCGTCAAGAATCAGGCTGAGGCTGGGCACAGTGGCTCACGCCTGTAATCCTAGCACTCTGGGAGGCCGAGGCGGGAGGATCACTCAAGGACCAGCCTGAGCAAGAGCGAGACCCCGTCTCTACTAAAAATAGAAAGAAATTATCTGGACAACTAAAAATATATAGAAAAAATTAGCCGGGCATGGTGGCGCATGCCTGTAGTCCCAGCTACTTGGGAGGCTGAGGCAGTAGGATCGCTTAAGCCCAGGAGTTTGAGGTTGCTATGAGCTAGGCTGACACCATGGCACTCACTTTAGCCCGGGCAACAGAGCGAGACTCTGTCTCAAAAAAAAAAAAGAAAAAAGAATCAAGCTGAGCCCCCACTGTGGGCCTGGGTGGCCTTGGGCGGGGCAGCAGACCTCCGGGGGCCTCCCTTGCTCCGTCTTTGGGACGTGGAGGTGCTACCCACAGGTGCGCAGTGAGGATGGAGTGGCTGACCTGCGGCAGGTGTTCCACCTGGACCTGGCGTTGCCAGGTGCTCATTAGATGGAAAGACCCCCGGGTGCTACTGTCACCATTTTAGAGCGAGGAGGCTCTGTGAGGTGCAGTGACTGGGCCGAGGGCACCCAGACAGGGCTTCGCACGTTTATGTGCGAGTGTTTTCTGTGCACGTTGCTCACCTGCCATGATGCCCCTGTGAGAAAGGCGTTTATCAGACACGGAAAGTGAGCCCCAGAGAGATGAAATGGGCCCTCCGATCGCACTGGACCCAGAGGGGCCGCACCGAGGTCCTGCAGACCCTGCGCCCTTTCCAGCCCCCCGAAAGATGTCCTTTCCAGCCCCCCGAAAGATGTCCTTTCCCCCCTTCTGTCCCTCGCCTTGCCTCCAAGAACTAGGGGACAGGTGGGCACATACCCAGGCACTCTCTCCAACGCGGGCAGAGCCCCCGCACTCAGTACCCCAGCAGGGTCCTTCCCACACCCCCCACGCGAAAGTGGGGTGCTGTCTGGTGGGGGCCCTTCGGTCTCTCTCTGGGCGCGGAAGGCCCCGTGGCCCAGACGTCCTCACCCTGACCCGACTCCACTCCGCTCCCAGGGGCGACTGGATCCGCGTGGGGCTGTGCTACCCGCGAGGCACCACCTTCTCCATCCTCGCGGACGTGCACAATCGCCTGCTGAAGCAGACGTCCAAGACGGGCACCTTTGCGCGGACCCTGCAGATGGAGAAGCTGGAGCACGGCCACCCGGGCAGGAGCCACTACTACTGGGACGAGGACTCGGGGTGAGTGTGCGCCCCAGGGCTGCAGGACGGAGGCTTGGCCTCGGGGACCCCGAGGACAGCCCCGTAGCCGGTGCCGGTTAACGCGGCACTTCCTGGGCCGTGTGCGCCAATGACATTTTAACGCTGTTAAGCTTTGGGACTAAAACACCCTATTACATACACGTGGGCTTTAGGGAATCTACCTATTTCAGAAAAAGGTGAAGGCAGTGATCTTGGAATCCAGAAAGCACAGCAGGTCATCCCAAATCCTCACAACACCCGGCTGGGGCAGAGGCTTTTCTCTGTGCGTTAGGGGAGATGAGAGCAGCTTGCTGGCCGGCCCTGCCGGGTTTGGGCCCGTTGCTGATGGCGCCGTGGGAGAACGCAGCTCCCGACACGGCCCAGGTTTACCTCCCTGGTCCCCGAGACTCGGCACGGCAGGCTGCCCAGGGCGCCCTCTCCGTGGCTGAGCCACACGCCCGGCCACCAGTCAGATCAGCCCTCGCTGCCCCGGGACAAAGTGGACGAGGGGCCGGGCCGGGGTCAAATGTGAGGAAGGTGAGTCCCTGAGACACCATCCACGCAGATTTTCTCTTGTTTTAGGATCCTGGGAAATAGGATGTTCAAAAGATGTGAATTTTTCAAATGGAAACTGCCACTAAACGAGTTGAACCACTTTGATCACAAGGTTTAAAATCCACGATTTGTCCCCTTATCACCTTAAGCAGGTTTTGCCGCGTCAGCCTTTTTGTCGGCGGCTCAGCAGTCACCGCGCCCTCAGTTGGGGGTCGCGGTCCCGTGCAGTGGCGCCTGCTGACGACGGCCGGGCTGTGGGCGCTGTTTCCTGCGGAGGAGGCTCCACACCCAGGCTTGTTGAACACTCAGGCTGTTTTTAGTCTTCCTGCCTTAACAATTTGTCATTATTTCTTTCTCGGATGGAGAGCACCTGCCACGGTGGCTACCGTCCTATCTACTACTGGCTGGGACACTTGACAACCAGCTTGTAATTAGGGTAAAATAAAAATAAGTAGGTAGAGTGTGAAATACATAGGCTCTGAATCATCTCTCAGTGTTTCCAGGTTAGAAAACCCCGGATAGCTGAGCTTACCAGCCGCCCCTAAGCAGGGATTATTCGGTTACGAATCCGCGTGGTATGGGGGCGCACAGCCCCAAAACATGACGCGGTTGCAGCCAGGGTCTGAGAGAGGCCCGCAGGCGTCTGTGCTGCTCTCGCACCTCCCGGGACGGCACAGCTCAGCCGTAGGTCAGAGCAGGGGAGGGCAGCTGCGATCTGTAAAACAGGGAGTGTGGGCGAGATGGTCTTTTAGGTCCCCCCGGTTCAGGCAATCGGCTGCATATGGCAACAAGGAAACCCCAATACTGCTAAGTCTTGTGCGGAAGCCCCAGGACCAGTCCCACTTCTGCACGCTGGTGCCGGAGTGCTTTGACCCTGTTGGGAGCCTCCAGGGCAGACGTGCCCATGGGCCACACCAGCTGCCATCCCCCCGCTGCTCTGAGGGGTGCCGGGGACGCAGGTGGGGTGCACTCTGCTCTCATCCCTGGGCGAGGGGCCCTCTAGCAGCTTCTGCTTCATGCAGGGATCACGTGATGCGAGAAACACAAAGTTCTTGATGCGGGTGGCTTGAAACAAAGCTACTTAAGGGAGCCCAAAGTGGCCGTGCAACTGAGGGGACGCCAAGGCGTCTGCAAGACGCACAACCCCAGCCGGGCCCCTGGGCTCGGGCGCTGAGCACAGCCAAGGCCCTGGGTGGAGGTGGCCCGCCTGTCCCTTCTCTTTCTCACGTTCCCACGTGTGCACACGCACGCTCGGCCTCGCATGTCAGCTCCTTGCCGTGCTGCCACCCGCTCCCAGTCCCTCAGCAGGCACGTGGCACAGAATGGCTGAGCCGGCCCACTCCACCTGGCCTTCCTGCCACGCACCAGTCAGGAGTGGACAGCACCCCCTGGGCCTGGCGAGAGGGAGAGTCGTCGTGGTTACTTGGTAGCCAGTCAGTGGCCCCTCTGTGGTCCCAAGTGTGCCCCGCTGCATGGTGGGCGCTGGGGGTCACGGCAGGGTGGGGTGACCCCAGAGCCATGGTCCAATGGGGCTTGGGGCACGTCCGTGGGAGAGGGTCTGTGCTAGTTAGGCCACATGGCGGCTTCCCACGCTGCAGACGTGGGACCCAGCCTGACAGCACCTTCCTGAGCCCGAGGAGCAGGGACGAGGAGTCCCAAGTCCCTGCCTTGGTTTCCTCATAATCTGACTCCCTGACCAGAGAGTCAGCTTTCGTCACAGTAATTACTTTTAATAAGTTACAAAATAATGTCTGGGATAAATTATGGTTTGGAGAAAACCAGAGTTAGGAAGACGGAGAGCATCTCCCCGCCAGGCACAATGCCGGGGACCCAGCTCTGTCACTTCCCGGCTGCGTGGCCCTGGGCGTGTCGCTGCATGTCTCTGAGCATGGGATCCCCACCGGGAAGTCAGGGTGACAGTAGTGTGGCCTGCACAGGACTGTTCGAAGGTTCAGAGAGAGAAAAAGTCGATTCACGGTGTGTGCCTGGCGTGGCATATAGCAATTGCTGTCATCATTAGCTTTTTTCCAATGCATTTTTTAAATTTCTCCAACCACACATGGCCCTCTGGTGGGCACGGCTGTGTCCTCAAGGCCTGCGGGTCTGACTGCGCAGCAGAGACGGGCGCACGGCGAGTGTGGGTGGCGTGAGGAGGGGCTGGATGCGAGGCTGAGCCCCCGCGCTCCCGCATGCAGGCTGCTGTTCCTGAGGCTGAAGGCTCAGAACGAGAGGGAGCGGTTTGCCTTCTGCTCCGTGAAGGGCTGCGAGAGGATAAAGATCAAGGCGCTCATCCCCAAGAACGCGGGCGTCAGCGACTGCACCGCCACGGCCTACCCCAAGTTCACCGAGAGGGCCGTGGTGGACGTGCCGATGCCCCGGAAGCTCTCTGGTGCTCAGCTGGTGAGTGGCAGCCACTGTCGGGCCCGGACCCCATGAGGCTTCTCAGCTCCGCGAGCCCCTCCTGACGCAGGCTGGGGTGGGCGCCGAGGGCACAGCCAGGCCTGACCCTGCCTTCCTTCCTCCCAGAAGACCAAGGACCGCTTCCTGGAGGTGAAGCTGGAGAGCTCCCAGCAGCACTTCTTCCACCTGTGGAGCGACGTGGCCCACGTCGAAGTAGGTGCCCCCGGCCCTCGGGGTCGGCTGCCCTCGGGGTCCCTGGCCGGGGGGTCCCTGCCCTCGGGGAGGCCCACCGGGAGGCGGCGGCAACACGTCTCCACACGCTGGGCGGCTCGGGTTAAAGCAAGGAGGGTTCTTCTCTCCCAGGTCAGGGGCCTGAAGTCCAGAGGCGCTGGAGGGCCGGTTCCCGCTGGAACCTCTGGGGGAGACTCTGTCCCCCGTCTCCCTCTGCGCCTGTCTCCGGCTCCAGGCCTACCCGCAAACCCCAGATGATTTCATCTTGAAATCCTTAACTTAATCATGTCCGCCAAGACCCTGTTTCCAGACAGGGTCCAGGTGGGTGTGTCTCTCGGGGACCACGATTCCAGCCACTACAGGGGGCTCCGCGGAACGCAGGGGTGGATGCTGTGAGCAGCCGCCCAGGCGCAGACCCTCGGGCTCCCCCGCCTCACCGGCTTGCCCTGGCTCTGCAGGTGGATGGGCGGAAGTATCCGGGCACGGAAGACGGCATCCAGGTGGTGGTGGTCGACGGGCGCCAGGGACACGTGCTGAGCCACACCAGCTTCCGGAACGCCATTCTGCAGGGCATCCCGTGGCAGCTCTTCAACTACGTGGCAGCCATACCCGACAAGTGAGTCCGTGCCTCTAGGCCACCTGTGTCCCCTCCTTAGCAGACTTTGGCAATTCCCCACCACCTTTCAGGTCTAGCACACACAGCACCTCGAGGGTGGCTTCCTGGGGCTGCCTCTGCCCTGCCCCCCATGGGAGACCCCGTGCCGGCTGGCGCAGGGGCTCGGAGGCCACGAGGATCGAATACCAGGGCGCGAGGGGTGCCCGGTGGGACAGGCAGGCTTCTGGGCAGCGTCGGCAGGCTGTGGTCACACAAGGAGCCCATCCCCCAGCGCTGCTGCCACTGCCGTGAGCTCACCCAGATCCCAACTAACGGGCGTGACCCACGCTTGAGTCCACCCGGCAGGAAGGCGGAGCTCCCCCAAGGGGCCGTCAGCTTCCTTCTGAAACGGAACGAGGGGAGACATCCCCCGGGAACAGAGGCTGGGTCTGCGCGGAGGCCTCTCGCCTGGGCGGTCTCGCCACACCGACCCTGCGGGCCTCCCGCCGCAGCCTCCCCGCCCCTCCGTCCCGATCGCGCACCCTCTGCCCTTTTAGAGCTTTTCTGCAGCTCCCAGCGGGACACAAATAGGGGAACGACGGGCCCCAGAGCCCCACACAGTTCTTCCGTGTCTGGACTGTGGTCTGTGGTTACCGGAGGCCCCGCCGAGCCTCTGCCCGTTTCCGTTCCCGAGTGGGTGCTCACTTCCTGCCGTCTGGCCAGCCCGCTACGCCTGCCGCCGCGAGACTGTGTTCCCAGACGTGAGACTGAACACACGCGTCACCCAAAGTGGGGACCAGACGCTCCTTGTTCCCAAGCTAGACTTTCCCAGGTTGGGCCTTCGGGCTGGGCACACACGGCTCACACCTCCGCCCGCCCAGGCACAGTCCCCTTGGCAGGTCCTCCTAGGCCTGTGTAACTACTTGCCTCAGTCTCCCCGTTTGCAAAATGGAGGCCATAACCCTGCCCTGCCTGACCTGGGAGAGAGGTGATGTGAATGCAAGAGGTCGGCCTAAGCCTGTGGTAGCCACACGGTGCTCTCCCCAGAAAGATCTCGAACCCGGCCATTCCTTCAGCACAAGGAGGCTGGCTCTGGGCTCCAGGAGAAATCAAGCACGGGGCTGCTGGCCCCTAGCATGCACACAGTCCCCTGGGGGTCTTGTCCAACGCAGATTCCGACGTGGAAACTCTGCTGCGGGTCGGGTCTGTGGTTCACAGGGGATCCCAGGTGACGCCAGGGCTGCTGGGCCCTGAATCGCTAGTGCCATCGGGGCTCCTGGGCGGCTCTATGGTTTGACAGATGCTCCCGCCCTCTCCCTCGCTGCCCTCCTCCTGTGAGTGGGCTTCCCTGTCACCACGTTCCTGTCCTGCCTGGGGACAGACGTGTAAAAGCAGCCAGCCGAGTCCAGGCTTGGAGAAGGCCACAGGCACCGGCTCTGGCCAGATGCGTGGGAGGCTGCTCAGGATGCGCATCACCGCATGGAAAGAGCCCGTCAGCTCGGCCTGCGGGACAGGCTGCCCTTTCCCGGATCCCTGGCCAGGCTCCTGGCGCCGTCTGCTCGCTCACTCCTGCCGTCTAATCAGTCCCTTCTCGCTCAGCTCCATAGTCCTCGTGGTGTCGAAGGGAAGGTACATCTCCAGAGGCCCGTGGACCAGAGTGCTGGAAAAGCTCGGAGCAGACAAGGGTGTCAGGTTGAAAGGTAAGAGTGTGGACTGTGTCTAAATGCCCCCAAGCTGAGGAAGGCACATGCCGGGCACGGAGGCTGCTGTCCCTTGCTCGGTCCGTAGCACCGTGTCCTTCCAACCTGGGTCCGGTCCCACGCTCGGTCCGTAGCACCGTGTCCCACCGGGCTGGGTCCGGTCCCACGCTCGGTCCGTAGCACCGTGTCCCACCAGGCTGGGTCCGGTCCCACGCTCGGTCCGTAGCACCGTGTCCCACCAGGCTGGGTTGGTCTCGTGCTCGGTCTGTAGCACCATGTCCCTCCAACCTGGGTCCGGTCCCACGCTCGGTCCGTAGCACCGTGTCCCACTGGGCTGGGTCGGTCTCGTGCTCGGTCCGTAGCACCGTGTCCCACCAGGCTGGGTCCGGTCCCACGCTCGGTCTGTAGCCCCGTGTCCCACTGGGCTGGGTTGGTCCCGTGCTCGGTCCGTAGCACCGTGTCCCACCAGGCTGGGTCCGGTCCCACGCTCGGTCCGTAGCCCCGTGTCCCACCAGGCTGGTTCCGGTCTCAGAACCCTCAGCACAGCCGAGGTCTACGGGAACGGGTGGGCCAGATGCCATCTATTTCCTGCCCCGCACTGCAGTGACTTCATTGTAACTTGCGACCAGGCACTGAAGGAAAATTGCTAGAATTGCTCACTCGTCTGCGCAGCAAGGGGCTCTTTACTGAACCAAGCGTCGTCAGAGGAGTGGCTCTGCCTACCCCTGCCCAGGCCTTGCCACTCACACTGCCACCTCCTCCTCAGCCCCCGGCTGGCGTCTACCCTCTGCGCAGCCCCTGCAGCTCGCAGAGCTCCGACCGGCTCTGCTGAGCTAGGCAGGGGGGAGGGTGGAAGCCCAGACAGTCCCCCGGCTCGTCCAAGGTCACGTAGCGCGTCTGAGGTCAAGCCCAGCACAGACTTGCTGGCTGTGCTGGAGGAGCCCGCGGGACAGAAACGTCAGTGTGACACGTGCCGTCCTCACAGGCTCGATTCAGAGAGTCCTGGGGAGGTGGCGAGGGTGGGAGAGCAGTTCCGCAGATGGTGGGGGTCACTGTGGCTGCTGTCGTGTCCCCTGGCTGACATGTGTGACTGTCCCACCGCTCACTAACCACCTGTGCGGCAGGTGCTGTTATTTCCACGTCAGATGAGGACGCCGAGAATTAGACAGTTAAGCCACTTGCGTAAGGTCAGGATTTGGAGCCTGATCTTCCCAATGCAAAGCCAGGCTTCTTAGTTACTTCCCATCCTGACTACGGAAAACTATGGGATGTCTGTCCCAGGCAGCAACTGGAGCGAAGTCAGAAACGGCGACGGCCCTTCACACCAGCTGAAGGAGAACCCCAGGGAAAGAGAAGCGTCTTTTCCAGCCCTGCAATTATTCTGGGGCCTCTGTCTTTTAAATTAAGACCCTGTTGCCAAAAGCTGATGTATGTAAGGTGACCTAAGTCGAGTGGCACTTGCCCAGTGGTGACAAATGTGTGCTGCCTGCCAGGCCGGGCTGTTCCTGAATCTAGACACGGATTCCCATGCCCCTGGGACACTCAAGCTCTGCAAGGCAGAGTGCCTCGCGGGGTTCCCGGTCCAGAGTTTTAATCTGGGCTACCACCGGTCACCCCATGGCCTTGGGCAAATTCCTTCACTTCTCAGAACCCCCTTCCAAAGCCACAGAGTGACAGAGCTGGGGAAGAGGCCTTGCAGAGAGCAGTGCCATTGTTTGCCAGATGGGAACACCGGGCTTCAGAGAGGGGCAGGGACTCGCTAGTGACAGTAGTGTCCGCTCAAAGGCAAGCGGGTTCCTGGGGGGTGTCCTCCCTCCGTCCCGCCCCATCTCCTGCTGCGTGTGGCTGTCCTGTGCAGAGCGGAGCCACACCCTGCCACGGGGCTCAGGCGTGACCCTGCACGCTCCCTATGCACAAATGTCAGGGACCGTCGGCCGGGCACCACGCCCTGCCCGGAGGGGCACAGCGCAGTGTGGCTACGGGGTGCCTGGTGGGGGTACAGCAGCCGTTCTCGGAGGGGTTTTGCTCACGTGACCTATTGTTGCTTTCCAGAGAAAATGGCTTTCGTGGGCTACAAAGGCAGCTTCCGGCCCATCTGGGTGACTCTGGACACCGGGGACCACAAGGCCAAAATCTTTCAGGTCGTGCCCGTCCCTGTGGTGAGGAAGAAGAAACTGTGAGGACGGCTGCCACCCGGCACCCCGTGGTGGACAGTGATGGTGACTTTGGCAGCAGCCCAGGGCAGGATGGCTGGTTCCCCCAGCCCTGCGGCTGCCTGGGGGGCCGTGTCTCAGCCCTGACGGGCAAGGGACAGACATCAGAGACCCTGGTGCCGCCACCTGCCCCTACTCAAGCGTCTACCTGCAGCCCCTGGGGCGGCGTTGGCCCCTGCAGGGAACCTTGTCTCTCCTGCAGCCTCTCGGGTGCTTCTCCCACCTGTGCCTCTTCCTCAGGGCTGTGGGGACCACGTGAGGAGACCTGTGTCCTGCTGGCTACAGAGGTCCCTGGCCCACTAGGACGTGGCCTGGAGGGCTGGCCACTCACAGGTCCCTGTGGTCCCCGCAGACACGTGAGGGCAGTAGATGCAGGACAAGGAGCCCTGGCTTTAGGAAGAGCCAACCCGCACGGGACAGCTCGCCAAACGCAACCACTGCCCGTGGGAAGGAGGCAAGCCCTGCCTCTGGCCCTGCCCCTCCTCCGAGACCAGGCGGGAGGCTGGCACTGGGACCAGGGGACTGTCAAAGGCCCTTGCAGTGCTAAGATTCCAGAAGTCTGTGGCATTTCACATTGTACCTGGCCCAGCAGTAGGTGAGAACTTTCTCTGTGCCGACATCCACCATGCCAGGTGCCCCAGGGCACGCAGGGTGGAGCCGTGCGGACAGCCGGGCTAAGGCTTGCGGTCTGCCGGGCGGGCAGTCAGGGCTCCTCGAGGCACAGGAGAGACCAGGGCCCGTCCAGAGGGAGGAGCAGGGCTCGGTGGCCAGGAAGGCTCCTCGCAGGAGGTGGCAGCAGTGCGGGAATGAAGGGTGGGGTGCTTTGATGGGGAGAGACGAGGCAGCCTCTGGCATGGCTCAGGGTTGAGCCCTCCCGAAGCTGCCGACCACAGGGCCACCCTCTGCCCGGGCTCGCTGCCCTCCATGGCAGAGGGGAGGCACGGGTTGGGCCGGCCATGCCCACGGCACTGAGGGACTCGGTCCCCAGCCAGCCCCGCCTGTGACTCCTGGAGGGTGAGCTCCCGCCCAGGGAGCCGAGCGGGCTGTGCTCACACCCACCGAGCCTGCGATTTCAGAGCTGGACGGGCCTTGGAAAAGACCTAGTGCAGAGCCTTCGCTGGACACGTGGGGAAAGGGGACCCGAGGTGGGGGGAACCACACGGCCAGGGCAGGGCCCCCGTGCAGCACGTGCTGCCAAACCACAGTGCCCGGCAGCCAACCCAGCACACCCGGTACTCCTGCAGTGGCTTCCGGAGGAGTCCCCTTGAGGGGAAGAAAATGATCAGAACAGAGCGATAACCGATGCTGCTCTCTCTTCCTGCTCCTCCGTGCACACCGCCTGCCCCCTCCCCCCCGACCCGGGTCGCAGGTGCCAGGGCCTTCCCTGTCCACACTGCCTGCCGGCCTGTGCTCAGCGTCTGCAGCCACCGTCATCCCGCCGGTGGCTCCCTGGCCCTGCAGCTCTGCGGGCTGGCAGATGGTGTCAGGCATGCCGAAATGTTTCTGGAGAGCCTGGCTGACGTGGGGGGTCTAGACAGCTGTTGGGCCCAGCCCTGGCCCTGCTCGGTCCTGGGCTGCTCCAGTGAGAGCTGGAAGGCGCCTGGGAGAGGGAAAACCTATCTGTGGCTCATACTCGCTCACGAGGGCCCCGGGGCTACATGTGTCCCTTTTCCTGCCCGGCTGCACCTGAGGCTCAAGTCTGGAGGAGGGTAGGGGAGACAACTGCCAGAGAGCTCTTTCCCACCAAACCCATCCTCCAGCTGCTGGGAGGTGACAATGGGGCTCTAACTTTTAAGGTATGGCTGCTCCAAAGGCCAAGATCACAGGAAGGACCTCGTGCAGGGAGATTAGCATGACAGCGAGGGAGGAGTTAAATGACCTCAGGTCCTTCTTGTCTACAGTTTTGTCAAACTCTTTCAGTGCAAGGGTCTCACACTGTGAACCACTTAGGATGTGATCACTTCCAGGTGGCCAGGAATGTTGAACGTCTTTGGTTCAGTTTATTTCAAAAAAAAAAAAAAAAATATATATATATATATAGAGAGAGAGAGAGATAGATTTGAATGTTCTCAGAGTTGTGCGTGTTTTAGCAGGATCTGCACATGAAACTTTTTCCTAAACTACTCACCAAGAGCCAGAGTCGTCCAGGCATTTTTCTTGATAGCACAAATTTTCTTATTGCTTAGAAAATGGTTCTTGTTGTTCTTTGTACAAGTTAACGTGAGTTAAGCCTTTAAGGAAAACAACATTCCTCCGAAATGCTAGTCTTTTTACTGTTGCCGAAATAGCTGGTCCTTTTTCGGGAGTTTGATGTATCGTGTGTTTTGTATGTCAACATTCTCGTAGGCGTCACCATGAACAAAGATATATTTTCTATTTATTTATTATATATGCACTTCAAGGAGTCACTGTCAGAGAAATGAAGATTTATCTCGAATGTCACGTTTGGGGGTATCCTTTGTACTTCTTGGAAGGAGTGTACCTGGAGCTGAACACACCAGCTCTGGGGTTTGGAAAATCTCACTGCACCATAGTAAACAGACAAAGGATGTCACTGTCTCGTCTCTTTTGTTTCCTATTAAAATGGGCTTCATTTCAAATCAGTTACCTAAGGAAAATAAGGTTGCCGAAATCACGCTGTGAGTCTGCCTCTCTTACGCCCATGGCCTGTCCCCAAGAACCATTCCCTCGTCAAAGTCCCTCCTAGCCTTCGTCTCAAGGGCACCCATGCCAATAGGTGACAGTGTTCAGACAAAGAGAACATGACATTCACGTAACAAGCCAGAACATGCTACATTCTGCACGTCCCTAAGCGTCTGTGGGAACTGACACCCCGATGGGAAGCCAGGCAGAGGCAGGACAGCCTCTCCCTCAAAGGCACTGTTTGACCAGAGAACAGACACTTCTTTGAGGAGAGCACGGGCCTGAGATGGAAACACAGGTCTCCACAATGCTGGCCGGCACAGGGGCAGACACAAGCAGAGGCGACAACGGGGCAGCAAAGGGAGAGGCTCAGGGTCTGGAGAAGACACCGAGGGGCACAGGTTGGAGCAGGTGACCTGGGAGGGGTCTGGAGAGGAGAGACCGAGGGACGCAGGTTGGAGCATGTGACCTGGCAGGGGTCTAAAAAGGACAGAATGAGTAGCACAGGTTGGAGAAGCTGAACTGGGAGGGGTCTGGAAAGCACAGACCGAGGAGCATAGGTTGAAATAGTTCACCTGGGAATGGACTTGAAAGGAGAGACCAGGGGGCTCTGGATGGAGCAGGGGACCGTGCAGGCGTCTGGGGAAGAGAGGCCCAGGAGTACAGGGTACAGCAGGTGACCTGTGAGAGGGCTGCAGAGGAGAGACTGAGGGGCACAGGTTGGAAGGGGTGACCTGTGAGGGGTCTGGAGAGGAGAGACCGAGGGGCTGATGTTGGAGCTGATGACCGGGGAGGGGTCTGGAGAGGACAGAGTGAGGGGCTCAGGTGAGAGCAGGTGACCTAGGAGGGGTCTGGAGAGGACAGACAGAGGGGTGCAGGTTAGAGCTGGTGACCTGGGAGGGATCTGGAGAGGACAGACTGAGGGGCTCAGGTTAGGGCAGGTGACCTGGGAGGGGTCTGGAGAGGACAGAGGGGCTCAGGTTAGAGAACATGACCTGGGAGGGGTCTGGAGAGGACAGAGGGGCTCAGGTTAGAGCAGGGGACCTGGGAGGGGTCTGGAGAAGACAGACAGAGGGGCTCAGGTTAGAGCAGGTGACCTGGGAGGGATCTGGAGAGGACAGAATGAGGGGCTGAGGTTAGGACAGGTGACCTGGGAAGGGTCTGGAGAGGACAGAGGGGCTCAGGTTAGAGCAGGTGCCCTGGGAGGGGTCTGGAGAGGAGAGACTGAGGGGCTCAGGTTAGAACAAGTCACCTGGGAGGGGTCTAGACAGGAGAAACAGGAGCACAGGGTATAGTTTGTGACCTGGGAGGGGTCAGCATTGGAGAGATCAAGGGGCTGAGGTCCCAGCAGATGACCTGGGAGAGGTCTGGAGAGGACAGACAGAGGGCCTAGGGTTAGAGAAGGTGACCTGGGAGGGGTCTGGAGAGGAGAGACCAAGGGACACAGGTTGGAGCAGGTGACCTGGGAGGGGTCTGGAGAGGAGAGACCGAGGGGCTCAGATTGGAGAAGGTGACCTCAGAGGGGTCTGGAAGGAGAGATTGAGGGGATAAGCTTGAAGCAGGTGACCTGGGAGGGATCTGGAGAGGACAGACAGAGGGGCTCAAGTTAGAGCAGGTGACCTGGGAGGGGTCTGGAGAGGAGAGACCAAGGGACACAGGTTGGAGCAGGTGAGCAGGGAGGGGTGTGGAGAGGAGAGACCGAGGGGCTCAGGTTGGAGCAGATGACCTGGGAGAGGTCTGGAGAGGACAGACAGAGGGGCTGAGGTTAGAGCAGGTGACCTGGGAGGGGTCTGGAGAGGACAGACTGAGGAGCTCAGGTTAGAGCAGGTGACCAGGGAGGTGTCTGGAGAGGACAGACTGAGGGGCTCATGTTAGAGCAGGTGACCTTGGAGGGGTCTGGAGAAGACAGACAGAGGGACTCAGGTTAGAGAAGGTCACCTATGAGGGGTCTGGAGAGGACAGACAGAGGGGCTAGTTTAGAGCAGGTGACCTAGGAGGGGTCTGGAGAGGACAGACTGAGGGGCTCAGGTTAGAGCAGGTCACCTGGGAAGGGTCTTAAGAGGAGAAACCGAGGGGCACACATTCGAGCAGGTGACCTGGGAGGGGTCTGGAGAGGAGAAACCGAGGAGCACAGGGTATAGTTTGTGACCTGGGGGGGTCAGCATTGGAGAGACCAAGGGGCTGAGGTCCCAGCAGATGACATGGGAGGGGTCTGGAGAGGAGAGACCGAGGGGCTCAGGTTGGAGAAGGTGACCTCAGAGGGGTCTGAAAGGAGAGATTGAGGGGATAAGCCTGAAACAGGTGACCTGGGAGGGGTCTGGAGAGGACAGATGGGCTCAGGTTAGAGCAGGTAACCTGGGAGAGGTCTGGAGAGGACAGAGGGGCTCAGTTTAGAGCAGGTGACCTAGGAGGGGTCTGGAGAGGACAGACTGAGGTGCTCAGGTTAGAGCGGGTGACCTGGGAGGGGTCTGGAGAGGACAGAGGGGCTCAGTTTAGAGCAAGTGACCTGGGAGGGGTCTGGAGAGGACAGACTGAGGGGCTCAGGTTGGAGCAGATGACCTGGGAGGGGTCTGGAGAGGACAGAGGGCTTCAGGTTAGAGAAGATGACCTGGGAGGGGTCTGGAGAGGAGAGACCAGGGGGCTCTGGATGGAGCAGGGGATCATGGAGGCGTCTGCAGAAGAGAGACCCAGTAGGACAGGGTAGAGCAGGTGACCTGTGAGAGGTCTGCAGAGGAGAGACTGAGGGGCACAGGTTGGAACAGGTCACGTGGGAGGGGTCTGGAGAGGAGAGACCGAGGGACACAGGTTGGAACAGGTCACCTGGGAGGGGTCTGGAAAGGAAAGACCGAGGGGCTCATGTTGGAGCTGATGACCTGGGAGGGGTCGGGAGAGGACAGACACAGGGGCTCTGGTTAGAGCAGGTCACCTGGGAGGGGTCTAGACAGGAGAAACAGAGGAGCACAGGGTATAGTTTGTGACCTGGGAGGGGTCAGCATTGGAGAGACCAAGGGGCTGATGTCCCAGCAGATGACATGCGATGGGTCTGGAGAGGAGAGACTGAGGGCCTCAGGTTGGAGAAGGTGACATCAGAGGGGTCTGGAAGGAGAGATTGAGGGGATAAGCTTGAAGCAGGAGACCTCGGAGGGTCTGGAGAGAAGAGACTGAGGGGCTCAGTTTGGAGCAGAGGACCTCGGTTGGTCTTCAGATGAGAGATCGAGGGGCTCAGGTTTGAGCAGGTCACCTGGCAGTGGTCTGCAGCAGAGAAACCAAGGGTCCGACGTTGGAGCAGGTGACCTGGGGGAGTGTGTAGAGATCAGACACCAGGGGGCTCAGACTGGAGAAGTTCACCTGGGAGAGGCGAAAGAGCAGAGACTGAGGGGCTCAGAGTGGAGCAACTGACCTGTGAGAGTTCTGGAGAGGAGAGACCGATGCGCACAGGTTGGAACAGGTCACCTGGGAGGGGTGTGGAGAGGAGAGACTGAGGGGCTGAGGTGGGAGCACGGGACCTGGGAAAGGTGTGGACAGGAGACACTGAGGGACACAGGTCGGAACAGGTGACTTGGGAGGGGTGTGGAGAGGAGAGACGGAGGGCCTCAGATTGGAGCAGGCATCCTGGGAGTGGACTGTAGAGGAGAGACCGAGGGGCAGAGGGCATAGCTGGTGTCCTGGGAGGGATCAGAATTGGAGAGACCGAGGGGCTCAGGTTGGAGCAGGTGACCTGGGAGGGGTCTGGAGATGACAGAGGGGCTCAGGTTAGAGCAGGTGACCTGGGAGAGGTCTGGAGAGGACACAGAGAGGGGCTCAGGTTAGAGCAGGTGACCTGGGAGGGGTCTGGAGAGGACAGAATGAGGGGCTCAGGTTAGAGCAGGTGACCTGGGAGGGGTCTGGAGTGGACAGACAGAGGGGCTCAGGTTAGAGCAGGTGACCGGGGAGGGGTCTGGAGAGGACAGACTGAGGGGCTCAGGTTGGAGCAGATAACCCGGGAAGGGTCAGGAGATGAGAGACCGAGGGACACAGGTTGGAGCATGTGACCTGGCAGAGGTCTGGAGAGGAGAAACCGAGAGGCACACATTCGAGCAGGTGACCTGGGAGGGGTCTGGAGAGGACAGACTGAGGGGCTCAGGTTAGAGCAGGTGACCTGCGAGGGGTCTGGGGAGGACAGACAGAGGGGCTCTGGTTAGAGCAGGTGACCTGGGAGGGGTCCGGAGAGAACAGAGGGACTCAGGTTAGAGAAGGCGACCTGACAGGGGTCTGGAGAGGACAGACAGAGGGGGGCTCAGGTTAGAGTAGGTCACCTATGAGGGCTCTGGAGAGGACAGACAGAGGATCTCAGGTTAGAACAGGTGACCTGGGAGGGGTCTGGAGAGGAGAGACCGAGGGACTCAGGTTAGAGCAGGTGACCTGGGAGGGGTCTGGAGAGGACAGACAGAGGGGCTCAGGTTAGAGCAGGTGATCTGGGAGGGGTCTGGAGAGGACATAGTGAGGGTCTCTGGTTAGAGCAGGTGACCTGGGAGGGGTGTGGAGTGGAGAAACAGAGGAGCACAGGGTATAGTTTGTGACCTGGGAGGGGTCAGCATTGGAGAGACGAAGGGGCTGAGGTCCCAGCAGATGACATGGGAGGGGTCTGGACAGGAGAGATCGAGGGAATCAGGTTAGAGCAGGTGACCTCGGAGGGTCTGGAGAGGACAGACCGAGGGGCTCGGTTCGGAGCAGAGGACCTCGGTTGGTCTTCAGATGAGAGATCGAGGGGCTCAGGTTAGAGCAGGTCACCTGGCAGTGGTCTGCAGAAGAGAAACCAAGGGGCCGACGTTGGAACAGGTGACCTCGGGGGGCGAGGTGTAGAGATCAGACACCAAGGGGCTCAGACTGGAGAAGTTGACCTGGGAGGGGCGAAAGAGGAGAGACTGAGGGGCTCAGATTGGAGCAGGTGACCCGGGAGAGTTCTGGAGAGGAGAGACCGAGGGGCACAGGTTGGAACAGGTCACCTGCAAGGGGTGTGGAGAGGAGAGACTAAGGGGCTTTGGTCGGAGGATGGGACCTGGGAAAGGTGTGGACAGAGGAGACTGAGGGACACAGATTGGAACAGGTGACTTGGGAGGGGTGTGGAGAGGAGAGACTGAGGGGCTCAGATTGGAGCAGGTAACCTGGGAGAGTTCTGGAGAGGAGAGACCAAGGGACACAGGTTGGAACAGGTCACCTGGGAGGGGTGTGGAGAGGAGAGACTGAGGGGCTCAGATTGGAGCACGGGACCTGGGAAGGGTCTAGAGAGGACAAACCGAGCAGCACAGACTCGAGCAGGCCACTTGGGAGGGGTCTGGAGAGGAGACACCGAGGGGCTCAGGTTAGAACAAGTCACCTGGAAGGGGTCTGGACAGGAGAGAAGGAGGGGCTCAGGTTGGAGCAGGTGACCTGGGAGGGGTCTGGAGAGGAGAAACAGAGGAGCACAGGGTATAGTTTCTGACCTGGGAGGGGTCAGCATTGGAGAGACGAAGGGGCTGAGGTCCCAGCAGATGACATGGGAGGGGTCTGGACAGGAGAGACCGAGGGACTCAGGTTAGAGCAGGTGACCTGGGAGGGGTCCGGAGAGGACAGAGGGGCTCAGGTTAGAGCAGGTGACCTGGGAGGGGTCTGGAGAGGACAGACAGAGGGGCTCAGGATAGAGCAGGTGGCCTGGGAGGGGTCTGCACAGGAGAGACTAAGGGGCTCAGGTTAGAATAGGTGACCTGGGAGGGGTCTGAAGAGAACAGACACAGGGGCTCAGGTTAGAGCAGGTGACCACGGTGGGGACTGGAGAGAACAGAGGGACTCAGCTTAGAGCAGGTGGCCGGAGAGGGGTCTGGAGAGGACAGACAGAGGGGCTCAGGGTAGACCAAGTGACCTGGGAGGGGTCTGGAGAGGACAGACAGAGGGGCTCAGGTTAGAGCAGGTGACCTGGGAGGGGTCTGGAGAGGAGAAACCGAGGGGCACAGGGTATAGTTTGTGACCTGGGAGGGGTCAGCATTGGAGAGACCAAGGGGCTGATGTCCCAGCAGATTACATGGGAGGGTTCTGGAGAGGAGAGACCAAGGGGCTCAGGTTGGAGAAGGTGACCTCAGAGGGGTCTGGAAGGACAGATTGAGGGGATCAGCTTGAAGCAGGTGACCTGGGAGGGGTCTGGAGAGGAGAGACCGAGGGGCTCAGGTTGGAGCAGGTGACCTGGCAGGGGTCTGGAGAGGAGAAACAGAGGAGCACAGGGTATAGTTTGTGACCTGGGAGGGGTCAGCGTTGGAGAGACGAAGGGGATGATGTCCCAGCAGATGACATGGGAGGGGTCTGGACAGGAGAGACCGAGGGACTCAGGTTAGAGCAGGTGACCTGGGAGGGGTCTGGAGAGCAGAGACCGAGGGAGTCAGGTTAGAGCAGGTGACCTCGGAGGGGTCTGGAGATGACAGAGGGGCTCAGGTTAGAGCAGGTGACCTGGGACGGGTCTGGAGAGGACAGAAGAGGGGCTCAGGTTAGAGCAGGTGACCTGGGAGGGGTCTTCACAGGAGAGACTGAGGGGCTCAGGTTAGAACAGGTGTCCTGGGAGGGGTCTGCAGAGGAGAGACAGAGGGGCTCAGGTTAGAGCAGGTGACCTGGGAGGGGGCTTCACAGGAGAGACTGAGGGGCTCAGGTTAGAACCGGTGTCCTGGGAGGGGTCTGGAGAGGACAGACAGTGGGCCTCAGGTTAGAGCAGGTGACCTGGGAGGGGTCTGGAGAGGACAGATAAAGGGGCTCAGGTTAGAGCAGGTGACCACTGAGGGGTCTGGAGAGAACAGAGGGACTCAGGTTAGAGCAGGTCACCTGAGAGTGGTCTGGAGAGGACAGACAGAGGGGCTCAGTTTAGAGCAAGTGACCTGGGAGGGGTCTTCACAGGAGAGACTGAGGGGCTCAGGTTAGAACAGGTGACCTGGGAGGGGTCTGGAGAGCAGAGACAGAGGGGCTCAGGTTAGAGCAGGTGACCTGGGACAGGTCTGGAGAGGACAGACAGAGGGGTTCAGGTTAGAGCAGGTGACCTGGGAGGGGTCTGCACAGGAGAGCCTGAGGGACTCAGGTTAGAAGAGGTGACCTGGGAGGGGTCTGGAGAGGACAGACAGAGGGGCTGAGGTTAGAGCAGGTGGCCTGGGAGGGGTCTGGAGAGGACAGACTGAGGGTCTCAGGTTAGAGCAGGTGACCTGGGAGGGGTCTGGAGAGGACAGACAGAGGGGCTCAGGATAGAGCAGGTGACCTGGGAGGGGTCTGTACAGGAGAGACTGAGGGGCTCAGGTTAGAACAGGTGACCTGGGAGGCGTCCTGAGAGGACAGAGGGGCTCATGTTAGAGCAGGTGACCTGAGAGGGGTCTGGAGAGGACAGACAGAGAGGCTCAGGTTAGAGCAGGTCACCTGGGAGGTGTCTGGAGAGGATAAACTGAGGGGCACATTTTCGAGCAGCTCACCTGGGAGGGGTCTGGAGAGGAGAAACCGAGGAGCACAGGGTATAGTTTGTGACCTGGGAGGGTCAGCATTGGAGAGACCAAGGGGCTGATGTCCCAGCAGATGACATGGGAGGGGTCTGGAGAGGAGAGACCGAGGGGATCAGGTTAGAGCAGTTGACCTGGGAGAGGTCTGGACAGGACAGAGGTGCTCAGGTTAGAGCAGGGGACCGGGGAGGGGTCTGGAGAGCAGAGACTGAGGGAATCAGGTTAGAGCAGGTGACCTCGGAGGGGTCTTGAGAGGACAGAGGGGCTCAGGTTAGAGCAGGTGACCTGGGAGGGG
>CM052438.1:1053631-1071170 GCA_028533085.1 Varecia variegata
ATTCCCGAGCTTGCTGTGTCAGAACCTGGCCGGGGAGTGCTCCCAGGGCTCCCACCCGCAGAGAGGCCGGGGGAGCCGCAGCCACCCTCCTCCCAGCAGATCAGGGAGCCCAGTGCAGAGGCTGGAGCCCGACCACCTGAGGCCAAATCCTGGCTTTGTGTCTTCCTCGTGACCTTGGGAAACATTCTGAAGTTCCCTGTGCCTCAGTTTCCTTGTGTAAACTGGGGATGATAACATCGTATCTATCGTGTAGGGTTGCCATGAGGATGAGGAAAAGGATATTTGTTAGAACAGTGCACACAGATGAGATAATCCCTTAGGTTTCAAAGAGAAATTGAGAGAGGTGCATGCAGATTTCCACAGGATTTTGCAAGCACAGGTTGAGCAATCTGGTAAGTAAAGTAACAGCTGGAGTCTCACCTGAGGACCGGTGAGGCACCTCGGTCTCTGCTGCCCCCTAGTGGGTGCACCCTTCTCTTTTAAATAGATTCCTTTAGGCCAAGACAACAATCCCCTTACTTTTTTATTTTTAAAAATAAATAGAGATGGGGTCTCGCTCTTGCTCAGGCTGGTCTTGAACTCCTGACCTCAAGCGATCCTCCCACCTTAGCCTCCCAGAGTGCTGGGACTACAGGCGCCCGGCCGAGTATAACCCCTTTAGGGCTGCAGTTCTCAACGCCTGGGCCAAGTACCGGTCCGTGGCCTGTTCGGAACTGGCCGCAGGGCAGGAGGTGAGCGGCGGGTGAGCAGCGAAGCTTCACGTGTGTTCACAGCCGCTCCCATCACCCACATCACAGCCCGAGCTCCGCCTCCTGTCATGTCAGCCGCGGCATCAGAGTCTCACAGGAGCACGAACCCTGCTGTAAACTGCGCATGGAGGGATCTGGGTTGCGGCTCCTTGTGAGAATCCAATGCCTGAGGGTCTGGGGTGGAGCTGAGGCCGTGATGCTAGCGCTGGGGAGCAGCTGCAAATACAGATTATTAGCAGAGAGGTCTGACTGCAGAACGTGTGTAATTGCGCTTGAATCATTCTAACCCACCCCCGCCCCATGCATGGAAAAATTGCCTCCATGAAACCAGTCCCTGGTGCCAAAAGGCTGGGACCACTGCCCTAGGGTGTCCTTTGGAGGAGGGGTCTGGCCAAAGCACCTTCCCCAGGCGGGCCACGGTTTCCAGGCAGTGAGAGGTGGGAGCGGCCGTCCTGTGCGCGGGTCAGACCGATGGCAGTTTTATGCAGTTTTTTGCAGACCGACTGCAGACACCTCTTCAAACCAGCCCTAGCGAAATGTTTATTCTAACGATCCAGAACTCTCAGAATCCACCCACAACCGGAATAATCAACACCCAGGAGGTCAGAAACTCAGCCAGTCTTTCTTAGAACCTTCACCAGCAGTTCTCGAACTGTCACTGTGGCTGCCCCACTGTCAGTGACTCGCTGTCACATCAGTCTCTGGCCGGGAGAGGGTCTGATTTGCCAACCCGGTGCCTCGTGCCCTGGGTCAGGTGCTCACCACTGGTCCCCAAGACCATGACCGCCCAGGAGGGCTGGGCTGCTCGTGCAAACAGGGTGGCCAGAGCCTTGGGTGGAAGCGGGTGCTTCTAGAAGGGGACGTAGATAGGGAGGCCGAGTTTAGACTCATGCACATGTAAGTAACCAGCGGTCCCCGACCTTTCTGGCACCAGGGACCAGCTTCATGGAAGACGATTTTTCCAGGGACTGGGGAGCGGGTGGTTTCGGGAAGATTCAAGCCCGTGTATTATTCCATCTGCAGCCGCCGCAGCGCTGGCATCACGGCCTCGGCTCCGCCCAGATCCCGCGGGCGCAGGCGCCGTCCCCTCCACCGTCCCCCGTCCCCCGCAGGGTTCGCTCTGCTGACCCGGCAGGAGGCGGCGCTCGGGCGGTGATGCCGGCGACCGGGCCGGCTGTGAACACGCTCTCTCCCCGCTGCTCCCTCCTGCCGTGCGGCTGGTTCCTAGCCGGTCAGTGGTGGCCTGGAGTTTGGGGACCGCAGTGAGTAACAGAGCCGCGTCTGGAACCGCGTCTGCCCCACCGTCTCCACCGCGTCCATCTGTTCAGTAAGATCACGTGACGGCAGAAGGATGGGACACACACAGCCACTGACTGCTGATCGTGGAGGCCGGGCAGCACGGAAACCTCATCGCAATGTCATGCTATGGGGAAAAGCCAAAAACGAAATTCTGTCTCTGCGGTGGTGACAACCATGGTGACGACCATGTGAACACCACGTGCGGCAGCAACGGTCTGAAAGGAGATGTGGCCGATGGAGAATGGCCTGGGTATCGGGGACGGCGTGTTGGTAGATGCATTTCTTTCTTTTATAGAGAGTTGTAACATTGCTGTGATATTAATATAAATAAAGATTTCGGTTCTTACTCTGAAAGCAACAACCTGGGCTTTTAAACATGAAGCAATAGCCGCCAGCCAAAGCTGCTGGTTAGGGTAGACCACCCTGCCCGCGGCCTCGCCTCACCGCCCGGCCCGAGTCCCCTGCCAGGGCCTGTCTGTATGTGGAATATTCATCACAGGCCTTCTTTATTCTTTAGTTTTTAAAATGTTGCATTAAAATATTATCTATTTTGCCTACTGAGTTTTTGAGATCTCCTTAAATTGTGTGCCTGTGACAAGTGCCTCCCACCTGCACCCAGCCCTGCCCTGGCCCAAAGCCGCAGTTGGCACAGCCTGGCCTTCTTCCGCAGCAGTTTTGAGGAAGAATGGTGACTGGAGGGCGACAAGTGGAGCAGAGCACATCCCGGCCATTCCCGCCCGGAGCGGAGCCAAGGAGCCAAGGTCCACGGCTAATACATGGACTCCCTGACAGTCACTTCCCGGGAAAAGCACTTACTGCTCCCTGCCCCACTGGCAGGGGAACTGGTCCAGGACGCTTGGCAAAACCAGGGGAGGGAGTGGAGGGAGAGCCTCCCTGCCCAGCGAGGCCTTGCCTGAGCCCCTCTTCCCTTCCGGCGACACTCAGCCCCGGAATTGCAGCTCCTGGGGAGGCAAACATGGCCGAGATAAGGAGGGAAAGGGGTCAGGGAGAATTCACCTAAAAGAATCCTGCAGGCCAAGGTCTGGGAAAAGCTGCATCTACTACGCACGAGGAAGAGAGAAAAGAACAAAGATGTGGCATCTATCCAAACATTCTGAAATTAGGAAGCAGCAACAACGAAAGAATATAGCATACGAACACGAACATTCAGTCCTGGGTATAAACATCTAACCCAAGGCGGAGAGTCTCCAATTGGACTTTTTGAGTTATAGAACTTAATAAAAACTCCAATTTTAATAAAAACAGCTCAAAGATGAGATAAAAACTGAATGGCATTTTATAATAAAAAATAAGGCTGGGCACGGTGACTCACGCCTATAATCCCAGCACTTTGGGAGGCTAAGGTGGGAGGATTGCTTGAGGCCATGAGTTTAAGACTGGTCACGGGAAAGGGTGAGAACCCGATCTCTGCAAAAAATTTAAAAATTAGCTGGGTGTGGTGCTATGCACCTGTAGTCCCAGCTACTTGAGAGGCTGAGGCAGGAGGATCCCTTGAGCCCAGGAGTTTGAGGTTGCAGTGAGCTATGATGATGCCACGGCACTCCAGCCTGGGTGACAGAGACTGTCTCAAAAAATAAATTAAATTTAAAAATTCAAGTCATTTCAGAGCTAAGAAAAACATTGGTGCCCCAAACACCAACACAAAACTAAAATAAGGTAAAAACAGAAGATAAAGTTTTCCAAAATAATGGCCGGGGGGAGCTGAATCCCGCAATTAGAAATGATACACTGTGTTCTTGAGGGGGGGGTTAAAAAAAAGATTCAGAAAAAAAATCAACACTAGGACGTTTCCTAACAAACTCATTGAACGTTAAGAATGAGGAGTCCCTAAGCAATCTGACAGGAGGAGCAGTCACTTCCGAGGGGACGGTGGGGTGCCCTGCGGCCCCTGCAATGGGGCAGGGAACAGGGAGCGCTCAGCAAGGCGCGTGGTCACGCCGAGAGCAGCCATCCCGTCCCAGGGCGACATTTCTCACTCCACGTCCTACACCCCGATAAACACAAATTCACACACACGACAGAGGTGCGGAGGGAAGCAGCAAGGCCCGGAAGGGTCACGCCCTGCAGGCTGCCATCCAAGCATGGAGGTGCCATCGTGGTCACAGAAGCAGACGTTGTACATCTCGTCCGTGTACAGATCACACCGTTAAGCAAGATCAGGGACACAGGACAAAGTCCGTGAATTCCTCTGCCTTGTCCAGTGGTTAATGCACACTCAGTTGGTTTAATTAAAAAAGAAAGAGGTTTAACATCATTCAAGGAAACCACCAGAAGTACAAAAACTATAGCCTAACCATCAAAACCCAAACAGCCTGAGCATGAAGGAAGGTGGAAGGATTGTGTATCTAATGCAGTTTTCAGGTTTCATAACTGATAGTCAAAAGACATCACCCAAATTTATTAGATCACTAGACATTAAAACAGACATGAAAAAGATGAAGACAAGTTCATTAAAAACACGTTTCTTCTGCTTATGAGTCTGCAGACAGGACAAGGCTTTGGGGACAGCTAAACCCGGCTCCCCTCGGTGTCAGCCAGGACGGCTGCAAGGCTGCGGCTGGAAAGGTTCAAATCCCCACTCACTCGCCCACGTCCGTGCCCGGGCTGGGAGACTCCGCAGCGGGGCTGGGACAGCTGGGCTCCCCGGGCATCTCTGCAACCATCTACGTGGACTCTGGACGTGGCCTCTCCAGGGTGTGGCTTCAGGGGAGCCAATCAAGATACAGTTTTTATTTTTTGAGACAGGGTCCTGCTGTGTTGCCTGGGCTAGAGTGCAGTGGCATCATCAAAGCTCACAGCAACCTCAAACTGCTGGGCTCAAGCCATGCTCCTGCCTCAGCCTCCCGAGTAGCTGGGACTACAGGTGCACAGCACCACGCCCAGCTAGTTTTTTAATTTTTTGTAGAGATGGGGTCTTGCTATGTTGCCCAGGGTCTCAAACACCTGAACTCAAACAATCCTCCTGCCTCAGCCTCTCAAAGTGTTATGATTACAGGAATGAGCCACATGCCCGGGAAGATCTGGGTTTTTAAATCTATTAAATCGGCGGGTGTGATGCCCAGTGCTGGCAAGGACAGGAGATCTATTGCTGGCAAGAGTAAGATGGCAAAACCACGTGGGAAAGCAACCTGGCAACATACAGCAAAATGTTAAATTCTGTTTGTTCTAACAATTCCACTGCTAGGAATTTACCTTTCAGATATAAACAAAAGCTGACCAAAATATTTAGTACAAAAATGTTCACTGCAGCATTGAATATACTAGCAAAAAAGCCAAAAACCCGAGTGTCCATCCGCAGAGGCTATGCTGGTAAACAGCGGTTCCAACCTCACGGCCACCCTGCTAATCGCCCACCATCGGTCACGGCCTCAGCTACTGGAATTCCGCTGGCTCACGTGCCACACCCACCGGTGCCTCTTCCAGTCACGTCTCCTGTGCAGCCCGTGCCAACGGAACTGTTGTCACACCCACCCCACTGCAGCCCACCCCCCTGCAGCGTGACGTGCATCAGGGTATTCCAGGTTCCCGCAAGGCCCCACATAGCCCTCACCTCTCCATCCTCCTCCCTGGCCTCCCGCAGCCCCTCCTCTGCACTTTAGCCACAGGGCGCGGGCAAGGACTGTTTCCTGGCCTCGATTTCCCTCCCCCAGTCCTCAGGGAAGGCCTCTGGTCACCCCAAGGAGGTAAGATTCCACCAACCCGGCAGGACACGGGAGGATCACTCGAGGTCAGGAGTTTGAGGCCAGCCTGAGCGAGGGCTCCACCGGGTGCGGAGTCCCCCCGCCTCTCACGGCTTGTGCTGGCTCCTCTCAAATGGCAGCCCCCCTCCTCCCCGGGGCCGGCCCCCCTCCTCTCCAGGAGGAGCTGCAGCCTCACATCCCCCCGGGCATGAGAACAAGACACACCTTCCGGCTCCAGCAAACTCACCCTGGGACCAGGTCTGCTGAGGCCTGGTCACACAGGCTTCCTCCCTGAAGTGGGCGTGGCCTGGAGGCTGGGGGACCGCAGGGCAAATGTCCCACCCACAGCGCTGAGTACGGGGGTGCGGTTTGTTAGAGGAAATGTGAGTGGCTACTACAGTGCCCGGAAAAGATGCTACGAAGCCAAAACACACATCACTGTAAACCGGTAAATGTATTTTTTTTTTGTGGGGGGCGGGAATCAAGCTGTTAACGCAGCTTCCACTGGGACAGGTACTGGCAGCAGGGGAGGGTTGTACTTTTCCCTTTGCACCATTCTTTAACACTGACATTTTCTAACCCTGCACATGTGCTGTTTTTAATTTCTTAAAATCACAATTCATTTTTTTCCAAAGAATTTTAGTTCTTAAAAATGACACCTGTATATAAATGTTCTCTTATTGAGAGTAGGCTCCAACACATGAACAGCAAAATCAGACATTAATAGTAGCACATGTTAGTACCATACAAAACACCACAAATTTAGGCACTTTATCAAAGAAAAATGCTTAGAAATAAATGAGGTTATCAAGTCTTCTGCCACACCCTGCAGGGACACAGCTGATTCTCCATACACGCTAAAAAACTGTCACATTAAGCGGAACCTACGAACCCTCGACATCAGCATTACTCTTTCCCAAATAAGGAAACAAAACAGGTTTTATTGACCACATAAAACCTGACAGGCACCCGAAAAGTTCTCTTCAACTGATGAGTTCGATTCAAGTCAAAGAAGTTCAAAGTGAACTACTCAGGATTTCTAAGCGATACTGTCTTCTGCTCTGCTCTGCCTGCAGAGACTTTGGGTGCACACACCCTGGCTTCCTGGTTTTATATATATATATATATTTTTTTTTTTTTTTAAGTGTCAGAGCTCGCTGCAGGGCTACCATATCATGTCCTACCTCCATAGCAATGAAAATGATGTTTGTGGCAGAAGAGTCTCATTCAATGAACAGTTTTAAAAACTTGTCTGATTGGAATCTGCTACCCTTTTAGTTAACAGAAAGTAAAAAGCACGCACTCAGAGCGTGGAGGAAGGGCATGGACCCTCAGTAGAGTCAATGACTCGCCAAGTTTCAATGGGAAAAAGCAACACAGTCAAGTCCATATAAGGTGTTTCCATAGTAAACATGAATTTGTCAGTGTCCGACACTACTAATTAGAAAATCTCTGTCTTCTTATTTGAAGGCTTTTAAACAGTAATTCTCGTACTGACAACGAGACAGACCATTTCTAGAAGAAATCAGAATGTCATTCGGTGTGTGGTCTCCTGTGCCCACCCCGCCCGAGCCCGGCAGGGGCTCCGTGTGTCCCTCTGCAGAGTGCCGGGCAGCCCCATCACAGGTCCTCCCTCCTGCTCCCGGCTCGATTGTCCTCCTTGGAAGCCCGGGGTCTCGGATCTCCTTCCTTCTTCTTTTTGCCCTTGTCTTGCTTTGTTTTATTTTTCTCTTTGCTTCCTCCTCCTTTGCCAGGGTACACCTGTCCCTCCAGAGTGACATCAGCACACCTGTCTTGACTGACCAGAAAGTCCTTGATCTCCCAGGCGTAGCTCCCATCACGCAGCATGAAGATGGCACGGTCCGATCCCACGATGAACCTGGACAGAGACGCGGCCACAGTTAGCACACACTAGGCAGGGGCTCACGGGTCAGAGCCACTCTGTGGCTCACCAAGAAAAACAGTTCATCTCACGTTCTACATGAATACAGAACAAAACGCTGCATTCTCCAAGGCCTAGCAGCTACTGATATCAAATGTCTGAAAACAGCAACTCACTGACCTATTAAACACCCAGCTCAGGGCAACACAGGCAGATGCTGGCTGTTCCTCTGTGGTATAAATGCACGCTCACGTTAAAAGAGAACACTGGGAAAAGCTCTTCAGGAAACCGCAGATAGCACAGGGAGGCTAGGAGGCGAGGAGGAGGCTTCCATTCGTATCTGTTTTATATTCTAAAGTGTCCAGTTAAAGTTTTATGCAGCAAGACTCATGCTGATAAAGGCTGAAAACCACTGCCTTAGAGTGGGGTCATGATAAGAGGCCCTTGAAGAGCTCAAGAAGTCACTCGGCTACTGCACAGAAAAATCCTAACTCCAGAGGTTAACAGCAAGCAGCCCACCTCGTCCACACTCGACAGATGCCAAGGAGCAAAGAGGAAGAGACTGGGGTCGGGGTGGACCGCTAGGTGGCCAGTGGGCACGACTCCTCTGTTCCTGAGGGACTACACCACACTGTCACCCTCCCGTTTATAACATTCTCACCACTCCACTGAGTGGTACTTCCAAACCACCAAGACCTTTATTTGTTCTCTTTAAGTGCCTATTTAACACAGTGACTGCCACACTAGAAGAAAAAATTTTTCCTTGGGGCCACAGTGTTTTATTACGAAATAGAATAAAACCTTGAAAAACAAAAGGAACTTTTCTAATTTAATGAAAAATTTGTTATTGACTTCTATTCATTTAATCCACGTTTTTAGAATTAAATTGTCAATATTAATTGTAACAATAAGAACATCAACAAATGACGTTTTCATGAGCCAACTGCAGGGTTTTGCCCAGGTTTTGCTTCATGAGGCCCCAGATTCAAAACTGGTGTGAGTTAAGTACAACTCACATGGCAGTTAATGTGTTAGGCTAATGAAAGCATTCTGTTGGCCTTAACATTGTCTCAGGACCATACTGAGCCGTGAAAACCGGCCCCTGACAGATGGCATTAAACAAGTTATCTGTTGAGAGTATGGTCCAGACTTCATGTGTGAACACAGCTATACACACAAGCATTCTCCACTGAGCAGAAACTTCTAAAGGAAGCAAACTGTCACTAATTTGTCCCTCCGAAAGGCTATGCTAGACAACCTTTTATTCATGAAATAAATGCTAAAGATATAAAGATAAATAAAACTTTAGGATCAAATCAGACAGTAAAACAAACAAAACATACTGTCTTTGACCAACAATGAATGCTCTTCTTTCAAGGGAAAAAGTTAAATAAATTAATCAATTAAAAGCAGTTACGGCTGGGAAGGCCCAGGCCCAGGCAGGCGCTGCCGCGGAGGACGCCTGTGGCCGGGCCTGCCACGTCCTCAGCCGAGTGGCAGCGTTACCTCTGGATGTCGTAGTTGGCGTTGAACAGACCGCCCTGCCAGAGGCTCGTGATCTCCTCCGTCTCCTTCTCGGTGGGGCTTCCCGATACAGTGACAAACATCATGAGCGTCTTCCCCTTTTTGGTCATTTTCAATATGCTCTCAGGCTTGCCCGGGTCTATCTTTGAGAAGTCGACAGGTGCAGGGGGTCTCTTGTGCTCTGGAAGGTCTCCTTCTTCTATGTCGTCGTCTTTCTGTCAGGGTGGGGGGAAAGCATCAAACGCGTCATCAGAAACTTGCTTGTCCCCTGCCACAGGCGAAAGCGTCTGCATAGGGCATCAGGTGCAGGTACCTGACCTAAGTTGTAACGGAAAAAGGAAAACTCAGGGCTTTCCTCCTCTACTTGACTTTCAGGCAAGGCCTAAGTTGCAGGCAGTGCCTCCCACCCCTCACTCCAGGTCACCAAACACAGGGGGCCGCCGCGGGATGGGTTTCTAGAGCTTTTTCACTCTCAAAGAATCTGCTCCCTATGGGGGATTGTAAATGGCCACAGTGTGTAAGGTCACACGATGAAACACTTCACAGCAACGCAGAAGAACAAGCACTGATACAGGCAACGAGTCTCAACAATACTGAGTGCCAGAAGTCAGCCACGCAATAAGATATACAATTCCATTTATTTAAAGTTAAGACCAGGCAAAACTAGTCTCGGGTGCCAGAAACTAGAACAGTGGCTGCCTATGGGGTGGTTAGGAGGAGGGACTGGCTGAGAAAGGACACGAGAACTTTTCTGGGGTGCTGGAAATAGTGTGCGTTTTGACAGGGACGTGGATTGCACAGGTGTATCCATTTGTCAAAACTCACCGCACTGCACACTTAAAGTCTGCTTCAGGGACTCACCAGGACCATAAAAAGGTGCATCTGACACGTATCCACTCACCTAAATAACAAGCACTGCACAAAAACATCCCATTCTAGTCAGCAGGTCTGCTGTCTGCAGTGGTATGAGCTAGCGACTCTGACACCATCTTCCGTGACAGCGAGGCTGGAGCCAAGGAGTGAATACTTTGAGGATGAGAGCCGGGTTCCTCGCTTTTGAGAAGAAAGTTACAAATGTGAAAGGGGGAAGAATGTAGCCTCTGGCATTAGGCCGAAATTGCAGGCATCAGGACAGAACTCATGGTTTTTAGTAGATTAATAGACAGGTAGAGAGAGAAAACATTTAGAAGAACCTGGGTTTCTGGGAAAAAAGGCTAATTAGAGCCAGGAATATAGACGATGGGCCCAGAATACCTTCTTGCATCACAAAGTAAGAAAGTGCTCAAAGAATCGTGGAGCAGGCTGGGTATGGTGGCTCACCCGAGTGATCCCAGCACTTTGGGAGGCAGGAGGATCACTTGAGGCCAGGAGTTCAAGACCAGCCTGGGTAACACAGAGAGACCCAGTTTCCTCAAAAAAATTTAAAAAATAAAAAAATTAGCTGGGCATGGTGGCGCATGCCTGTAGTCCCGGCTACTCTGGAGGCTGAGGCAGGAGGATCGCTTAAGCCCAGGGTTCGAGGCTACCATGATCTATGTTGACACCACTGCACTCAGCCTGGGTGACAAAGCGAGATCCTGTTTTTGAAAAAAAAAAAAAAGAAAAAAGGAATCATGTAATATGTCAAAATGACAGAGAAGCCAACTTGAAGCAGCTCTCTTGGGCTAAATCTGGAATAATCTGAACATCAAAATAAATAGTAGTAATGACTTACAATCCCTCAAATAAAATAAGAGCCATGGAATCCATACTAATATAAACCAAAGAATAAATTACTGACAGTAGAATACCAACCAATAAAGAGAAGACAGATGGACAGACAGATAAAAAATATTTAAAAGAATCACGTTCTAGAACCAAGGAACCAGGTTTCTTGGAGAACAGGCTAACTTGAGCAACAGAAAGAAATGAAGCACTGATGATACAACATGGAGGAGCCTTGAACACATGCTCGACGCCAGACACAAAAGACACACGTTCTACGATTCTCTTTATAGGAAATGTCCTCAATAAACACATGTCCTCAATAAACACATCTGTTGAGACAGAAAGTATGTATTAGTGATTCGGGCTGCCGGGGGTGGGAGAAAAAGGGGGAGGGGTGATGGAGGGTTTCTTTTTGGTGTGATAAAAACATGCTAAGATTGAGAGGATGGCTGCACAACTCACTGAATACACTAGAAACCACTAAAATGTATACTCTGAATGTGTGAACTGCACATGGCATGCGAATTATATCTCAATAAGCTGTTAACAAAAAACCCAACCTCAAACGAAACAAAAAGCCCCTACACGTCACAGTTCCTTGGGCCTCTTGACAAACCTCTGACGGGCCAAGGCTTTAGACACCAGTAACAATGTACTGTATGAAAATATTTTTAATAAGAAGTGAGAACAGAAGAATTCTACAGCAGCGCTGGAAGAGGAGCCACACCGATGTAAGCCCTGCGACCCGGCACCAGGTCACACAACCAGCTGTGTGACCCTGGAGAAGGCTCCACACTCCTCGAACCTGTCTGCTCACCCACAGAGCGAGAAGCAGAGCGAGGATCTTGGAGGCTCCAGCAGTGTGATCACACGTCACACACCAACTTTCTCAACTCTGCCACCCTCTCAACTGACCTGTTTCTTCCTCATTTTGCTTTGAAAGGGCCACTGGCAGTGACTTGCAGACAGGAACGTGGGCTGTGCTGTCAGAGGGATTTGGGTTCAGCTCCCGGCTCCGCCACTGTGTGGTCCTGGATAAGTCACTCAGCACCTCTGAAAATAGCTTTCCTTGCCTACAGTGGGAAGGTGGGGTAATGGTACCCCTCTCCTGAGATTGTCTGGGGACTTGATGACTTAAAGGCCAGCAGGGCTCAGTGCTGTACACGCTGCTGTCACACTGCTCGCTCTTTAGGCCCCTGCAGTCTGGCCTCAGTCACCCCACGGAAATTACACTCTCAGAGTCACCGAGGAGCTCCTAGTTGCCAAACTCACAGGCAGTTTCTGTTTTCATTCTGTCCTGCTTCTCCGTAACATCTGTTATGGTCTCGTTAAAACACTCCAAGACTTCTAGTTGGTTCAATATCCTTTGTTTTTCAAACTGATTTCACTAATCATGAAATTAACTCAGCAGGTCACAAGCAGCATTTCTTTTTTAATGAAAATATAATTAAATAATCATAAGTTTAGTGCATACGGTATGGGTAAAAACTGTTCCAAGAAACTTTAATTTCCATCTTATAGGTCTTTGTGTGTGTTTCAGTTATAGAAAAAAACAATTGAAAAACAGCACCCTAATGAGCCTGCAGGATGTTATGTTAAGTGACACAAGCCAGACACAGAAAGACAAATGCCACATGTTCTCACCCATATGTGGGACCTAAAAAAGTTGTGCTCACAGAAGTAGAGAATAGAGCTGTGGTTACTGGGGGCTAGGAAGGGGAGGAGAGAGGGACAGGAGAGGAAGGTTAACAGATACAAAATTACAGCTAGGTAGGAGGAATAAGTCCTAGAGCTCTGTAGGGTGACTACAGTTAATAATTTATCATATATTTTCAAACAGCTACAACAGAATTTTGAATGTTCTCAACACAAAGAAATGGTAAATGTTTGAGGTGACAGATATGCTAATTATTCTAAATTGATCATTATACCTTGTGTATACGTATGTATCAAAATACCATATTATTATTATTATGTGTTAATTAAAATATGAAAAAAATAGTGCCCTAGATGTAGGTAACTATTCAGTTCTACTCTAGGTCCCATTGCATTGCTGAGTAATCTAATCTGTTCTTATCACTTTCTCTGTGCTGAAAACAATCCAATTCTTACCTCCAGGCAGGGCTGGGACCTGGGCCACCAAGCCAGGCCCTGCCCCGACAGCAGCCCCAGCCTTACCTCCAGGCCAGTCTTGCATTTTCAACTGGCTTAACTTCCCCATTGCTGTCTGTCAAGGTCAACGGCTACAAAGCTGAGCCCGGCTTTCTGCAAATCCTTTGCTTCCTGCCATTGTCCTTGATACTAACTACCACCTACTGAATAGCCACTGCCAGGCAGAGCAGACACCTTCCAGACATTATCTCCATCCTTCAGAACAATCCTACTTGGTCTTCAATTAATATATGAGGAAGATGAGGCTCAGAGAGGATAAATACGATAATTTACTCAATTTACTCACATGCTAGAAAAGATAACAATGAAGTGCAAACCCACCTTTCTGGCTCCAAATTCCCCCATCTGCCCCTTCCCATCACACCTGGTTAGCATAACGTAAAATGAAATAACCACCTTTGGTTGTTTTTCTGCACCAGCTCGGACTCAGCATTAGTCCTAACACAATGAGAAAGTTCCTAACTTCTTTCCACACATGCGAGGCACAGCCTGCCACTGAAGCTCTGATTCCCATGCTACCGGGGAAGGATGGGGGTATGGATTTAGGGATTGCCCCTGGGGGAGGAAGAACTGCTCGCTACAAAAAAGCACCCACAGAGATGGAGACGCTCTCCCACAGGAAATCACTGCCACTGGGGAGGGGTGCTCACATCTACATACTGTCCTCAGCATCGGCTCACTTAGTCTGTGTGGCACCCTGCAAACTGGGACGTGACCTGGCTTCACACATCCCTGAAAGGAGTGTCCAACAACTGGCTAGGGGTAAAGCTGGGTTCAAACTCTGTCCTTTACTACATACGCTGTCACCCTCCTGTTCACACAATCAAACAACTACCAAGTCCTGTTAAGAGCATAAAATCTCTCACATTTCTCCCTTCCACTCCAATCCTGCAGCTTCTAGCTTAATGCAGGTCTTCCTCATCCTTCATTTGTGCTTCTGTTCATTCACTAATGTGCAGGGCACTGCAGTAAAATGGTTCAAAGAACAGGCTCTAAAGTCAAGTGACAGAATTTTGAAACTCAGCTGGCTTGCTGTGTGGCCTGGAGCAAGTTATTTAACCTCTCTGTGCCTTAATGTCATTTAGAAAACAGGGATAAGTACTTCCCTTCGATGGGGTAAATGGATTAAATGAGATAATGTGTTTCTCTAAGCCTTCAGATTCTCTGCCATAAGGTAAAGCAGTAACCCAGGGATGCTTAACAGCTGCCAAATGAAAACAGGAAGAACAAAAAATCCCATCTGTGCTACGATTTCAGCCATAAAAATTAGGTCTTCCCGTGGCATGGCACTCAAACAAGTGGGCATGTTTCGAGACAAGGTTATAAACATTCCAGCATGGAATATTTGGGCAACACAACTTTCATACTCATCAGGCCAACATATGTCCTAAATAAAGTACGGACCCCGCGGCATTTAAGGCCTGGTTCCCACCAACCTTTCCACCCTCACTTCTCACTACTTTGCTTCAGACAGTCTGCTCCAGCTAACCCAAATTATTCAGCATAGTTAATGACTATTGAGTTGTACTAGTCTAGGTTCTTTCCATGTTCTCAGTTAATCCTTGTAACTACTTTGAGGTGGGTACTACTAACACCTCTATTTCGCAGATGAAGAAACTAAGGCACAGAGTTCTTTGCTAGTCCAAATCCACAAGTTTAAGTGGTTTGAACCCAGGCACTGTAACTCCAGCACCTGGGCTGTTAACCTCCGTGCTCTTCCGCCCAGTTCCCACGCCTTGTCCTCAGCTCCCGCTGTGAGAGGTGCCTTTCTCCCGCATTTTCCTTGGCCTGTCTGAAGTGCCATTTCCCTCCTGAAGCCCTTGAGATTTCCACAGCACCCAGCAATTTCTACTTTCTATTATGGTTTTTGTTTTTGAGACAAAGTCTCAATCCATTGCCCTGGGTAGAGTGCAGTGGTGTCATCACAGCTCACTGCAACCTCAGACTCCTGGGCTCAAGTGATCCCCCTACCTCAGCCTCCGGAGGAGCTGGGACTACAGGTGCGTGCGTGCCACCATGCCCAGCTACGTATTAGGGTTACTTTAATTATCTACTGTTCCTAATGGAGTTCTTGTTCATCTCTGCAACACCCTCTTCACCTAGCTCAGGGTTAAGATGATGTTCTCACTCTGGCAGACCAAAAACAGACGGGGAGATTGCAAGGGAGATGGAGGACGAATGGGCAAGTTCCCTCTTCACACTCAAATCTTCCCCAATCTTTCCATCAGCTGCAGATAAAACACATGAAAACACAAGTCTGCTTTCTTCTAGTCAAATGCATCAGGGGGTATTTTAAACTCATGCCTTGAGGTCTTTAGCCCCTCCCCACAACACACAGAGAGATAATTACAAAATAACGAAACATCAGTGTTGCAAGGAATCTTAGGTCTCATCCAGTAAAATCACCTCATTTTGCAGATAAGGAAACAAGCCCAGAAAGGAGACATGACCTGCCCAAGGTTACACCACTGTTCAGATCAGCCAGGACAGCATAACCACCTTGGGGAGGGAAAAGGGCAGCAACGTGGTTTTGGTCCAGTGAACTTTCCCTTAAACGCTGATTACACACTCCCTGAAATTGCACACTCTACAGCACCCAAGTCACAAACCAGAAAAGTGTTCTTAGCCACTAGGCTTAGCCACTTATCCCCCCCAATAAAATAAATCCATCCACAAAACTACAAAATTCCCAGCAGGGACATACACCAGAATGGGAAGTCTGAAATCCTACTGACGTAGAAGACAGGAGAACCATCGAAGCTGAGATAACCTCTGGAAAGCACCGTCCTGCGACCCGCTCACCCGGCCACCCAGCCCAGACAAAGGGGAGAGGAGGAAACGCTCCTCAGGGGCGCAGGGAAGGTCTCCCCCGCCCAGGGCTCAGCGACCCCGGGGTCGACGCAGAGGCGACCCGGGCCCTGGGGGACAGCGGGGCGGAGGTGCTGCCCGTGACAGGAGTGGCCCGCGGAGCGGTGGCAGGTGGAAGAGGACACTGGGACGAGAGGGCTGGGGAGAGGGTCGGCGGGTCGTGAGGGGTAAGAGGGGACTCGTAGGGTCGGGAGGACGTGAGGGGTCAGAGGGAACTCGGAGGGTCGGCGGGGCGTGAGGGGGTCAGCGGGGACCGGGAGGGTCGGCGGGGCGTGAGGGGTCAGAGGGGACTCGGAGGGTCGGCGGGGCGTGAGGGGGTCAGCAAGGACTTGGCGGAGCAGCGAGGTTAGGGGTCAGAGGGCCCGAGACGGGACGAGCAGGGTCAGCGGGAGCAGGGTCGGGGACAGAGCAGAGCCGGGGCGCGCACGGACCTCCCACTGTTCCAGAAGCCGCGCCATGTCCGCGTCATTGTAGTCGCGAATGTCCTTCTTCTTCTTCTGGGGCGGGGGGACAGCCTCGCCAGGCGTCCCGGCCGGGCCCTCGGCCGCGCAGGCCCCGCGCGGCGGTAGCAGCAGCAGCAGGTCGGAGGCGCAGAGCAGCAGCAGGGCCGCGCGCGCCCAGACGGAGGCCGCCATCTTCGCCGGGTCCCCGCCACGCCGGCCCCGCCGCGCACGCGCCCCGGCCCCGCCCCGCCCCACGGACGCACGGCCCCGCCCCCGGGGGCGCTGACTTCCGTGGCCCCGCCCCGCCCCATTTCCCTAGGCCCCCCACCTCTGGAAGCCCCGCCCCACTGCCTTGGCCCCGCCCCGCGGTCCGCCCGAGCTGGGTCCGTCCCAGTTTCCGTCTCCGGAACTTACAGGCCGGGTCCCGAGCACCCCCGGGCCCTGCAGGGACCGCCAGCAGCTCCCGCGAGACCTGCTTCTCGCCTGCGAACTGCCCGGAAGCGGGGAGCAGCGCGGCCTCGGCCCCAGCGACGGCCACTCGGCCCCGCGCCCCGCGGCTGCCTTTGCGGGCGGCGACGTTTCCGAACGTCCGAGACGGGTCGGGCTCGGGATTCACTTCAACCAACTTTCAGTATCGCCGTCGTCGCCAAAACTCCGAAATTTTTAAGTCACTGTCGTTCACTTTTTAAAAATAGCTTCAGTGTTTGATTCCAACCAACACTGGAGGCTCCAATGATCCTTCACGAGGATGAATCGCGCTGGTTTTAAGATTCCACGAGTTGCGAATGGCCGGGCAGCGATTTCTTCTCGTTGTTAACTACATGAGCAGACGTGGGGGCTCCTCAGCCATCCGGTACCCAGCCTCTCTTATCCTGCTCCCTTGGACTGGCCTGTGGCTTCCGTCCTCAGGGTCACCGTAAGTTCCAGGATGGCTACTGGAGCTCCAGCCATTGAGATGACATTCCACCAGAGGAAGGAGGAAGGCAGGCCGGCCAAACAGCACACCTTCCAAATGGAGTCAACTTCTTTCTTTGTTTGTTTTAATTTTTTTTTTTTTTTTTTTGAGACAGCGTCTCACTCTGTTGCCCGGGCTAGAGTGCCATGGCGTCAGCCTAGCTCACAGCAACCTCAAACTCCTGGGCTTAAGCGATCCTACTGCCTCAGCCTCCCGAGTAGCTGGCACTACAGGCATGC